>CM068833.1:57974390-58574390 GCA_028554795.2 Sinohyriopsis cumingii | reverse complement strand
GCAAGTATGCAAGGTGTGTGAAGTTAAATGTATAACTCATTAGACTGATATTGTAAGTAAACAAGGGTATGTGAAGTTAACGTCTAACTCATTAGGTTGGACTTGTAAGCAAGCATGCAAGGTGTGTGAAGTTAATTTATAACTCATTAGACTGATCTTGTGAGTAAACAAGGGTATGTGAAGTTAATGTCTAACTCATTAGGTTGGACTTGTAAGCAAGTATGCAAGGAGTGTGAAGTTAATGTATAACTCATTTGGTTGGACTTGTAAGCAAGTATGCAAGGTGTGTGAAGTTAAGGTATAACTCATTAGGCTGATCTTGTGAGTAAACAAGGGTATGTGAAGTCAATGTATAACTCATTAGGCGATCTTGTGAGTAAACAAGGGTGTGTGAAGTCAGTGTATAACTCATTTGGTTGGACTTGTAAGCAAGTATGCAAGGTGTGTGTCATTAATGTGTGACTCACTGGATATCTTACTATCATCAGCAAATAATTAAATTAAATTTAATTTAATTAAAGTTTAAGTGTTTGGAGTAATACACAAGCCCACACTACTCCACCCATGCCCTGTTCCACCCTCGCCCTGTCCCGGCCCAACATGTGACACATTTAAATCTGAAGCAATGATTATGTACCTTTCTTTCTTCTTCAATTTCCAGATTACTATGTCAATGAGAAACAACTAAATGCAGAGGACAGTCAACAGCAATATATTCAACCAGATCCAATATCTCTACGAAATGCTGTTGAAAATCCTGAATATTTTGAGAGAACTACCGATGATGTATTTCTTCATAAACCTACCAAACCCAAAGTTGCTCCCAAACCAAAGCGTTTAGTTAATGACTATTACAATGAAACTGTATTGCGCCAGAACAGTCCTGAGGGTCAGCCATTATTATTTTCAAATTTAAACGCAGAATCAAAGGTGTAGCAGTATGGTAGATGGACTAAAATGCATCTTTGCATACAATTTGTCAGCATTCTACTGCCATAATAAACTGTTCAGAAAAATGTAGACTTATATGTATGAACTGTTAGGCTTGTACGTAGCAACTGTTCAGAAAACACTTGAACTTGTATTTAGCAACTGTGTTAATAATGTTGTGATATTTTATCACACGATGTAGTGCCTATTCTTAAAACAAGCCATTCTGGTAAATGAGCTTACTTGCTTTGAAATGCACTTTAAAATGTTGTTACTTATTTGTGTGAAGAACCTGGATTTAGTCTGATGTTAATAAGCATGATAGACTACAGTTTATTTGCTGCCAGTCATAGTTTCAGTGAGGAAGAATGGTACACCAATAAATCAGATGAAATGTTACACCATAATGTACTGACAGGATATGAAACCATAATGTACTGACAGGATATGAAACCATAATGTACTGACATGATATGACACTATAATGTACTGACAGGATATGAAACCATAATGTTCTGACAGGATATGACAATATAATGTACTGACAGGATATGAAACCATAATGTACTGACAGGATATGACACTATAATGTACTGACAGTATATGACTATATAATGTACTGACAGGATATGACAATATAATGTACTGACAGGATATGACACTATAATGTACTGACAGGATATGAAACCATAATGTACTGACAGGATATGTACAATATTGAAAACATAAAAAGGATGCATAATAATGATACTGTGAATTCCACTCAATCTTTCAAACATCACAAATATTTCGTGTCTCACTTGATCCAGGGGAAGAGGGAAGAAGTTAGCATGATCAGGAAGAAAGCAGCACGATCTAACTTTAAGTTAGTTTTCTGACAGTAATGAAGTTGGTGATCACAACTAAAATGTGGAAACCATAGAGTACAGTGCATACACATAATGTAAATAAGAGACAACAGAATCTTCTATTGTTATTCAACCTTGAAAAGGTGAAGAGTAAAAGATGTGGATAACCAGTCATAAATTTGGAATAACTGTTTCAATTTGCTTCGAGTGATTCATTAGAAGTCCAGTCTTGCATGTTTTCAATAATTGGAAAACAATTCAGGATTAATCAGCTGCAGAGATCATTGCTGTCTGTCATGTTACCATTGTTGATGTGAAAAACAGGGAAAATAGTTAAAAAGGATTGAACAAGGCCACCTCCTCAATAAATTCTGGTTAAATGTTCATGACTGGAGGGTGAGAAAGTAATCATCTACTTCGAGCAGAGCTACACCATATATGAGTGAAGGGAACTAAACATGACATTACATTTCAGGTGCAACAAAGTTTTCATTGACTCAGAACAGGGATCAAGTCACTTGTAAACGTTTTCAGTGACTCTGAAAAGGGAGCAACACAAGAGTAATGGTTTTATTGACTCATTATAGAGTGCAAAACACCAGTACAAAGTTTCTTTTTTTGGGGGATAAGGGAACAAGACACACAAGTCAAAGTTTTCATTGATTCAGAACTGGGAGCCTGACACACAAGTAAAGTTTTCATTAACTCTGTTAAGGGAGCAATATATATATATATATATATATATATATATATATATATATATATATATATATATATATATATATATATATATATAACGTTTCATCAACTCTTGTTTGGGAGCAAAATTCAACAACAGTTTCATTTACAAGTACCAATTTTCATGTACAAGTACCAATTATCATTTACAAGTACCAGTTTTCATTCATTTTGAATAGGGAGCAAGGAATGAGTAAATGGTTTTCTTTGACTCGGGATTGAAATTCATGGCTTGTGAGTAAAAAGTTGTCATTTCTATATAGTACAGTACCAGATTTGCAAGTGTATAACACACAACTGTCAAGATAATGTACTATGTGTACTGTCTGGTATCTTAGTGGCAGATCAGGGTATATATCAGGGGTGGGCAAATTACAGGATGGATTCGGCTCATGACGTGGTTTCGTTAATTTACTTCATAGGCTGTGGCTTTAAAAATCACTTTTTCAGCCCATACCCAGGAGGAAGTTGCCCATGCCTGATGTATACTGTTATTTTGCTGGGCAGATCAGGGTGTATGCTGTGTGTTATTTTGCTGGCAGGTCAGGGTGTATGATGTGTGTTATTTTGCTGGCAGATCAGAGTGTATGATGTGTGCTTATTTTGCTGGCAGGTCAGGGTGTATGATGTGTGTTTATTTTGCTGGCAGGTCAGGGTGTATGATGTGTGTTTATTTTGCTGGCAGATCAGAGTGTATGATGTTTATTGTGCTTATGTTTTTGTTAAACCTGCTCTGCCCTGGCATTATGGGATAGCAGGTCAAGTTCTAGGCTGTTTACTGTTTAGTACAGGTTAAACTTTGATATTTTCTGGGATTAAAGCTCTCGGACCAGGCTGTTCACTGTTTAGGACAGGTTAAACATGATGGGATTGCAGAACTTGGATGGGGATGTTCAATTTTTAGTACAGGTTAGACATGTCTAGTATGCTCTGTTTGTGTTCAGAGTGCAAAGTATATGGAGTCGACAGAAAACCATGTCCATTCATCAGTTCAAACTATACTGAGTCAGCAGAAAACCAAGTTCATTATCTGTTAATGTTATGCATGAAAAGTTTTGAACTCAAGTGTTAGTATTGTTGTACAGTGTTGATTTGTGTAATTTATGCTAAGTTTTTTTATACAATGTGGCAATAAAGATGAGACTCGTTAATTAGTGAGAAATTAAGTGTAGACTATACCTTGTTAGAGTTTATATAGATAGAAAGACATGTATGTATTGTTTGTTATATGTATTTTTGTTTTTATAGTTCATATAGAGTTAACTAAACCTAATGTCCCAAACAAATGTCTCAGTTCAAGTGACATTTAACATAGCGGTTTAAACCAAATATGTCACCGTGTGTGTGTTTGTGTCTATATGTGTGTGTGTGTATGTATGTGTGTGTATATATATATATATATATATATATATATATATATATATATATATATATATATATATATATATATATATATATATTATATATACATCTGTATAATATACAAATATATAGCTTATTTCATGCATCAGATATTTTGTATGTAATTTTATTCAGTAAAATATAAGGTTGTGTTTTCGTAGATACAAAGTGTTGGATATGTATATATTCCTTGTAATCATTGATCTGTATCCAGTATAAACTTATGATACCTTTGGATGAAAAACCAATTCGATACAAAGAAAGAAATAAATAAACATTTAAAGAAAAAGAAACAGCATGCATTACTCTGACTTTCTCTGGGGTTTTTTGTAGGTCCTTATAGACTATAAGAACTTCTTGGGATGATCTGATGTCCATCATTCATTTGTTACCTGTTGTCTTTCCGTCCATTAGCACAAGTTTGTTACCTGTCACATGTCCATCCATTAGCACAAGTTTGTTATTGCTACTCCTTCTTAATTAGGATTGCCATGAAACTTTATACACACATTCATCTCTTGGTGAAGTTGATCCTGAATGAAAATGCTGTTGCTCAGATATGCAATATGGCTGCCAGAGAGGCCATCTTGAACAACATGTTATTGTTATTGCTATTGGACTTAGTTCACTTAAAGACTTCTGATGATGTCTTGTTTGTCCTAACTGAAATTGGTGTCCACTATTGAACCATAGGGTCCAGCATTAAAGCCTTACTGTTGCCACTTCTTCAGAATGGAAAGTCATGTTGCCATGGTTTTTACCAGATGAATGGGAAGTCATGTTGCCATTGTTTTTACCAGAAGTCTTCTTAAGATGTCTAGCTAGTCTTTAACAAAAATGATGCTGATCTGATCTTGCAAATCTTATTATTGCTATTCCACATGAGTTGATGATCAAATCGACATGGGTTTTCATTAAAAGTTTTCTGATGTTTTGTTGATCCTAAATGAATATGGTGCTAATCTGATGTCCAATATGGACACCAGTCTTGATAATCTTACTATTTATCTTGAATCAAACAAAATATCGCCGCAGGGTTTTCAGCAGAAGACTTTTTATAATGTGTAGGTATTACAAGATGAAATTGTGGCCATCCTTCAAATACCCATTCTAAATGGACGGCCATATCAACAAAGAGCTTTTACTAAATAACTTTTCATTATGTCTAGTTGATCATAAGTGAAAATGATGACAATGATTTTTAATATGACGACCACAATAGCCATCTTTAATATGACGACCACAATAGCCATCTTTACAAAATAATCATTTTGTTTTTTTAGATGGTTAATAATTTCAATATTGAGCTTTCGCCAAGAGACTTAAGACATCTATGCCCAATATAAATGGTGCCAATGTGATATGGATTATGGTCCTCAGTGTGATACTGATTATGGTCCTCAGTGTGTTACTGATTATGGTCCTCAGTGTGATACTGATTATGGTCCTCAATGTGATACTGGTTATGGTCCTCAGTGTGATACTGATTATGGTCCTCAGTGTGTTACTGATTATGGTCCTCGGTGTGTTACTAATTATGGTCCTCAATGTGATACTGATTATGGTCCTCAGTGTGATACTGATTATGGTCTTCAGTGTGATACTGATTATGGTCCTCAGTGTGTTACTGATTATGGTCCTCAGTGTGTTACTGATTATGGTCCTCAGTGTGTTACTGATTATGGTCCTCAGTGTGTTACTGATTATGGTCCTCAGTGTGTTACTGATTATGGCCCTCAGTGTGATACTGATTATGGTCCTCAGTGTGATACTGATTATGGTCCTCAGTGTGATATTGATTATGGCCCTCAGTGTGATACTGATTATGGCCCTCAATGTGATACTGATTATGGTCCTCAATTGATATTGATTATGGTCCTCAGTGTGATACTGATTATGGTCCTCAGTGTGATGCTGATTATGGTCCTCAGTGTGATACTGATTATGGTCACAATGTGATATTGATTATGGTCCTCATTGCATCCATGTTTAAATTATTGTTATTGCTACTCCTCCCACAAGTAAAGTCATATCAGCATGTGATTTCAACCAAGAAACTTAATATGATACCTTGTTGATCCTAAATGAAAACAGTTTACATCAAATATGTCCTCCACTGCATCCAATGTGAAAATCTTGTGGACATCCAATATGTCCTCCACAGCAACCAATGTGAAAATCTTGTGGACATCCAATATGTCCTCCACAGCAACCAATGTGAAAATCTTGTGGACATCCAATATGTCCTCCACAGCAACCAATGTGAAAGTCTTGTGGACATCCAATATGTCCTCCACAGCAACCAATGTGAAAATCTTGTGGACATCCAATATGTCCTCTACAGCAACCAATGTGAAAATCTTGTGGACATCCAATATGTCCTGCACAGCAACCAATGTGAAAATCTTGTGGACATCCAATATGTCCTGCACAGCAACCAATGTGAAAATCTTGTGGACATCCAATATGTCCTGCACAGCAACCAATGTGAAAATCTTATGGACATCCAATATGTCCTCCACAGCAACCAATGTGAAAATCTTGTGTAAATCCAATATGTCCTCCACAGCAACCAATGTGAAAATCTTGTGGACATCCAATATGTCCTCCACAGCAACCAATGTGAAAATCTTGTGGACATCCAATATGTCCTCCACAGCATCCAATGTGAAAATCTTGTGGATATCCAATATGTCCTGCACAGCAACCAATGTGAAAATCTTATGGACATCCAATATGTCCTCCACAGCAACTAATTTGAAAATCTTGTTTTTCACTGCAGAATATCAAGAATGGTTTCAACACTCATTAGATAAAAGGTAGAAAACGAAGTATCTTGAAGTCTTTGAAATTCTTTTAAGCCATTAGAACATTGGTTCCTACAAGAGACTCTTGTTTTATTTTAAAATTAAAGAATGCAAATGAAATTTAAAAAAGTTTCAATTTGATTGTACCATTGTCACATAGGTTTTATACTGCTAGTAACAGCAAGTATAACTTATATTTAAAATGTTTGTAACTATTATTTTGAATTACAGTTAATATATGCATACTAAATGAATTTTGTACATATTTTGCATTGTATGTGTTAATGCATAGTATGGCATATTGTACATGTTACTGCATAGTATGGCATATTGTTGTGTATTAATGCAATGTGTGTCAATTTTATATTTACTAGTATGACCATAAGTAAGCATGTTCTAGAATAAAGTCATTATCCCTGCTTTTTGTGATATTTGATATGATATACACATGGCCAAATTGTTTCTAGTTTAATATTGATATATGTTTGTATTATTAGCCTGAAGTAACCTCAAACTGATGTAGATTACTGTGTTATGTAACAACATTGTTGCATTTTGTTCTGATATCTATGCAATGCTTATTTCATGTGTACAGTTGTTGTTACTCCATTTTTCAATATTGGACACTTTGTTATATTATGATAAACGACTTCTATCCTGGCACTACAGTGAAACGTGTGGATAACTGACTTCAAATTAGCATGGCACTACAGTGGAAAGTAAGGATACCCAGCTTCAAAATATCCTGGCATTACCGTGAAAAGTGTGGATAACCGACATCAAATTATCCTGACACTATAGTGAAAATTATGAATAACTGACTTCAAATTATCCTGGCACTACAGTGAAAAGTGTGGATAACTGAGTTCAAATTATCTTGAAATTACAGGGAAGTGTGAGGATAATTGGCTTCAAATTATCTCAGCTCTTTGGTGAAGAAGAGCAAGTATAACCAACTTGAATTTATCCTAGCACTTTAGCGAAGAGTGAGGAGAAAAAACTTATATTATCCTGGCACTTCATTGAAGGGCAAGGATATCGTTGTTGCCTTGATCTGTCTATCTGTTTGTCTGCCCATAACAAAACTGTCATCCCTGCTCTGCCCACACCCTTTAAAGTGCATCAATTGAATGTTCTAAACTCTATGTGTGGTTCGTGCATATATTAAGTAAGATCTAACTTAGTTCCTCTGCCAAACAGGTGTATTTGGGGAATTTGATTCCTTATTGCTTCTCTTCCATACTGCTTGAAGGATTTTATTGAATCATTGTAGGGTAGATATGTGTTTGGTTTAGATTTTATTTTTCCCACTGGATCATTTTCTCTGAAACATTGTGAGGAAAGGGGCTTTGGGGGACTGACTTCATTATCTTTTCTCCTCCCAGCCTGTTTAAGGATATTAGTGAAACCTTGCCCTCTAGATCTATGGTGTTGGTGTAGACATCAGTAAGGTTTTCCTTATTTTCTCTGGCCCATTTATGGAGACATTTCTGTAAAATAAATTACAAAAAATTTATTTTTGGCCATTATTGGGAACATTTCTTAAAAATCTGTGAAAACATTTGTTGTCTAGAAAATGGTGGGTATAGATGCAGTATAATTAGTGTTCTTATTCTGTTTACAAATGTCAAAGAAGGTGTATTGTGAGAAGTCTTTTTATCAAAAAAGAACCTTGTGGTTGTTGTCTCTTTTAAGCTTCCCTCATAGTGGAAATTGGGACATGTGATGTGGTATCTTCCTTCATGGTGGAGGTAGGGATAAAGTGAGTGATAAAGGAACTCAGAAACTGTTGAGGTTCCCCAAAGGCTACATTAGCCTCATAGTTGATCCTAACCCCCAGTCAGGGGAACAGATTCAGGTTTGTTAAGAATCAATGGGAGCATGGGCATATTTTTACAGCTATTTTCTACCAACTTTTTTAGAGTTCCATCTGGAATATTTTCAAGTTTATTTCAATTTCTGATCAGTGTGAAGTGAATATTGGTTTCCAAATGTTGTCATGGTTACTATGGTCAAATTGTTTTTGATCAGCACTTTCTTTATTCTAAACACTGTTGACTTGTTACTTTATAGATACATGTATCTGTTATTACATCTGTTATTGCATATGTTTATTTTTATACCTGAAGAAAATCGGCATCCATTTTGGTTACCATCCCTTACCTTTTTTAATTGTTCAGGCATCAGTTAAGAAGCATTGAGAAGTTCAGTTATAACCAATGTACTATCTTCTTTACTTGTGGTTGACATTAGGTTTAGTTTTTTAATGTTCTTTTAAATATTGTAAACTGTTGTAGACTTTCTCATTCTTATAAAGATTATCAACTAGAGTAATGAAAACTATCGTTAAGTATATTTTATTTAAGATCGTGCATCAATCCCTAAGATTTATACATGTATATTAGGTAGTTGGCCTTAGCTTGTAAGACTGATTCTAATATTATCTTGACCAAATGAGTTAAATTCCTTTTTTGTGTATTGTGCAAGTTTCCTCCCTTACAGGCTTGGGATTATCTCCCCTTAGTAGATATCTTTTTTTTTTTTTTCTTTCTTCTTTCATTGCTGTCTAGCAATCAGCATTCTTCTAGGTTTAAATTGATTTTGAAAGAAACATGTCAATCAGTTAAGTGAGAATTATGATAAAACTACAACGATTTTATTATATATATATATATTTATTGAGGGGGTAATTTTGTGTCAAAAAGGGTAGCAACTAAAATGATACTAAATGAGTTCATAATCATGAGAGAAAGAAATATTTCTTTCAAGTTTTTAAAACATTAATATTGCATTTTATCTTCTCACATGCCTTCAGTTATTGATTCACTTATATTTGCTTTGAACACATAGATATACTACTTTGATTGGAATAAAATATTTGTCATGTTTTATATAGATTATCTTAGCTGTGGTGAAACTGTATTACTTACATTGCACTTGAATACATCAAAAACTAATAATGACTGACAGGTGATTTACATAAAACAAACATGGATGAAAAACATGGATATATATTCGTTACCACTTTTGGTTTTTTGGTTCTACTTTTGCTATAAATATAATAATGACTGATCAAATGGATTAATTATACTTGTTTTAAGATGAAAAAAATAAGGCCTGTGTATAACAGTTGCCCTAATTCAGCTATTGACCAGTCATGTTTGATGATATCCCAGGCTGGTGTAAGGGTGAAAATTACTGCCAGTGACATGTTCCTCCCAAGGTGGCCAATTTTGTGTCAGATTGAGAATTAGTACCAGTGACATGTACCTCCAAAAGAAGCCTCTGTTGTGTCTGATTGAGAATTACTATCAGTGACATGTAACTCAATAAGAGACCTCTATTGCATCAGTGAGAATTACTATCAGTGACATGTACCTCTAAAAGAGGCTTCTATTGCATCAGAATGAGAAGTACTATGAGTGACATGTACCTCCAAAAGAGGCCTATCTTGTGTCTGAGAATTACTATCAGTGACGTGGAACTTCAAAAGAGGCCTCTGTTGTGTCTGAGTGAGAATTACTATCAGTGACATGTACCTCCAAAAGAGGCCTCTATTGTATCTGGTTGAGAATTACTATGAGTGACATGTACATCCAAAGGTGGCCTATTTTGTGTCAGATTGAGAATTACTACCAGTGACATGAACCTCCAAAAGAAGCCTCTATTGTGTCTGATTGAGAATTACTATCAGTGACATGTAACTCCATAAGAGACCTCTATTGCATCAGTGAGAATTACTATCAGTGACATGTACCTCCAAAAGAGGCTTCTATTGTGTCAGAATGAGAAGTACTATGAGTGACATGTACCTCCAAAAGAGGCCTATCTTGTGTCTGAGTGAGAATTGCTATCAGTGACATGTACTTTCAAAAGAGGCCTCTGTTTTGTCAGAGTGATAATTACTATCAGTGACATGGAACTCCAGAAGAGGCCTGAGTGAGAATTACTATCAGTGACATGTACCTTCAAAAGAGGCCTCTGTTTTGTCTGAGTGAGAATTACTATCAGTGACATAGAACTCCAAAAGAGGCCTCTGTTGTGTAATATAAATACCTCTTTCTGTCCTTGCATTATAAAGAAAGATGACAATAGTTGCTGTAAGACCGCACATGTTGTTCATGCTAAAGACCAATTAGTACACTGATATAGGGCTGATTAAATTACATTACCACTGTTTATATATTATTAATAGACATGCATTTTACAATTTCCTGTTAAAATCCATCTTTATTCAACAAATTGGCCATTTTATATTATTAAATATTGTGAAATATTTAGTACAAAAGAAGTGTGTACATAGCTGTATATACCTGGGAAGTCCAGTCTCTTATTAGCTTCTTTTAAATATAATACCACATCACAACAGTGGTATAGTGTTATGATGACATCCTATCTTGTCTGTAAGAGGTTGGTTAAGTTTTGTGTTAGGTCATTTAAGTTGCTATGGTTGGGGCAGCTGTGTTCCATGAATACATTTCTACCTGTTTCCTCTAATTTTAATATGGCCAGGTAGCCTATGATTTTTAATTAATTAGTTGATTTTAAAATTTGTCTGGACATTACAGAATTTAATTTGTATTACTCTGAATTCCTATACAGATTTGATACCCTTCATTTAAAAATTTGTCTGGATATTACAGAGTTGAATTTTTGTTACTCTGATTTTCTATACAGATTTGATACCCTTCATTTTACACTTTTGCTTAATGTTTCAAATTGCTAAGATGTATTTTGCTAAAAATTTATATTTTAAACATAGAGTTGCTTAAAAAGTTTTACTTCATTTTAAAAAAATGAATTTGTATATAACTTGAACTATGAATAATTAGTTAATTTTACAGTTTTACTTTATATGAAAGAAAAATAAAAACACTGTCACCCAGGAAGTTAATATATAGTGTGGTAGACTTTATTTTGCAATTTTATTTTTACTTAATGCAAAGAAAATAAATTTGTTTCACAAAATTCATGCACAGACGTGTAAAACAAATTAGAGTACCTCTAAAAGGTAAGTTTATATATTTTGAAAAGATATGAAGCATGTAAAAGGGACAAACAAGTTTTTTTTTATCTCTCTTTGAAGATTTCATTGGCTGTCCTAAGTCTTTTGGTGATCAATGTATTTGACTATCAAAGGCCCACTTATTATCAGATTACAAAGCTAAACAGAAATAGTTGGCTTTTATAGCCCAGTGGTAGGTAGCACACTAGTTTTTTAACCTCCCAGATCTAGGGTTTGATTCTAGCTTCAGGCACAGGGATAGTAAAATCATCATCATTCAAGGACAATTGTTTACTTAATGTTCTTCATTTTCTGAAATTTCACAAACAATTCACAATCAGATAATTCATCCTGTACCTTGTACGTTTTCTGTACCTTGTACATTTTCTGTACGTTGTACAGTTTCTGTAACTTGTATTCATCATGTAATGTGCATACATAATGTAACTTGTATACATCATGTAACTTGTATACATCATGTAACTTGTATACATCATGTAACCTTATTCATTGTGAAAAGATAAAATTTAAAAGAATGGGAAGCATATAATCTTGGAGAACAATTGTCCATTTACCTAAAGTTTAATAATAAATTATTTTGTTTCTTTGTTTATTGACCGGAATAAAAGATATAATTTTTAAGCCAGAATTAATTGATGACTATTTCAATTGCATGTTTTCATTAGAATGTAGCTTCATTCTGTCATACCTATTCATTATTTGGCTTTACTGTTATCATAGGTTTTGTCTCTCTTATTTTTGACCAGATTTAGAGTTTAATTTGATTTCGTTCCAGTCCACAAATTTAACTAAATAGTGGTTCTAGTCTCAAATTTTCATTATAGCTCAGATTTATGATACTGTTCTTTGTATGATTTATTATTTGTAAATGGTATCTAATGGCGTCTTACCATAAATATATGCCCAGCAATTGTCTCCTCATCTTGTAAAGTCATTTTTTCAAGGTCATGTACAACGACCTTGGCTGATGTTTCATCCTCATATTGCTTTCTATCTGTCTAAAAAGCAAACATCAACATAAACAGTTTACTTGATGATAATAAACTGTCCAAGATTTCACAAAACATCTCATAGTTTCATCCCCAACTTGAGATTTCTGTTATCATTTTGTTAGTTACAGTAATTTTGCTTTTCGCAGAACATTTGACTGATATTCAGGATTACAATGCAATAGAAAATATTGAATTCTTCCAGAAAAGTTCTGTAACCATCAGGCAACTTTTTTTTTTATTGGAGGGGACCTCATAATAAAATCGGGAGGGGGGCATAATTTATTACTGCACCATTGATAATAACATTACAGACAACCTTGTACTAATACAGAGGTCACGACTTATTACGAGAAATTTATTAGATTGAATTGGAAGCTTATGTTAGTTAGTGGTGAGTTTATGAATTCCTAATCTACTAAGTATGGCCATTTTTTTATTTTTACCAATATAATCATTGCATTAAATCTGTCAATTACAAATTGAAATGGACATGTTATAATATGGCATTCAGATGTATACATAAGTGAAAAAGGATTGATCATTCTATGGGGTGGGAGGAGGGGCATGGATTTTTTTTTTTTTAATGTGGCCCTAAATAGCTAAAAAAAATGGCTCTTGCTTTAGTTTCTCAAAATCGTTAGTGATTTTATTTTTTTTATAAAGGATTCTTGATTAGAAATTGTATCACTTTTTCTGGACTAATTAGTCATGGTCAGGATTATTATTTGACCTAGAATTTATTCTGTTGTGTGTCCTTGGGCAATGAACTTGACTCTAATTGCCTTGGTACTAATTAACACATCTTGCCTTGGCACTATTAACATCTATTGCCATGGCACTGATTGACATGTATTGCCTTGGCACTAATTAACGTGTATTGTATGGCCATAAAACATAAAAACAAGCATATTATTCCCCTTTCCTTTGTTGTATTGTTGGGAGTAAATCACTTTAGCTCGGCAGAAGTTAAAAATAATTCTTGAGGATACTATTTCATGCTGAAGGGGTAGAAATGCGATGGGTGAGAATATTCCCAAAATGTTTTTTTACAAAGATATGGGGTGTGTTATGTCATGGAAATAGATGTACATCATGACTTAGCCTTTCCTGCTCTTTTTATTTGCATTCATTCATATCTGCCTTTTAGGTAACGAGGTTTTTTTCACTCAGTAATGTCTGCCTTTTGAAGAAAGTAGTTTTTTCCCACACAGTAATGTCTACTTTGTTTTAAGGAATGTGGTTTTTTCCACACAGTAATGTCTACCATTGGAAGTATTGAGGTTTTTCCCCCCTACATTAATGCCTACGTTTGAAGTAATGAGATTTTGTCACATAGTAATAGCTACTTTTTGAAGTAATGAGGTTTTGTCACATAGTAATAACTACTTTTTGAAGAAATGAGGTTTTGTCACACAGTAATAACTACTTTTTGAAGTAATGAGGTTTTGTCACATAGTAATAACTACTTTTTGAAGTAATGAGATTTTGTCACATAGTAATTACTTTTTGAAGTAATGAGTTTTTGTCACATAGTAATAACTACTTTTTGAAGTAATGAGGTTTTGTCACATAGTAATAACTACTTTTTGAAGTAATGAGGTTTTGTCACACGGTAATAACTACTTTTTGAAGTAATGAGGTTTTGTCACATAGTAATAACTACTTTTTGAAGTAATGAGATTTTGTCACATAGTAATAACTACTTTTTGAAGTAATGAGGTTTTGTCACATAGTAATAACTACTTTTTGAAGTAATGAGGTTTTGTCACATAGTAATAACTACTTTTTGAAGTAATGAGATTTTGTCACATAGTAATTACTTTTTGAAGTAATGAGGTTTTGTCACATAGTAATAACTACTTTTTGAAGTAATGAGGTTTTGTCACATAGTAATAACTACTTTTTGAAGTAATGAGGTTTTGTCACATAGTAATAACTACTTTTTGAAGTAATGAGGTTTTTTACCACACTGTAAGGTCTAATTTTTGAAGTCATATTTTTTTCCTACACAGTAATTTCTAATTTTTGAAGTCATGTTTTTTTCCCTGCACAATAATGTCTAATTTTTGAAGTTATGTTTTTTTCCCACACAGTAATGCCTACATTTTGAAGTAATGAGATATTTTCCCCCAAAATAATGTCTACATGAAGTAATGGGGATTTTTTTACACACATTAATGCCTTCATTTTTAAAGAATTTTTTTTCTCTCCATGCGCAGGGTATCAGTTGTTAACATGAACAAATAGCTATATAGAAAACGTGTCTTGAAATAAGACCAAAACGATCTCAGTCTGTTGTCATAATATTTTTATCAGATTCAAAAATGTGAGAAAAGAACAAATATTTGTATCATTTAGAAGATGTTTTCTATACATGTCATTTTTAATGTAATACACTGTATTTAATTTAAGGTCTTTCATTGCTAAATAACCACATATTTTTTAATTGGCTGTTAGTTCTGTACTTACTAGATGCTAATAACAAATAAGTACATGTATCCATGCATTTTGTTTGGTTGTTTACTAGGTACATTTTACAGATTAATTCAAAGACCTAATGTTTATATTTTTTGTACATGAAATAAGCAAGCAAATTAACTCATTAGATGGAATAGATAAAAGTTTAAAATAATAAATAAAGTTATTTTAAACAAAGACCCAGACAGTAATTTTTCAGATTCATAACTTTTTTTTAACACAAAGAAGCGTAACATATGAAACCTGTCAAAATAGTTTAAAAAATTCCAGGTGTTTCAATAAAAATTGTCTTCAGGTGTATCAATAACACAAATCCCAAGGTGATACATACAAATAGGTGGGTATCTTTTCAAACAAACTGATGTCGAAACTGAGTTGCATAAATAACCAGTGTAGACAATAATTCACAGTTAAGCACCTCAACTAATGTTCACCTTGCAGTGCAATGTATAGACCTGTTATCACATAATGCATGAACAGATCAGGGTCAGTGCAGTTCCATTTCAGTTATTAGTTGGATGCATAAGGAAGACCCAGATTTGACAGCATATTATGCTACTGTAGATATGGGTCAACCCATTTAACAGTAAGGTGTGAGTTATAAAAACATAACATAATGCTGTAGTAGATGTGGGTCAACCCAGGTAGCACTCAGGTGCCAGTTATATAAACATTATACTGTGGTAGCTATGGGTCAACCCAGTAACAGGTAAGGTATATGTTATATATGTTATACAAGGATTATGCTGTGGCAGATATAGGTCAACCCGGAAACCAGTAAGGTGTCAGTTGAACACGGATAAATAACTTAGAAGAAATTGACTGAAATGGATGTATGGAACATGAACAATATTAAAATAATAAATTCGAATGTATAAAAAAAAATTAAAAATAATTTTTGTTTTTTTTTACTGTTTATTAACACTTAGTTTTATCGCTCACAGTGCTGGATAACGAAACAAACAATAGCGTAGCATGTTTTGTTTTGTACTCTGTTATATTTGCACTCTGTTGTTATATTGGCACATCTGTAGTCATTTCATTATTGTAGATTTTAATACATTTTTTTATATACATATCATGCATATTTAGGTTTTAACAATGCCTCCACTTTAGTTTGATACTTGTAAATTTACTTCATTCTTGAAATAATAAACAGTTTTCATAATATGTAGTTTTGTCATTTTTAGCTGAACTGGTACCAGACCGGACCACAGTTTATGGGATGGTCATTTGTCGTTGTCCATCATCTGTTAGCATAAGTTCGTTGTCGCTACCCCTTCTAAATCACTTTAAAGATTGTCGTGAAACTTAGCACACATTCATCCATTGATCTAGTTGGTCCTAAATGAAAATAGGCTGGTTTGACATCCGCCATGGCAACCATTGCAGCCATCTTTAATATTTTCATCACTACTCTCCTTATGAGAATATCATAGTAACATGGGGTTTTCACCAGTAGACATCTTACGGTAACATATAGGTTTGAAATTAAACCAGTGCAGCTTGTACATCCAATGTGGCCACAACTCCACCTAAATTGACAGTCATATAAACATTTATGTTTTCACCAGAAGACTCCTTGTGATGTCTAGTTGGTCCAGAATGACAATAGTGCTAATCTCGTGTTTAATATGGCCATCACAGCTGCCATCTTGTGATCACTTAACTCCTCCTGAGTCGAAAGTCATGTTTGACATGGGTTCTCACTAGAAGACGTTTTATGATGTCTAGTGGGACTAAATGGAAATGTTACAAGTTGATTTCTTGACATCTTATTATTGCCACTCCTCCAGAACAATAAGTAATAATATTACCAAGGACTTTTCTTGTTGTAAAGCGACAAAGTTAAAAATAATTTTAAAAAACTGATATTCACTGGCTTAGACCTATTAGATCAGAGGTGGTCAAACTTTTCAGTGCAAATGCCGCATACACAAATTTACACCTTGTCACGGGCCACATAGTTCATTAAGTAAAATATATAATATTTGAAATAGCAAAAACAAAAGGTTTTTCTAAATAACATCTAATTAATTTTCAGTTGTTAATATGTTGTTAATATTTGAAAATTTGAACTTAAACTTCAAAAGAAGCACATTTATTTGATAAACAGAGTAACATAAACAGAGTCAGTGCGAATGATAACTTGTTCCTAGGCCGCATGAAAACCCTTGGCGGGCCATAGCTTGCCCACCCCTGTATTAGGGTGATATTTGACTCAATTTAAGTGAATGATTACGAGGACAGTTGCTGAGTGCAGCGAAACTGTGACAGCAGTTTTCTGAACACAGAATATTTCAACTGTGTTACACAAATAACAGGGGCCCCAAGTGGCCGAGTAGTCTAAAGCGCTCTCCATTATGGATCACTGCCATCTCACCTCTGTCTGCGTGGGTTCGAGTCTAGGATTCGGCCAATGTGGGTATGTGAGAAAGCTTGCCAGTAGCTTCTCGTGGGTCGGTGGTTCTTCCCGGGGTTTTCCCAGGTTCTTCCTCCACCATTAATACTGGCCGCCATGCATAGCCTATCGTGCATGCATAGCCTAAGGCGTTAAACCCCACAACAACAACAACAACACAAATAACGGTACAAAATTACAGTCAGATGTATTTAATAGTTTTATAGAGGTCACATAATAGTTCAGAAGTTTGTTATTAAACCAGCAAGGTCAGTGTATAGATACAATGCCTGTTTGTGAGAGTGACAAAGTAGTGTGAAGTAGGGCTTTTGTCTTTTTGTCCCCTTAAGGTCATTCCACTTGTTCTCACCTCTAACCACCATTACATATTTACAGTAGCCCATAAACTACCCTTGCATGTTGATCACATTAAATTTTGTTCCACTGTGTAAGCAGCCCATACACCTAACCAAGTTGGGGGTGGGTGGGTGGTGGGTAAATCTCAGCCAGCTGGAAATGCCCCAAAGGGTTTCCAAAAAGCAAGACTTTCCTACATCCTGAGTTGAAATAATGCTCAGTGACAGGTCATTTGCTGCTTGTTTGGTCTGGAATAAAGATGGACATTTTTATCGGACTTCCAGTGTGTTTTTGATGAAAGTCATAAACAAGGAGGTATTTTATTTGAAATTTGATGTACCATATGTCCGTGGGATGTAGGTTATTAGGATGTTTTCTATCAGTCCAGCCTTAAAGACACTGCAGCAGAGGAGATAGTAAAGCGGTGAAAGTCATATCTGTGTTATAAGCAAGGTTGTTTCAATTAGATATGCTTGTGCGTATGTATAGGAAACTCCGTGGCATTGAGACAGAACAAGTAAAATGTTGTATGCCTCAAAAATACAAAGTCCGTGACACAAGATCTCATTACGAGCACTATAAAACACACACGCACATATTAAGTGATGGTCTGTGTGGGTTCGAGTCTCGGGCTCGGCCAGTGTGGGTATTTGAGAAAGCTTGCTGGTACCTTCTCGTGGGTCATTGGTTCTTTCCGAGGTTTTCCCAGGTTCTTCCTCCTCCATTTATACTGGCCACCATGTATAGCCTATCTTGTACTGAAAATGGTGTTAAACCCTATAAGAACAACAACAACAATTACGTGATGGTCTAGGGTACGAAGTTGCCTTAAATGTGGCATTGGAATAAAATAACGTAATTTTGTCGGCTTTCTGGATCTGTTCGTGAGTACTATAAAGCAAACAGAAACAAATCTTAACTGCAAACAACTCTTCCCAAGCCCAATCAGACACCAGAACAACAAAAAAAAAGAAAAAAAAAGATAAAACGGAAATATTATCAGTACTAACGAGGACTGAAGCCATCAGTTTCTTATCCTGACGAGATATAAAAATAAAAATTAGAAGTACGCTACACCCTCCCCTTAGTATAATTATGCTTATTTTACCACAACTAAAGCTGCTCGCACGGCAGCATGTAATATACATACCAAGTTAAATGAGAAGGGCTGACATACTTGAATAATTTAAACCCATATTTGTATTGAATCCACAGATATAACCACCACCACCACTTACCACTGCGGCAGCAACAGCAACAATTACCAACAAAAAAACAACTGTAAAACGACTAAGGCGATGTGCACATTAACGACTAAGGCGATGTGCACTGAACATAATAGTCGAATAACCATTGATACAATGAAAGTTTACATCCTTGCGGCATTAGACGTATATGAACGAAACCGTCTTCATACTGAGGATGAACAAAAACGCCGTCTTCAATCTGCTATTACTACGGAAGCGGCTGAGTATATTGGTGAGAAAAAAAAACAATAATCACTAGTACCAGATTTCAAATTTCAAAAATGTAGTGGAGAATTGGAAAATCACGTGGTAATTATCCCACCGATATACACACCAAGCAAAGACGGTGGGCAATTATTGACAAACATGATTCCTGGAATCGCATCGGTGTTACAGAACTTTAGTAACGCTGGTATTAAAGAAGACATTGTTCTTTGTACGCGGGATCCGATCAATGAAAATCAAGATTTGCTCAGCAAATATCGGCAACACCTGGGTGTAATCAACTTTGTGTGTATTGAATTTCCAGTGCAGATTACCAAAACCATACTGAATAAATTTTAAACTCTTAACCCATGTATCACTTTTAATGTGCTCAGTTATGACAAATGCATTTATCCGTTGGCACTTTCTCCCATTACACAAAACATGCAAACCTAGATTGATTTTGTTATTGATGAGTGAAATAAAAGAATCAGAATCGATATCACACTACGCATGGATAAAGAATCTTGGTCAGACGTTGCATGCATATATTTAAGACTCCAAAACTGCTCACCATGCTTGATTATTCCTTCGGTGGTGTCAGTGAAAAACTGCAACGCACAATTTTGCATGAGCCTGGTAAAAATACTGTCAAATTTACTGCAGGACAACGAAAGCTGAAAGTCTAGTATATAATCTATGCTGATCTCGAATACCTGAATGTTCAAGTAGAAATTTCTGCTACCAAAGATGCAAATACACCTGACAGCGCAAATCGCTGAACAAATTCCATATGAGTTTTCATCTTTAGCAGTCGGATGTAATGGCAAAACAGAGCTACAAGTCCTTTATCGTGCCTAGCGCTCTAAACACAGTTGACATATTTCTCAGATCGATCTAAGGTACGGCAAAAAGGATTCGACATCAACTGTACTCACCAGCAGATATAATTATGACTGGTAATAATATTCGTGAGTTCTCCGCAGCCGCCACTGCTTGATTTGTGGAAAAGCTTTCACTGACAAAAGAGCAAAACCCTGCTACCCAATAAAAAGCAAACTTCTGGTTCCAAACTTCGTGAGAACTGTCACATCACTGCTGAATGTAGAGGTGCTAAACACAATGCATACAATGATGACCACTTGATAATACAAGCGGAGGCCACGGTACCAAACTCCCCAATATGTCTAATCCCCAGCATCATGGAAAAAATCACGACCTTTCGGTTGGGTCAATTGGAGTGTCACGATTCGATACAGTTTATGAATTAGTCCTTGGACAATTTAGTGAACAATCTGGCGGAGGAAAATTTCAAAATAACACGTTGATACTGTCCAATCAATACAGAACTGCTGACGAAGAAAGGTGCGTATCCCCACGAGTACATAAACGACGAATTTACTGAAATTCATCTGCCACCGATCGAAGCGTTTCATTCATCGCCACCACGTTATTTCAGAATTAAATGACGGACATGCGAAGACAGTTTGGTCTGCATTTGAGAAATTGTACGACCCTGTCATGCACGTGTGAAAGCTCGAACCCACCCATTACTTCTAATCACCGGATATTGGTTAGGATGCACTGTTGTCCAACACCAAAATCGAGTTTGAATTGCTCACTGACATTGAACAGCATCTGTTTATCAAGCGCTCACTTCGTCGCGGAATATCCATGTCAGGTCAAAGATTCGCTCGTGCCAACAACCCAAACCTGGATATTACTTACTGACTCCAATAGTTACATATTGTATCAATACAAAATCCTTTAAGAGTATAAGACGATGCAGCCACTTCCGGTTATTGGATTAAAGTGGATCGATCATATGCACATTGATCTACAAAAACACGTACGTAAACACAACATCCACGGTTACCACGAATACTTCTTTGAAGTCGATCTGGAATATGCTGAGCATTTACACGAGATAGACAACGATTCTCCGCCCCAGAAGCGCTGTCAGTGCCCGGTTCATGGTTGCATCTGTGTCAGTCCTCTGTCGTCTATGCGTACGGTCACAATTACACTGAATGCACCAAACATGTTCCAAGTGTTTGAACCAGAAACAATTATGTACTGCGCGTGCGAACTCTATAGCTGTATTTGCAATGGGGTATGTGTGTAACCAAGATTCATCGAGTGCTTGGATTTCGTCAGCCAGCATTGATGGCCTCGTCCATTCAGGTGAATATGACCTACGTACAAAGGCCACCAGTGATTTTAAAAAGGGAATGGAAAATATGCGACTATCCGTGATAGTGAATAAGACAAACTTCGAGTGCTCATCGCAGACCCGGCCTTTGAATCCAGAAGAAATCCTTGATAGTGGACTTGTTGCCGTTCACAGCAAACAATCAGACTCAAGCTGGCAAAACCAATCTGGGTCAGCTCGTCTGTGCTGGACATGTCGAATCTATTCTTGTAGGAATATTACCATGACGAAATTGAACAATTTTATCAGGCTCGCGCCAAGATGCTGTACACCGGCACTAACTCGCTGCTCATGAGAACATGACACAATCAAGTTTAGTCAACGAATTTGAGACTTGTGAGTATCCTAAAAAATATCGGTTGTTTAGTAATGCCAATAAAAAAAATTGTTGGCAAATTCCAAGATGAATGCTCTGGTAAACTAATCGAAGAGTATGTGGGACTACGACCCAAAATGCATACGATTTTGGTCTTACCCAAAAACAATAAAAGGCCAAAGGTATTTCGTTGGTGATTGTAGAAAAAGATCTCAAACACGAATTGTACCTGGAATGTACTCGAGACCGTCGTGAATTCACACACACGGCAAATATGATCCGATCCAAGAAACGTCGTATGGGTGCATATCAGTGTACTAAAATGTGTTTTCCCCGTTCGATAGCAAGTGATGGATACTCTGCGATTAAATTACCACTTAAATTTTATTTATTGTGCTATTGCGAGCCTACTTAGATTGATACTGGTTAGTGCAATGCATTAGAGTGTCAACACATATCCTGGTGGCAGTTCCGTATCTGCTGAACTTGTAATTCCTCTCGCACAAATACTTTCCTGGGAGGTATTGCTCCACTCGGTGACGGTCCGAAACGGTAACGTGTTGGTTGTCTTTGAGTATCAATCCATTCAAAGATCATAAATACTTTGAAGAATCATCCTGGGTCAGTAGCGTTACGTTGTTGTCCACCTTCTAACTCTCCAGGTGCATCAAATTTCGAACAAACGTGTCACCAAGTACTTGTGACGATGCTGGCCGTGAACTCATTTTCTCAGTGACAGTGACGGTCTTTTGCCAAATCACATTGATTGGTTATAATTCATTCGTGCTTGTGACCTCGTGGTTTAGTGCTGCCATGATAATGGAGTCGTACTACCTAATCTTAAGACCATTATGGGTTTATCAACAATTCATGTGCGTACTGATGACCGAATAACCGTTCTGAAAAAGTATGATTAATCGGTTGCTTGTTTGATCAACCATGCTGGCACAACCATGCTATGAGTAATCCTATCTGAACTGGTTATCTGTTCCACGTTGGTTTCACCTCTCCAGTACCCAAGCAAATTTTATAGTATATTTTGGATAATGTCCCGCTCGTGGTGCAAATTGTTTGTCTCCTTGTTTGTTTATATCATTATAAATTTTGTATTTAATGAATGCCACGAAATGAAATCTTGGTTTTCATACCTCCTTTGACAATCGATCATGCGATTCGTTCTCTCAGTGTTGGATTAATCGCATTTTGATAATGGATCAAGTCCATGGACATATTTTGATGCTTGGTATGCAAAGTCATGTCGGTAACATGCTGTATCAACGCGGTTGATAGGTGCGCCGGGCTTTGGCTGGTTCTTGTTAAAATCGAGTCGCCATGCACATAGCAGGTCCACAGTAATTGTATCCAGGAAGATGCTTTTCGCCGGAATATTTTATCCACGGTATTCTTAGTAACTATATTTAATGCAGACGCGATATGACCGAAACTGGACCCTGCGCCTCCACTGCTTTTCCCGATGGAAATGGTAGTTCTGATGAAGTTGTACTTCTTTGCTCCACATCGAACACACGTTCGTCTATTACATGTTTGTACTTGAGCTGGATTTGCGGTACATGTTTTCGAGAAACATCGCACTGAATATGAAGACATGATCGTAGGATATGATAGACAGTTATTTAATGACATCACTGAAAAGAAAATTCAACGGTTGTTCCGTCATTGTCTTTTCCGCACAAGAAACACCTAAAGCATACAAGCATAGTTACGGAACCTTGTTTCCAAACTAAATTCGTGCAATGATAATTGGCCATACTGGATAAGGTAAACTCAACAGTTGCTACATATTGTTTTATGATGGTTAACCTGGGATCGGTTGTACGTGATTGCATCATCGGCTGATGATCTACCGTGTTATACTATTTGAAAAGATGTTCATACTGCATTAAGAAGTGGTAATAACACCTTGACGATTTTGTCAGCCACCATAAATTTCGTTTCCACCATTGAAGAAGCGCCTACCATGGAAGATTTGATGCATATAAAAATAATCTGTTTGTGTACGATGATGTGATGCTTGAAAACCAAGTTATTCCCGCACGAAAACACCGACTTGATTTATTTGACTCAAGGACATGTTTCAAAAGTGTTTCCCGACAACTGCAATATGTTGATGATATCTCGCAGAATTGACGCGCGTGGTGTTGGAAATATTTATTAGACTTGGTATGCCACCGACCACACCTGGAATAAGTTTTATGACATGTTTGCGAAGATTGCTTTGGACCCGTATATTTTTCTTACCGTTGATTTGACTGGAATTGCAGTCGTGGGAGTAAATAACGTGCGGGTCTAGACACAAGTGTGTCTCACGCGTCAATTTAGCACAAGAAATGCATACAAAATGTACGACAGTTATAGTAAAGAAAAGTATGACAAGCCACACCCTAACATTGCTCAAGAAAAGCAAGAATTGACTAAAATGTGAAAGAAGGCCGCAACAAATATGTTACAGTCACGACATACTGCACGAGAAGATTCCACAGCGAGTTTGAACAAACCTTTGTGCCACTGATTAAAACCACAAAATAAATTGCCGAAAATGCTGAGAATATTAAGAGAGCAGCCGCACAAGTGGCAGCGCTAAAAATCAGCTCCTGCTGCAGTGATTAATAACGCTAAAAATCAGCTCCTGTTGCAGTGAGTAATAACGTTAAAAATTAAAAATCAGCTCCTGCTGCAGTGAGTGATAACGCTAAAAATCAGCTCAGCTCCTGCTGCAGTGAGGAATAACGCTAAAAATCAGCTCCTGCTACAGTGAGGAATAATGCTAAAAATCAGCTCCTGTTGCTCTGAGGAATAACGCTAAAAATCAGCTCCTGCTGCAGTGAGGAATAACGTTAAAAATTAAAAATCAGCTCCTGCTGCAGTGAGTGATAACGCTAAAAATCAGCTCCTGCTGCAGTGAGTAATAACGCTAAAAATCAGCTCCTGCTGCAGTGAGGAATAACGCTAAAAATCAGCTCCTGCTGCAGTGAGGAATAACGCTAAAAATCAGCTCCTGCTGCAGTGAGGAATAACGACAAAAATCAGCTCCTGCTGCAGTGAGGAATAACTCTAAAAATCAGCTCCTGCTACAGTGAGGAATAATGCTAAAAATCAGCTCCTGTTGCGGTGAGGAATAATGCTAAAAATCAGCTCCTGCTGCAGTGAGGAATAACGCTAAACGCACCAAGGATATAACAAAATCTACAACAGCAACTGCAGAAACTATCGCGCGATTGCCAGAGGCAACTGAGGATGGCAATGAAAGAGGGCATTTAACAAGATACTAAACGTGCTGCCTGCTATCAACACCACCTCAATTTTTGAACGAAGTAGCTCGCCAGGCGCTTTTTTTTTGAAAATTATGTGGGTGTTGCTGTTAGCAGACCTCCCAAGTGGAAATACTACCTGATAAAGACAAAAGGCACATGATACGTATAACAATGTTGCATGGCCGAAATTGTATTCGGGAAATTTATGGGTAAGAAACAAGCTGCATGTAATCATTGAAATTATTTTGATGCATTTACGGAAGAAAAAAAGAAGAAGGTGAAGCGCTATGGGAATAATTTTTTTTTTACAATTGCAACCAGTGGAACCTCAACTAATGAAGCAGCCACAACCAAAACAAAACTTGTCAGAACAAAGTCCCGTGTCATGAATACCTCAACGAATTAGTGGAACACGAGCAGAGGTGGAAGCTGAACCTGAATATGAAAAACAATAATTACCACTGCCTCCATCAACAAAACCCGAAAAGGGAAACGGTTTAACCAAACCTGCAAATTTAAGGGTTAAAAAATAACAAAGACTTTCTGCACCCTCACCAGTTTAAAAACATTTTTTTTTCGGAGATGGGTGGCAAACCATCAGAATGCACAAGCGCTAAATATTTAAATATTCCCGAGGCAGAGTTTCTTTTGTTTGTTTTATAACTGCATGAAAAATGTGCCAATAATAATGAATAACGCTACGTAACACAATTTTTTTTCCTGAGTAGTAAGTTTTGTTTTGTAATTACTCATGTCTCAAAAGTATAGAAAATGGCTATTATTCCCCATAAACGTTTTGCTCTTGTGAACAGGACAATGATATTTTGAAATTTACCTATTTCCAAGGAGAAAACTGACGAATATGTGTTTTCGTTCAAATGAAGTAAACAAAAAAATATATGAATCAAAATTAATGTGTAAATTAATATAAAAACGACCACAAAAGATTTAGAAGTGAGTAGTTTTTGGAGATTTACGACAATACTGTAAATCACTTTCACAAATCAGCCCCCAAATGTAGTCTCCCATCATGTTCGCATTATACTGTCCTTGGTAGCGGCGTTCAATATCTAGTAAGTCCTGGCGAAAGCGCTCGCATTGCCCGTCCGAGCACGCGGTAACCATGTGATGCAAGTCAGACATAAAAAGAGATTTGTTTACGTCTTCTGTACAATCTAATATTCCAGATCAAATACTGCAAATATCCTGTCATAAATACATTACAGTAAAATTGTGTATTTATGCATCCAGAACAAAAATGTCGCAATAATGTAATGTTTAGTTGTGATGTAGAATTCTATCGTACATTGGCACTGTGTTGTGTAGGCCAACTCAAACCAGTACTGTGCACCGTATCAAATAATGTGACATCACACGAATTGGATAATTTTGTGTTGACAAATGTTTTGTCTTTTGAAAAATGTTCTGTTTATTTGGATGGACACTTCTTTGATTCATAGTTATCAAAAATGCATAATATACTTTTACTATTCCAACTTTGTTTGAGACTATTTTTTGCACACATCAAAATGAAAGGTACAACGTCTCTCAGAATGAACGAAATTATTCGTTCTTCTTTCTATCTAAATAATTTCTACTGAAATAAAACTATGTGATAAAAAAGAATCTCAAATGGGTAATGATTTAATATTAAATTTATCAAACTCGTTAAAGAATGTCCAGCTTTGGTTCGCCAAGGCAAAAGCTGGACATTATTAAACTCGTTTCATAAATTCAATATTAAATCATTACCCATTTGAAATCCTCTATTTATCACATAGTCGGAAGACTTTGCTTATAGTGCGTGCAGTTTAACATTTTTGATATTATAGATGTGAAAATATCACTTCATGTGAATCTGATTGATCCAAATAAGCACATGAAATTATTGGGCAGTATTCTCTTTACCGATTGGCTGCGATCGTAGGAAAACTCAATGACCATTTTGGTCGGCATTTTGTGATTCGATGCGCGAAATGGAATTGCAACTTCCGAAAATGGACCGAAATCCTATACACTGGGATAATTTCATGTGTACAGGTAAGCGGAAAATGCACGAAAGAATTTGAAATACAACGGTCAGTGGGACAATGATGTCCACTATCAATGCTATTATACGTAATGGCAATAGAAATTCTAAGTCACAAGATAAGAAACAACCCAGAAATACAAGGCATACAAATACCAAACCTTAAGAACAGAATTAAAAATGCTTCAACATGCAGATGATTGCACCAACTTTATAAGAGAGGGGAAATGCTATAAGCATCTAGTAGAAGAATTTGAAAAATTTGATAAAGCGTCGGGTTCCAAAATAAATTACGACAAGAGCGAAATCTTAGAAATAGGTAACTGGAGGGGCAACCACCCTGGATTGCACCCACCCCACCTACTGAGAGACACGGTAAAGGCTCTAGGGGTTTACTTTGGTATAAAAGAAGCTGTAGAAAACTATAAACATATTATCAACAAAATAAGAGAAAATGTGAAAATCTGGGCCATGGCGCCATTATGTATCATGGAGCGGGCCCAAGCGGCCAAGACTTATTTATATTCAAATATTAACTATATATTTAAATCCATAGATATGGATAATAAACTATTAAACAAAATAGACAATGAAATAATAGATGATATATGGAATCATAAAATGCATTATGTAAGAAAAGAGACATTATACGGGGCCAAAGTAGAGGGGGGCTTGGGGTTGCCGAGCCCCCTACTACTAAAATTAACTAACATAATCAATAGATTTTAAAAAATTACAATCAGACCCGGCTACAGGGTGGGAAGCATTGTACATCTACTGGTTCGGTTTCACCTTGAGAAACCGACCAGAGATATACAAAAAATAACAAATTAATAAAAAAAATTCGAAGTACCACGCAAATTTAAACAAATAAGAGAACTAAGTTTAAAATATAGGGACAAAATAGATTTATGGAAAATAGAAATAAGTAAAAGTCACACTTGGATTAGGGAGGAGGTAACCAAAAATATCAAATGTAGAGTAGAGCAGGACAACTGGGGGGTAAATTGGACAAAAACTTGGAAAAATTTGGAAAAAATAAGATCTGTCAAAACACAAATTATAATTTTTCAATACCTGCACAAAGCCTGGCTAAAAGGCGAAGAAGCAATCAAACGTCGTATGATCAGGATAATGCCGAAACGCCCTTTATGTAAAACAGCGAACTTCACCAAACTACATACGATTGCCCAATGTGATAAAACTAAACATAATAGGATAAAGTTAATAATGGAAATATGCCAAAAATATAAGTATAACAAAAATAACATTTTATTCATAGATGTAGACTACGAAAACAAAATCGTTCTCAAAAGTATAGACTATATAGTAACTACGATGATATCATGTGGACAGGTGATAAAGATTTTTAAATAAGATACATGGTGCAAATAAGAATATTAACCCCAATAAGAACTCAATACGTCTTACGACGAACAGATACTTACCGTCAGGCTGATATAACGCAATTTATGTTGGAATTGTGGGAGAGAGGGGGAGGGAGGAATCGGTATTACAGACCGAAGGGTCGAGTAGCGCAAATGCGAGCCGATGCCACACACATACCCCCTCTTCTCACCCCACAACAGCCATATTTCAAAGAAAATTTCAAATTATATTTCAAATATTTATAATTAAAAAAGAACATATTTTTTTTTAAAGAAAAGGGAAGAAAGGAATGAAAAGGAAATTTTTAATTTTTTTCTTCTTTTTTTTCTGAAAGAAAATTCAAAAGACATAGTAAAGGATACAGGGAAAACAATATGGGGGAAGTAAAAGGCGATGACATCATGGGGCCAAGTCACATGGCTACGCGAAGTGGACAGGCCCATGAAAGAGTCTTTGAAAACACCCCATGTAGAACATAAACAGACAAAACAGACACAAATATATACTATATAACACTTAGTTTAAAACCCTACTAACTTCTTCTATATTTTAAAAGCAACACAGCTCCCGCACTGTATGGTTGACCATTATACAAAAAGGTGGTCTCATTAAACAATTTTGGATCTTTCAATAAAGAATAATAAGATAAACTAAGTAAAGGAGGCCTAACTCGACCCAGGAAAAACACATAGAGAATAAAAGAAGTGTGGACATTGGATGGAGCGTAACCTACCTATCAACATCTTTAAAAACTATTACGAGGAACGACACATACTACCACTCGAATAATACAATAGGAAACTTTTTAAAAAACAAAATCTAAATAGTACATCGTTCCATCGTCAAAATTCGAAAACCATAAAACAAATTAAAAGATAAAATATAACATATCATAACGGATCTTAAATCCAGTTTAGGAAGAAATAAAACTGGGAAAGATATTTGATTTATACTTGCTGTCTCAAACATACAGAAAATATAGCATACACACAATATAGCACCACTACATATAGTAAACACTGGGACCTAGTTCAATATCACCAACTTACCCCTAATGGGTTTTGTTATGTAATGTATAGCATATTATAACATGAAAAATGGCAAAATCCCCACAACATGAAGAATAACAACAAGTAAAACTACCGGTATAGCTTATATGATAACGAGGGTAGGTATGTTGATGGATGGGCGGTATATATGTAGCTTGGAATCCACCCTATATACAAGCTTGGTTTAAATGCTAATTTAATAAAGCAAATAAAACCACCTTTATTCAGAGAAGAATGCAGACATAAATCTGTCTCCCCAACTGCCAGAATTTTATCCAACCAACAGCCTATTTATGCCGTGAATATGTGTAAAACGAGATTTGTTTACGTCTTCTGTACGATGTAACGTTTTCTTGTGATGTGTGATGTAGGCCAACTGAAACCTGTACCGAGTACCGTATCACGTGACATCACACGCATTTGACATTTTCTGTTGACAAATGTTTTGTCTTTTGTCAAATGTTCTTTTTATTTGGATGGACGCCTATTCTTTGATTTATAGTTATCAAAAATGTATAGTACACTTTTGCTATTTCAACTTTGTTTGGGACTATTTGTTACGCACAACAAATGAAAGATACAGCGTTTGCCAGAATGAACGAAATTATTCGTTCTTCTTTCTATCTAAATAATTTCTACTGAAACAAAACTATGTGGGGAAAAAAGAATCACAAATGGGTAACGATTTAATATTAAACTTATGAAACCCGTTAAATAATGTCTAGCTTTAACGAGTTTCATAAATTCAGTATTAAATCATTACCCATTTGAGATCCTCTATATAAGAAACTAAAGGGGCGGTATGTGAAACATAGAACTGACATTACGAGAGAGAGAGAGAGAGAGAGAATATGTTATTCCTACTTTTGAAAATATCACGACACTTACTTTCTTAAGTATATTTTCCTTAAGAAATGTTGGGATATATACTGACACTGATAGACTATGGCTGTGCCATACGGAAAACATCCAATTATAATATATACATAATTGACTAACTCCAGCAAAGGGCCGCTATAATAATTCTGGAACTTCCTGTTACGACTCACTCGAAATGTTGTGTTTTCACATCGTGACATGTTAAATCTTTGAACGGTCTTTTTTTTTTCTTCAGAATATATCTCGAACCTAACTGAACTATGATTTTCAATGCTGAACGTAATCTCCAATCATCAACTATTAACAACAATCTCCAGATTCCGTGGTCGAAAACCAATCTTTTGAAAAGCTCATTCACCGTATCAGCACCTACCTTTTGGAATTCCGTACCCTTGTGGATACCTAATTCAAATTACCCTGCTTCATTTTAAAGCTCATTAAAAAATGATTTCATTGGCCAGCTGGAATGTATATATATATATATATATATATATATATATATATATATATATATATATATATATATATATATATATATATAAATAAATGTGTGTGTGTGTGTGTGTGTGTGTGTGTGTACATGTTTTATTTTGATGTACGTATACATGACTTCAGCAGCAGAGAGGGTGAACAGACCATAGAATTCCGACAAAAAAAAAAATAAAAACAAACAAATAAAATCATCTCGTAGAAAGGTCCAGATTTTTACAAATTAACGTTTCCTTGAGATGTTTTATTTCTGTAATCCCGATTATACTAATAAAACCTCAGTTCGAAATAGTAGCTGAAAAATAAAGTACTCTACGTGTTTATTTATTTTTTTTTTGTTTATTTTTTTGACGACCAGCGTTGGTAGGTACCCTCTCTGCTGCTATTAATTTATGTAAATTTACCACCATACCAAGTTTGATGAATATTTCTTAACGCGTTCTCGCTGTCGTTTTTCCTCATCTGTTTCATCTTTATTTGTTCTATGTTTCAAGTAATATTCAAGTTCTGATGGTGGTTTTTCTATTTTTGGATTTATGTTCTTTCTGTGTTTATAATATATCATCAAACTTCTGTATCGATCTCCACCGCAATTTTTGCAAATCTGATATAATCCTCTAACGCCGTTGTTACATCCAACACAACTTCGTGGACCAGCATGAGGATTTTTCTTTATAAGATAATTATGTTTTTTGCAATATTCTCCACGGCATTTTTTTATCACATTTGTTAGTGGTTCCTTGACGCAGCCACGCACAGTTGTTCATTATATGAATGATATCTTTTTAATTAAATTTATTAATTTATCCAAATATTTTATCAAGACCCACACGATATCTTGTTCTAGGATCGTGTAAATTTATTGTTATAAATCCATGTGGAGTAGCTTGCGCTCGTGAAAAGAAATTTTTGAATTTAATTATATCCATGTCACCACCACACCAAGTTTGATGAATATTTCTAAGTGTGTGTGTGTCTACGCCATTAAACACAACTAAAATATTGCAATTGTCTCTAATCACCTTCGGAATTTGTGTGTATCGCTGAGTAACATAGATCACGTCTGTATTTTTATGTCTACCTCGGGAAAATATTCTGGCTGGATTTGATTGTTTATCTAGCATCACATCGTCGTATACAACTAAATTATTAATAAATCCGTCTAAAACATCTACGGATGGTGCTTCATCAATATCGGTTATAAACTCTATAACATCATTACCTTCATCCAGTAATCGCGCGTTTTCATTGAAATCTTTAAGTACATCATAACATCGTTGATCATCAGCGGATGGTGCTACTAAATACAATTTATCCCATTTCAACCATCTCATTATCAGATTAAGTAATAACTGCGTCTTACCCGATCCAGATGGTCCTATGATAATCATTCTGATGGAATTTGGTAACGCAGGGTGGTGTTTAACTGGCTTTCGTTTTCTTGTTGCTGAGAAATCAATTATATCCATATATATTATGTCATGAATTTATATTGCTTACGCTGTAGAGTTAAAACTCCAACTACTGATTTAGCTACGGTTACAACAAAAAATAAAAAAATAGCGTATGGTGGAAAATGTTCTGTGTGCGGTAGAAAGAAATTTTCGTTTTTACCTAATAAGCGCGGTGGTGATATTGCTAAAATGATGTCAAACTTTCCAGGTGCTCCATGGGCTAAATACAGCGGAGAAAAACATCTACCAGGATATAATTATTGCGGTCCTGGTACCAGACTTGATATCAGGCTCGATAATCAAGATCAACCAAAACCAGGCGAGGAACCAATAAACGCTATTGATCGAGCTTGTCACGCTCATGATGTAGCTTATAAAAGTAAAAATCTACAAGATAGACATATTGCAGATGTGAAATTAATTCACGCGTTAAATTCCATAAAAAATAAAAATATAGAGAATCATTAGCTAATTGGTTAGTAAGATCCGCGATGAAAGGTAAATTAGCGCTTGGGGCTGGTAATTAATAATGGAATCGATTTATTATTCACCAAGAGGATACTGGAGAGGCAAAGCAGCAATTGGTAAACTTGCTGATGCAGCAGCGGTTAAACATTCTACTGCTAAAACGTGGTTATCCAAACAAGCAATATGGCAAATTTATCTACCACCACCGAAACGAATTCAGTACGCGTATTTCGATGTCAGTGTTCCTAATGAAGTTCATCAAGCTGATATTCTGTTTTTACCGCATGATACTGTACGTAGAAAAACATACAAATACGCGTTAACCGTAGTTGATGTTGCAAGTAGATATAAAGAAGCAGAGCCGCTATCAGCGAAAACATCATCTGAAGTAGCCGATGCGTTCGAACGAATTTATCAACGAGGACCATTACGATGGCCACAGCTACTACAGGTTGATCCTGGTAAGGAATTTCTTGGTCCAGTATCATCGCTGATGAAACAACATAATACCAAAATACGACGAGGTCATACTGCAATTCACCGTGATCAGGCAATTGTTGAGCGATTTAATCGAACAGTCGCTGAGCGGTTATTTGGATATCAATACGCGAGGGAATTTATTCAGGATACGATCTCGCGAGTGGGTTGCAAGATTACCAAGCGTGATAGCTGCATTAAATAATGAGATTACACGAACAACCAACATGAAACCTATTATAGCAATTACGAAAAAAAAATATACCAACACAACGAAAAGATGTTGAAAAACAGAAAATATTGGGTGATGTTACAGTTAGATATTTATATGAGCCTGGTGAACTTGAAGGTGGTAAAGCGAGAGCGACTGATCCTATTTGGAGTGTTACCACACACAAAATATCCACCGTGACAAGATCCTCAGGTAGACCTGCAATCTACAGATTAGATTCGGCTGCTCCTCAACGTGGATTTGTACGTGAACAACTACAAATAATTCCCGAGGATACACAACTACCACCGCGATCACTTAATTAGCACTAGTGCCAGCACCCCGACGTCGATTACACTCAAGACAGGTCAACATGGTATTTTCTCGTGTATGACCGCGACTATTATCTTTTCTATCTACGGTAAATTGTCTTGAATCATTACTCGAATACCTCCACAGCATTATACAATTGCAACTTGCGCAATGATTATTCTGCTGCTGTTTTAACTCAATAATAAATTCAACATCAAGATCAAAGTCACGTTTATTTTTTTTATCAGATTGTTTGTATCCGATTAATTTTTTTCTTATTATATCATCATCGATGATGTTAAATTTATCAACGATTTCAGGAATTATAATTCTACGTAATTGAGATATTTTTCTGACCCTCGATACCGCTAAATAAACTAAATTTGACCACTCGATGCGATCGTCTACAATCCAGACTCGTGTGTCAGAAATAGTTAATCCCTGAGAGGAGTGGATCCTCATAGCGTATCCCAACACCCATGGAGATTTGTCAGCGCGTAATGCATCTTCGACCACACTGATATCAACGGCGACAATATCATTTAATACGAGATTCTGTTTTTCAGTCTGTCCTGGAATATCAACATTAATATTCAGTTTTCGTGTATCTGATGGTCTATAACACAACGGTATGGGTAATTCTGAGTATTTTTCTTTATGTAGTTGAAATAACTGTTGTTGTAAATCGTCTCTGATTATTTTTCTGCTTGCTATGATCAAATCGGTGGGTCTCCATAAATTTAAAAAATCACTCATTGAGGTCTCTGAGATCACTCCACGTATCATTTCACACTGAATTTTGTTTGATTGTAATCTGATTATTTTTTAAACTCCTTTAAATTTTCATCGAGAGCTCTATGATCATCATCTATTTCTTCGTAATAATCAACGAAATTTTTTAACCAATCATGTGGAGATGGTCCAACAAAAGGCGGCGGTTGACCATGATCGCCACACATTATTATAGCGGTATTTTTCGTCAACAACCAATCAAGAAACGTTTTTAATGTATCCAATGACACCGTACATATCTCGTCCCAAATAATTATTTTAGGTATATATTTTTCTCCCATTCGTTCAGGAGTCCATGTGTCCCCGCGCCATCGAAAGAAACTATGATACGTACACGATTGTACTTGCCGCTGTTTTATCTCGCGTGCAAGTCTATGTGTGGGTGTCAGCACTATCATATCTGAATTTCTAAAAACATTAATTGCTCGAGTCGTTTTGCCGCATCCACCAGGTCCATTGAGATATACTGTCTTATATCTAGTTATTGGATCACTCAATGATGGCGCTTTCGACATTTCTGATATTTTATTACCCTTACGATAAAAATCTCTCATTGGAACATCTGCTGATTCTGTATAATTGTGTAATAATTCTTTTTTTATTCTCCACGAACCCCATCGTTCATCATTACTTGTAAATTTCATAACAGATTCTAAATATTTACTTGAAATATAAAACGAATCTGTTGCGACTCTGACTGCGGTCTCAGGAAATCTATTAATCATCGATAATAAATTTATGGAAACATAAGCCAACATGGAAGATCTCAGATGAGTATACTGTGGGGAGACGTCATTTATGTAACTAACGATCGTACCCAATTTTGTTCCGTCGGATAAATAAACACTTTCTCGATTTACAAATATATTTCTCGCTGTTGTATCAGCGATTATAAAATCGTACTCGGCATCATCTAAAATTAATCGTGCGTGATGTCTTCTATGATCAATTGCACCACCTTGAGTAAATTTACCTATAATTTTTCTACCGAGATCTTTTGCGGTTTTGAGTTTATTCTCGAGAATTTTAGGAATATCATCTTCGCAAACATCAGGATATTTTTCCTTAAACTCGCTAATAACTTCATCAGCACTGATAGAACCTGACATGGGCAACCAAACTTCGGTCTGCGCATGATATGATATAATTGCCTCACTGACCACCAACGATGTCAGTATCGCACAATCTAGCATATATCGTAATAAAACTATAGGTGCCCAACGTTTTTCACAAAAATGTCTACCAAACCAAACATAACAAATCTTGTGAAGATTTTCGTTAAACTCGAATGATTCAATACAGGCGAATCCAGTCAGATCAAAATCAGGTAATGGTCCATTAATTGCCACTCGCGTCATCTCGTTTGTAGGGTGACCAAATCTTTTAAAGTATACAGAACAATCTCCGTATCCTAGAAAACTTCCTGGATAACATGCAACCATATCAACCGAAATAACATCACTGTAATTATATTTGGTATTCCATAATCCACCGTGTCCGTAATCGACGCAACTTGCGCGTACGTCCTCGAGTAAATCAAATCGTGTTGGTTTCCATGAATTTTTTTCTCTAGCAAAATGAGCCGCAACAGATGGAACGGTAAAACAATTAGTTAGTAATTTGTCAGTATTTTCCGCGTGCTTGCACTCTAAAAACTTCTCCGCGAGATTTTTCATCTCGTCATGGAGGGATTCTGTTCGATATATTTCACCATTTGGTCTGACAAACTGATCAAATTCACCTTCCTCATTACTTTTAAATAACCATACTGCTACAGGATCGTTTTTACTTATTTCGTTAATAAAATCAAACATACTCATATCTGAGGGGTAAAATCTAACAGTTGGATCACGTGGAAATATTGTTACTGCGCTAGTCCATGCATGCGCGTTATGATCAATAATATTTATTGGAGCTCCTTTCGATTTATATTTCGATTCGTACAGTATCTCTCCCGTTATCGTCGCTACGGTTATTGGACATTTTAATAGTTTTCCTAGTTCAGCAACATCTTTTATTGTAGCACCGGTATCCTTAACTGAATCAGCCCACGAGTTTATTTTTCACGCCTTAAATCAGTTAAGCCATTTCCACGCATCGCGTTTGTAAAGTGTTCTATTACTCGTTCGGCTACACAATTTAACCTTGAAAATTTCATTGGTGCCAGTTTATCAACGTTGGGTTTTTTTATTTATCTCATAGATTCCATAAATAACCGCTGTTACAGGATACGCTCGCTCATAATACGGTTTGTCAATACCCGTCAGTAGACCCGGTCTGGAATTTTTACTTAATATGACAGTTTTATTATTACCAAGGACAGAATCATATTTGTCACGGATAATCCAACTACCTGTTTCTGTTAATACAATAAATTTTACTCTGAAGAAATATTTTTGATTGCCCTCGTATTCAGCCATGTAGTTAATGATAGTTGCCGCTCGCTTGTCATTCATTGTGGCGTCCTTGACAGTATTGCGTATAATCTTGAACGTTGACCATGTATGAGATGCACCATCCATGTAAAATTCTTTCTTGGCGTTGTGAATTTTCAAGATCAAATTTTTATTTTTCGGATCAACCAAATCTCGCACTGGCAAGTCTGGAGATAATCTGTCGAGGTTGAATTTATATTTAACAGGCCTAGTTTGGGATAATCTCTCAAACTCATTCATATAATTAAAACAAATATTTAAATAAAGAAAATCATATATATATACAGTGTCTCAATGCAAATGGTTGATGATCGGCTCAGTAAATCGATGCAACAAATCCTGCAGAAAGGAATTTTGTTGGATGCACTCACAAAGCATACGACGAGGAAGTCTAGGACCAATACCATGTCTGCGGTGTGGTATTGGAGTGCGAGGAAAAACATGATTATGTGGAAAGTGCGGTGGAAAACGGTTCAGAGAACTTAAAAGATATTATGACAAAAAAAATAATAACGGTGTAAACGCTATAAAATCCGTGGAGGATTATATATCAAGATTTCAGACAAACAATGATTTAAACAAATAATATTATTGTATAAATGGAGCAAAATAAATTTGTCCCACATCCCATAATAACAAACTATGAGTCAGATATTAATGGTGTCATCAGACACTGCAGGTTAAAAAAACCAGTTGGTTATATCAATAATCATGGTTATCTAATGTTCACATACGAGGGAGGAAAGAAACATTATCTGTGTCATAGATTCACGTATGAATGTCATAATGGGATGATCAATGACGGTCTTGTTATTGATCATATTGATGGGGATCCTCAAAACAATAATTTATCCAACCTTCGTGTTGTCACGCAAAGCGTGAACTCTGCATGTGCTAATACAGGAAGATGTAAAACAATCGGAAAGAGGGCGGTAAATTCCACAAACACAGAAACTGGCGAAGTAATTATATTTCGTTCGATGCATTCAGCTGCGAAATATTTTGATATTACCCCGCATTCAGTACAAAAAGTAGCAGAAAATATATATAAAACCGCTTTCTCGAAAAAATATAAGCAGAAAATTATCTTCCGATATCAATAATTATCATTACCACCTCGAATTAATTTTTTTTAATTTATGTCACAAAATTTCCCCCATACACTACTTATTTTTGACTCATGAAAGGGAGGTAATTTTATGATCCTCGTATATGGTCATAATTATCTACGGTTTCTAACTTACAAAAATATGCAGTTCGTGTATTTTTCTGTTCTATTCGTGAAACATTTAGAACAACACAGCACATAGACAGCATATACATTACATCTAAACTACAGAAAACCGACATTTATATTCCAGCTTACTGAGTGTAGAATCCAGCGTCTAGTCTGTATCGATCGTGGCGGGTTAATTTTAGATCTACAGTACAGGGATCCTGCATGTATTTACTCGATTACAGAAATACGTGTATATAGTGTTTGGAATTAAAAATCAGTTGCATTTTCCTTGTTTAGAGCAAAATATATTTGTATACGTATGTGTGTGCGTATGTGTGATTATGTATTTGTGTGCGTATGTGTGGTTACTTTTTTTTATCGAGTAATATTAACAACTAAATACTCCCTTGACCATATATGTTCATGGATACAGATTTACGAGTGGGAAATCTCGTAATATATATTTCTCCATAGAACAGATATAGAGAGGACTGAAAATCTCGTAATAGTCATAGGAAGGATGAAAAAATCTAGCAGTTATATTATAGAAAGGATGAAAACATCTAACAGTTATATTATAGGAAGGATGAAAACATCTAACAGTTAGATGATCTATCATAGATGGCGTGGTATAGTAAATAGGAAATTCCTTAATCCAGCTTTTATAAATCTAACTTGTTTGGTGAAAACGTATTTCTTGAATTCAGAATTGTATTTTGAGCGAGTATATTTGAAATTGGTTCCTTAGCTATATATTAACTTCCGAAACATATGTTTGTAACAAGATTCGATGGCTCAATCAGCATGGTATTGGACTGTGACGCTCGCGGTCCAGGATCGAATCCCCATGGCTGACAACTTGTCGGTGGTGCGCATAATTGCGATTTTTATAATAATGGGGGAACCGCAAAACCCCCCGCTCAGCAAAATTCAACCATCATATTGACCGGTGGTTGATACATATTTTCGTATCACCCACGGGATTAATTATTGTGGGTGGGATTTTGCTGAGCGTATATGTTTGTACTGTCCTTGCATATATTCATTGTATATATCCATTTCATTGTATATATACATTTCCTTAGTTAAGTTATATGTTTGTGCCCTCCCATGCACAATCTGAGCTCGCTAATACACTCGATAGGGGCTCTTCATTCATAATCTGAGCTCGCTAATACACTCGATAGGGGCTCTTCATTCATTGTATATGTTGTACTGTCCATGAAACATCCCGACGAACTCGCTAAAGACTCGATAGGGGTTCTATGGGGATAATTTTTTTTATTTTAAAGATTTATATATTACATAATGAACCATGAAAATATCAAAGACATTATTTCTGCTATTAAAAAATTGAAAAAAGATGGAATTAATATATCCGATGAACTAAATCCTGAAAAAATAGTTTCTGATTTTGAGATTTTACAAGATACGTAAAAACCAGGGAACACACACACTATCATCTGAATACAAGCTCATGAAACGGATTCAGGCGGCAATGTTTCAGTCGCTAGCTACCGTAGAAGATAATCAGGTGAAGGAATTCGTTCCTCTCTCTGCCGCAGTAGAAAGAATTAGATCGCTGTTATCCCACGAGTACGAGGAAAAGAAAACAATTAGTACTCGCATAAGACTATTAAGAAAAATTATGTTAGCGAGTAACCCCGTTACTGGTGAAACGATCCAAAGTAATAATTCTGGTGAAAATGAAAATGAAAGTTTTGGTAACTGGGGTCCCTGTCAACGCTGACCACGTGCAGATCTTTGATGGGCTAGAATTATGTAAAATGATCAAATTTTCAGAAAAAAAAATAAAAACATATTTCAGAATAATTTTTTTTTGCAAGGTTGATTAATTTGTACCAATCACCATATTAGTAATAAAAAAATATTTTATTTATTTTGAAATATTATTTTTTTTTAAGTTGATCGAATTTAATACAGCAGTAAGTCTGATCTCTGTTACAAATGTTCTTCTAACTGTTAAGAAATCCTCGTTTCCGTGTTTTCAAGTGTATAAAAACACTCACGTGCTGGTACATTACATAATAATTAAGATTTCACATACAGATTTATCACAAGTTCTTCTCCACGTATGTCAATTAAGCGATTAAGGTGGTCTGTGAGCTTAAAATTTATTCGTGTTAACATATTATTGTGACACCGCAGATACAATGGATTAATTGGTTCTTGCACGATTAAACTTCCAGGGGAAACTTGTGGTGTAAATGTGTATAAAATATATCCTTGTTGAGCCTGATTTGATCTTCCGAGATCTATTTGATAGCTGCCATCGACTACGTCACAAACCAGATTGACCACGAATGTCGATGTTATATTAACGATTCCCGGAGATACGTGTCTCCCGCCGCCATGTGGATCATTATCATATCTTCGAACGGTTGGATGTGGTGCTAGTTTTTTCCACTCATCGAGTAATTTAGGAAAAAACTCATCAATGACATCATTGACAGATTTTCTTAATTTATCTGGATTATAATCAGGAAATTTAAACGTTACAATGTCAGCTTCGGATATTTTGTACTTGGTTGCGAAAAATCTTCTATGATCGCCCGATGATTCAAAAACCAGGTTTATGATTCTATTATGAAAATATTCAATAGTATCAGCTATATTATTTAAAATTTCTACTCGTTTCATAATTTCTTCACGCGTAGATGTCAAATCGGACAAATATTCATGAAAAAGAATACGTAAATTAACTAGTTGTTCTTCGTGATCTGAATTTATGATATGAATGACATTACTGATATTTATATCGTAAAATGAATTACCGCCATCAACGTTGTGTAAGAGCCAGTAGTACTCACCAGTTTTCTCGACACGAAATTGATCCCGTTTATCCCATACACGTTTTTCTATGTTCCACCAGAAACTTGTATAATTCATTTTAATATTATGATGAAAACTTTTCGATGATGTAAAATCATCCCGAGTTGGTTCTGGTAGTTCTTCATACACCGGGGGAATTTCAGGCCAGCCTAGTACAGATCTGATTGAAGATTGATAAATATCAACGACGTAATCGGGAGAATGTATTTCAATCGTCGAGGACAGGGTCGGTTCATAAACATTAATTGATATTTTTGCTTCTTTTCCCGTTATTGATTTTATTCTACGCTGAAATTCCTCATTGATTTGTTCGACCTCATAACTGCCAGTTGGTATTCCAACAACAACCCAGTCAGGTGTTCCATCGGGTTTATTTTTACTAGCAAATACAAGCGAATTATTTGCTGGTGTACCATGAAATGATTTTGATCTGATATTTGGCCAGCTGTAATATACCCGTAATTGCACTAGTGCTATTTCTTTTACTGGAATTGCAGTAGGAAAATTAACACTAAATTCAGGATTAGACGAACTTACCGAGATCATCGTTATCTTTGGCGGAGTTGTCTTGGTCACGATCTGCTGGAGTAATTCTGTCATTATTAATACTTGTATCTTTAATACCGATACCCTCGTCGTATATTTTAGTCATCATTGAAAACTCGAAATCAGATATAATTCCATCACTAAGACTCGCTGATAACGAGGATAATTTCGAGTATGCTACCGTCGCTGTGTGTAATTTTATTTTGTAATCGGATAATTTTTCGTTCGTGCAAGTACATATTTTTTTTGCGATGATATTAAGCACACCTGCAATAGTTGTTGCTGCTGAAATACAAATAGTTACAGCTGCTGGTGCCATCATTGTCACCGCTGATAATATGACACCGGTTCCAGCAACAACAGCGGATACTGAATAAACAATTACATCAGCGATAACTAATCGTCGTCGATATTTTTGTACTTTTACTGTATATTGTTCGACTCGATCTTTTAGCGCCGCCTGCCATTCACGCGCTTGATTGTACCTGTATTGTGCACCGTCCATATATATTTTTATGCAGTAACTAATTGAGGTGTTTCAGCTACAAATTCCAAACACCACCAGTAAGATGTTGCGGTTAATTTCTCATCAGCTGCTTCCAGAATAAATATTTCTTCGGTTCCGCTATTTAATATAACAGATACAACCCCCGAAAACCTATCGGTTGAATGACGCCATGGAAACGTTGTAAATATTTCAAATTTTGCAGCACTAAACACAGACAGTCTGTACACGCCAGTGACTGTTGCGGTATATTTGATGGTTTTATTTTGCTGTGACCATGTTGCAAAACCCGATGATACCGTGTATACGATGTTTGTGATATGCCCGGGAGTTATTCCAGCTGGAATTTTAATCAGACTGGTTTTGTTGACAATCTCAGGAATTCCCGCTACGATATTTTGCTGTGTTTGTTTGATCGTGTCTAAGGTTAGTTTTGATATCAACGAGTTTTATATCAATGGTGTGCGGAGTGCCAAAGAATTTATCAATGGATTCGTCGCTTTTTGAAAATTTCTTCGAAATCTTGCAAAAGCGCCCACGTGAACATCATACTCGGCCCGCAGCGTGGATAGTTTTCCATCCACGTTGTCGACGTATTTTTTTTTGTTGCTGCGTCTTCGTCAGATGTTGGATCTCTTAAAACTACTATTTTATTTCCGTTCATGCTGAGTTCACCCGTCATTATGTCGCCGGTGTTTTTCACGCGATTAGCAACGCTTCTTGCAATTTCATTTCTAATTGTTGCTAATGATACACTTGAATCTCTGATTTTGCCGCTGTCAGTAAACACGGGAATATTATCCGTAACTGCACCGAGTACTCGTCGAACTATATCATTCCATTTGATATTGCTCGTTTTTAGTTTACCATATCGATCTTGAAAAATAACAACTTCATCTGGGTCAACTGCAGCCAGGTTCATGATATCAGCGAGGTCATCTTTAGTCGCATACTTCGACAGATCAACGTCGGATTTTTTTTTCTTACTGATAGAAGATCTTCCGTAAATATCAACCATTATAATAAGACCTGTTGTTTAAAACGCTTTACGCGCAACGAATCGGTTACTTGCATAATCATGCACAACTTTATGTGGTGGTTTGGATGATTTCGATATAGCGTACATTAATTACTTCACGGCCGCATATTGGCGGATCTGTCATTGTTTGTGTGGGTAGCGTTGAATACCAAACTTTATAACCAGAGGTTCTTGCGTGAAGTGGTTCGACATACTTGATAAATTCAACGGGTGGAGCTAACCCGTACGAATCAAAATAAACGATTCCACGTGGATCAACCGCGTATGATACCCAATGAGTACCGGGTCCTGAATTCGAGTCTAGATTAATAATACCTGTTTCGAGCTTGTTTGGTTGTTCCGGTAATTGATCTCGCATAAAAACACCTCTAAAGGCTTTTATTTTTAATTTTTTAGCAGCATCAAGTAAATCAAAATTTGATGCTGGAACGTCTAACGTGGAAGCCTTAGACCTTTTCCCCAACGAGATCCTGGCAATCTTAAGCCGCATCCCTTTTTTTTGTATCCATTTCCTGTTGCTTTCTTTAGTGCCATACCAGCAGCTGTTCCAACAGCACCTAACGCGGCTGCTTTTGCTACGGCTGGAGCAGCAGCAGCTATTAACGCTGGAATAGCCGCAAGAAGTGGAAATATACCACCTATTTTAACCATGTCTTTTATGGCGCTCGGGGAAAGATGAAATTGAACTCCAGTTTTTGATTCCAGGGCTTTATTGAAATGTTTAATCTGATTATTTGTCAACGATAATTTGTTTGGACCACCACTAATCTGATCTCGTTTTAGTGATATTTTAGTTCGCATTTGTTGGCGGTTTTTGATTGAAGCTTTTTTACCTGACCAGGAGTCAGAGTAACATTAACATGACTATACGACATTTTTATATAAATAATATTTTTCTGAATAATTAAAGATTTTCCACTGGTGCATCAACGACTCTCATTCGACCACTACCGCCTTCAAGTAACATGGTTTTATCGCTAAGTATGACCGCGATTGCTCTGTAATTAATATTACCGGTATTTAATGTTGCTTTGAGATGTATATCAATGACAGATTGTTTTGATAGATCAAGATGCTCCAATGAAAAATAATAAATCGGATATAAAGTTCTGAAATCATGTTGCGATATTTGCAATCCAGTATCCACGTTTTGATCACGTCCCATGAAAGACATTAAACGATGATATACACGTCCTATATGATTTTGTTCATAATTTAGTTGTATATTTTCTGTTGGTTCTTGTTCGTTTATCCGTAAGGAAATATCTGTGACACCTAGTTTATCAAATATCATGTGAGTATATTCTTGATTACCTAAACGATCGATAGTCTGAAACGCAATAAAAATATGTCGTGGTGCAGAAACACCCTGTTGTGATGCTATATGCCATGTAAACTGACCGTTAACGTTAGTTTGCATGCTATCCGTGCTTGTTGTTAACCATGACAACAAAAATTTACCACCAGTGTCCATGACAGAAATCAACTTTTGTTCTTCTGCAATCGTTGGAGTCATTACCGGCATCCACAGTGAAAGTTTCGATAATACTACTTTACCAGCATCACCAGCGGGTCTCCACAGAGCATCATTATCATCACCTTTTCTCACAAGAACAACCGTGTGTCTAGCTCCAAAAATAACCTTTCTAACATTTCTACAAAATCCAAAAATATGCGATAGTGGAATTGTACATGAAAATCTTCTATCGGCTCCTAGCAACATTTTTTTGCGCGTTGCAAATCCCAAGTTAAAATCTGGATTAGCACCATGAACTACTGGCGCCACATCAGCATCAGCGTTATTGGCATGATTTCTTGGTCGTCTTATATTATACGGATCATCATTGGGGTGACCAGCATTATCTTTCACAAACATCATTGTAGGACCTGCTGATCTTGTATAATCATCAGAATATCTTGCTAATCCTATTATTGTTGTAGCAACGTCGACATCTTTCTGAATTGATTCAATATTTTTTCCATCAATCATGTAAGTGGCGCTATCAAACAGTGCCATGATCCCGTTGTTGACAAAACCAACTTTCATCGCATCTCCGTAATTAGCATCGTTTGCTCTTACAATTGTACCTTCTACCTCAAGAAAAGCATCAGCGGGTAAAAAGTATCTACTTGTGTCATGAACTTGTAGTTCAATTCTTCCACGTTGATTTGGTACTCGTGCGTCATAAGAATAAAACTGATAATCACGTACCGATTCATCCTTAAGGACGGGTGCTTCCATGTCAAATGCTGTGTCGGATACGCGCTTGAACATTTTATTATAATTATTTTCGTCTAACACGTTGATTACCGCGTTCGGGAAATTCCACTTCCGGATATCAAACTTGAGATATTATTTCCAGATTCACCGAGTCCTTGATCTGCTAACGCTGCTAGTTTTTGATTTGCAGCTTGATTTATTATTTTACTGACATCTGCAGGCATCACCTCAGTACTTGGCAATTTTACTGGTGGTTGTCGTTTTCGTCGCAATAATCGTGCTAGTCTTTCTTTGATCGCCGAGAACGCCTTACCAGCAACATTGATAATTGCACCAGGAGCTTTATCACGAACAATATCAATGGCCTTCATCGATAATTGTTTTGCAACGGGTGCTACTTTTGGAGCTATCCTTGTAAATAATCCCTGAATAACATCACCAAGTCCATCTCCGTAAGTAGCTCTGTAGATTGGTAATCGTGAGTTTACCGCTCTGACCTGTACAGGTTTGCGATGATTATTATGTATGATCATCTTATTTTTATTTACCATTTATCTAACAACTAGTCATCAACAAGTTCATCAATAAGTTCTCGGTAAACGCAGATATCCATGATACCACCTTGAAATAATCGTCGACAAATATCAGATGCTTCATTAATTATTTCTGGTGAATTATTTCCGGCACGTTTTCCTCCTATGAGAACCTCTAACCGTGACACATCATTAATGGTATTATCAGGACAAACAAAATTGTTTTCTTCCGATGTAGTCAGAAAACCACTACCAACAGCGCTCGGAGGATCATCATCATCCCCCCTTGCCAACGTCCGTTCTCTTTCTTCTCTAAACTCCTCAATTGGTTTCCTCAATACAGCACTTCGTCGGGCGTACAATCGCTGCAGAGGTGAAGGTTCTTGCTGTGGTGGAGAAAGTTTCCACTGGGAGGGTTGTTCTTGTTCCAGTCTCTCTCTATAAAGTCTTTTTACTTCTCTATCAAGACTTTCGTATTCTGAACCTCTAGTTTGTTTTGTTTTGTTGTAACGTACGCGATATATCCATTTAATGAAATTATCATCATTTGTTTTTTCATGACCGGATTTTAAAATACTAGATTTATCAAATATATTATTTAATATCATCTCAGGTAATTTTTCTTCTTTAGTATTTCTAATTTTTTTAACAACCCCTTCGTTAAATTTTACAATCAATTTTGGATTTGCTTCTACTGGTTCGGGTTTAGATGCATGTTTTTTTTTGCACGTCGGCGAGTTCAGTACGAAGTTCTCCAATTTCTTCAAGTATTTTCTCACCAACAGGTGGAGGCTGAGCCGCAGCTATATCAACTGGAAGATCTCGTAAAATCTCCTTTACCTGTTTAGTTCTTCTTGCTATTTTTTCAGTCTGCGCTGCAGTTTGTTTTGATACCGGAAGAAGATCTTTTTTGATGACAGTTGTAACTTTCTCAGTAGCTGCAGTGACGGGTTTAAACAGTTTTTCAGTGTCCTCTTCGTATTCAACTTGTGCTTCTTCCTGCGCTTGTAGATTTTTTCTGAATGAGTCTCTGACAGGAAGAAATTTTTTAATTGCTTCTAATCGTTCTCGAGCTATTCTTGCAGTATGAGATTCCGAATGTACCATTTTATTATAACATAATGATTTAATTAATATCAGCAGAAGAGGTTTAAATTTAATTAAAAAGATATCATTCATATAATGAACAACTGTGCGTGGCTGCGTCAAGGAACCACTAACAAATGTGATAAAAAATGCCGTGGAGAATATTGCAAAAAACATAATTATCTTATAAAGAAAAATCCTCATGCTGGTCCACAAAGTTGTGTTGGATGTAACAACGGCGTTAGAGGATTATATCAGATTTGCAAAAATTGCGGTGGAGATCGATACAGAAGTTTGATGATATATTATAAACACAGAAAGAACATAAATCCAAAAATAGAAAAACCACCATCAGAACTTGAATATTACTTGAAACATAGAACAAATAAAGATGAAACAGATGAGGAAAAACGACAGCGAGAACGCGTTAAGAAATATTCATCAAACTTGGTATGGTGGTAAATTTACATAAATTAATAGCAGCAGAGAGGGTACCTACCAACGCTGGTCGTCAAAAAAATAAACAAAAAAAATAAATAAACACGTAGAGTACTTTATTTTTCAGCTACTATTTCGAACTGAGGTTTTATTAGTATAATCGGCCATTACTGAAATAAAACATCTCAAGGAAACGTTAATTTGTAAAAATCTGGACCTTTCTACGAGATGATTTTATTTGTTTGTTTTTATTTTTTTTTTGTCGGAATTCTATGGTCTGTTCACCCTCTCTGCTGCTACTTCTGACATGCTAAAATGTGTATAAATGTGTATATTACATATTTCATATATGTATTTGTTGACCACTATAGTTACACATATTAATTCATTTGAAGTTTGTGAGTACGTGTGCGAGGACACATGAGTGTGTGTAAGAGACATTAAAAAAAAATAACCTTCTAACATAACCTGTTATAAAAATTGAGCAACACTTGGCAGAGGGGTCGTTTAAGGACAAATAAGTTATCATCGATAAATAATAATAATAATAATAATAATAATAATAATAAATATTATTATTATTATTATTATTTCTTCGCGTACATGTTATAGATATTTTGAGCAAATGCGTACCGATGTAACAGCGAGAACGGCCCCTTAACAAACGATACCCTTACATGGGCCTCACATACCAGTTCTTCACCTTTACAAGTTTTAAGTTTAGCCCCGTCTTCTTGACTATCGATTTTCCATCGGGAACTGTGTGGAAACTGAAGGACGTAGGTTTTGTAAACTATAGTGCATTATTTACAGATCATCAAATGATATCCTTGGTGTATTGACCGGAAGTACAACGCCTAGTGTAGGTAAGCCATAACCAACCCCTCCCTCCATTTTTATCCAGTATCGTCATTAGTGTTATACTCATACAGACGTTGAATTAATCTCCATTTTCCATTATCATTGTCACAGTATTCTTTTTGTGATCGGACAGTGTAGCTCTCCACCGTGTACTCGGCCTCGAGATCTGGCTATTTTCTCTCTATCAGCCGAACGTGTGTACCTCACCCTCCGCCCATTTCCTCGATCGCTTGTCTTCTGCTATGACAGCCAACCAAATATAAGTCTGCCTCCTGAAACAGGGAGGTCTTTAGACGACCTCCTCAGACTTTCTGTTTTAAAGACACATGTATCAACCGGCCTGACTTTGTTTAAAAACGCAAGTGCATTGTAAAACTGATCCCACCCACCCCCGTTTTGAAACGATATAACGTGATGCATATTATTAGATCCTGTTCATGTATAAATTTTGTGTGTAATACTTGTTGAAAATAAGATAGCTGACCAAATGCTATTTATAATTCCTTTACTCAGCCTATCTCCTGAACGTTGTTGACATCATTACAATGTAAGTAATTACAACTGAATTACACAATATTACCAAATATCTCCTTTCGCTGTGGGGCCCAATAGAGGGTTTGTATATCATAGATATTGCAATACTTCATTATTACTACTTTGAAAGTTGGGTGTCTGGCACATTGAATAATAAAGGGACCCATCATGCTACTATTCCACGGTAATACAGGGACCAATCATATCTACTATTCCACCGTAACACACACACACACACACTTTATATATATATATATATATATATATATATATATATATATATATATATATATATATATATATATATATATATATATATAAGGTGCGTATGTGTCTGTGTGTGATTTGCATTCTGTATGTGTATGTATGTTTTGTAACATTATGTTTGAGATTCATTGAATTCATTCCACCTTCCAAACATCACAAATATGGCGGCTGATGACGTCGTTCGGGAACTATCTATCTACTATATATATATATATATATATATATATATATATATATATATATATATATATATATATATATATATATAATGTTTATTGACTGATTTATGAGCTTTGCCACGCCCAGGAACTGTCAGAGTTGCCCCGTGCCCCCCCCCCCCCCCAGCAGTCGTACAACCAGAGCCTTTAAAGACCTTTACGCCTTTAAATAATGTCAAAATTTAAGCAGAGCTCCTTTCTTTGCTTTAAAAAAAAAAACAAAAAAAAAAAACAGTAAAACAAAATACGATTTTCATACTTCAGAATTCGTTGGCCCCCCCCCCCCGAATTTTGCAGCCTAAGACAGTGCTTCTTTTTGTAAAATCTGTCAATTAGTGACATTTCTCTCAAGTGCGTTTATAATATCGCACGCGCGTATATAATTAACGTATGAGTTTTTATTATTAACCGCATGCGTGTTTATGATTAACCGTATGCAATGCGAAAGCACGTCATTACTTAAAGACAAATGTTTTGATGACAAATCTTTAATGTTGCACATGGTTTCAATGGCTTCCTTATTCGGGTCTAGGTTAACCCTAATCCTACATTTGTTCGGGGCTAGGTTAACCCATACCCTACATCTGTTCAGGGCTAAATTAACCCTAACGTACATTATTGCGGGGTTAGGATGACCCTAACCTGAATCCTACATTATTCTGGTCTAGGTTAACCCTATCCCCAACCCTACATTATTTGGGGCTAGGTTAACCCTAACCTTACAATTCTTCGTGGCTAGGTTAACCCTAACCTGAATCCTACATTATTCTGGTCTAGGTTAACCCTATCCCCAACCCTACATTATTTGGGGCTAGGTTAACCCTAACCTTACAATTCTTCGTGGCTAGGTTAACCCTAACCTGAATCCTACATTATTCTGGTCTAGGTTAACCCTATCCCCAACCCTACATTATTTGGGGCTAGGTTAACCCTAACCTTACAATTCTTCGTGGCTAGGTTAACCCTAACATGAATCCTACATTATTCTGGTCTAGGTTAACCCTATCCCCAACCCTACATTATTTGGGGCTAGGTTAACCCTAACCTTACAATTCTTCGTGGCTAGGTTAACCCTAACATGAATCCTACATTATTCTGGTCTAGGTTAACCCTATCCCCAACCCTACATTATTTGGGGCTAGGTTAACCCTAACCTTACAATTCTTCGTGGCTAGGTTAACCCTAACATGAATCCTACATTATTCTGTGCTGGGTTAACCTTGACTCGAATGCTACATTATTCATGTCTACATTCTTAGTTAACCCTAACCATAATCCTACACTATTCGTGTCTGGGTTAACCTTAACCCGAACCCTACATTATTAGTTGGGTTTTTTTTTTTTTCATCTTACCGTAAAACAAGATCACACATGACAGAAACATTGTCCGCGCATCGAAATCGTTCCACCTATCCATTTCGTTTTCGTATTTACAATTTTAGCTCAAGTAATACATTGGCAAGAATATTTATTCAAATTAGCACAGGTAATAAATTGTCAAGGATATCTATTCACGTTAGCACAGGTAATAAATTGGCAAGAATATTTATTCACGTTAGCACAGGTAATAACATGTTTGAGATTGCACGATATATCGGTTGTAGTTATAGTTGTTGTAGTGGTTAACGACATTTTTCAATACAATACAGGCTATACATGGCGGCCAGTTTAACTGGTGGAGGAAGAACCCAGGAAAACCCCGGGAAGAACCACCGACCCACGAGAAGCTAATGGCCTAGAATATAGGAAATACTGGAACCGAAAGAAGTCCTTATAATAAATTCATACATTTTGTAGGAAGGTCATTGGAAACAAGATGGCCGCTATCGCTTAACCAGTTTGAAGCAGCTGATTTTAGTGCCGTTTTCACGATATTTTTGCTTGTTGCCTGTTTTCATCTACGTTATTGTGTTCATTATGTATTGGCTGTTAAATGCGTATGTGTTTCTTCATCTCCTTGTTTTGGAAATGAGAACAATTTGACCTTTTCTCAGCTGTCTTGCTCCACTGTTTTTGAACAAACCGCCATCACGTGATACTCGCCAGTCAACCCGTTTATGCTATGATGGACCCTCATTAATTGCTTTAAATGATCACTCCTTGGCTCTCCAAACTACATTGTGCTCTAGACTAAACGAACTAGGACTACATTCATCATTACCTTAATGTAAACAGAAGCAGAAAAAGAAACGTTGTTTCAAAGCAGGCCGGCGTAGAACAGGAAGAAGAATTCCTGTTATCTCCCTTACTTCGGCTCAACAATTAAAAAAAAGCTCGACCGTTAATTTAGATAACCTAATTCAAATCCCAATTAATTCGTCAACCTTTGTGTCAACTATTCAAGAGATACCTCTGCGTATTGCATTATTCAATGCCCATTCATTAGGACCACCGGAAAAGAACACAGAAATAGTTAATTGTGTCAACGACCAGAATATTGCCATCTTTTTCCTGATAGAAACATGGCTAAAAACATCAGGCGATGAGCCCAAGTGTCTGGATCTAACACCCACTGGTTACTCCATCAAGTCGTTCCCCCGTAATTCTCGCGGAGGTGGAATTGCTGTCATCACAAATAACTCCATGATAAAACGTCTTAACTACACCACAGCATTCAGTTTCGACCACACATCGTTTGAACTAGTCCAAACCACACTCACACTGGAGCAAAGGTCAGTCAATTTTTTCTGTGTATACCACCCATCCTCCTAGTAGAAAAAACAAGCTGGCTGACTCTCTCTTGTTTGGAGCAGTTTCCGAATCTCCTGAACTATGGAAATTCGATAGGTGACAACCTGATTATTCTTGGAGATTTCAACTTTCACTTTGACTGTCCCGGAAACCCAAATACATAAAAATTCATAGATTCCATTAATGTTTTCAACCTCAAACAATCAGTTAGCCAACCCACCCATAGACATGGTCACATTTTAGACTGGATTCTTCATAGACCTGATGATAACATTATACGGTCCTTCCTCGTATCCGATGACCTTGCATCAGATCACCTCTGCATTATATGCCATCTTGACGTATCAGTCCCTAACCCTCCACCTTTATCTGCTACTAAGAGAAATCTCTGTATGATAAATAGAACCAAATTTTAGCACGACATCCAAGCTAACCTAACAGCTTGCTTACCTCCTACCGCAGAACAACTCGATAACTGCCTGCGTTCATTGCTTGACAAATATGACCCAGCTACCATGTGCAGAGTATCAATTCAAAAGTGTTCTCCATGGTATAGCAGTGTTAGGGACCAGCTTCGCACTGCTAAAAGAGACCGCCGTAAAGCTGAGAGGCTTTGGCTTTCCACCAGACAAACTATTCATGAGCAAATCTCTGAAGCCGCTAAGAAGAATGTCACAAATATAGTCCATGCAGCGAAATCAGCCTACTATACTACTAGGATCATGGAAAGTTTCAGCTGCAAAGAGCTCTTCGAGATTACTAACAAGCTAATGTCAAGGAACAAATCTACATCACTTCCAACTACCTTCTCTCCAGTCGACCTTCCGGACATGTTTGCAAATTTCTTCCGTGACAAAGTACAAACCATTAGAGATAAGCTCGACACCACAATTTCATTTGACTCGTCGTCACCATACAGTTGGGATACAGATTTTGAGCGGCAACCATTAGCAGCATTTGATCCTGTCTCTATGGATTTCGTACGTACAATCGTGATGAAGAGTGCACCAAAGTCATGTGAACTTGATCCAATTCCAATATCACTGCTGCTTGTGTGCTTAGATCCAGTATTGCCTTCACTAACTGATGTTATTAATACGTCTCTCTCATCTGGGGAATTCCCATCATTTTTCAAAGCTGCCACTGTAAAGCCTCTGCTGAAGAAACCAACACTAGACCATAACGATTTAAAGAACTACCGCCCAGTTTCTAATCTCTCATTCATATAAAAAAAAATCTTAGAAAAGGCTGTTCTATCCAAGCTTGTATCGCCTCTAAATTCAGTCTTTTTAGCAATGTACAATCTGCACATCGCCCAAGCCACAGTACTGAAACTACTCTTCTAAAAGTAGCTAATGACATTCTCTCTGCGTTGGATAGCGGAAAGATTACAGTCCTCACCCTCCTTGATTTGTCTGCAGCATTTGGCACACTAGACCATGATATATTACTTTACCGTCTCCAACATGTATTTGGCATTCATGATACAGCCTTACTGTGGTTCAAGTCCTACTTGGTCAACAGGACACAAATTGTATATGCAAATGGAATACACTCCAGCCCAGTTGATCTATGTTGTGGTGTTCCACAGGGGTCTGTTCTTGGACCTGGTCTCTTCATTCTATATACTCAGTCGCTCTCAAGTGTCATAGATCATCATCCAGTGTCTCGCCAACTGTATGCTGATGTCACCCAAATATACAAATCAAGCCACCCAACTGAAGTTGATGCTACCATCCAAGGTGTAGAGAGGTGCATTTCGGATGTGAAATCATGGATGACATGTAACAAGCTGCAGATGAATGATGATAAAACTGAGGCCATTCTGATCACAACACAAAGACTTTCTCATTCACATCCTTTACCTCAAACAATAAATATCAGCAACATCAACATTAAATTCACACAATCAGTACGAAACCTAGGTGTTACTCTGGACAGGACTCTCACATTGCACCAACATGTCATGAACATATGCAAGGCTGCATATCTTGAGCTGAGACGCATCAGCTCAATTCGCAAATATCTTTCAGTTGATGCCACTAAAACACTTGTGTGTTCATTAGTACTTTCAAGACTTGACTATTGTAACTCAATTCTGTCTGGTTCATCTCAATATCTGCTCCATAAACTTCAAAACGTTCAAAACACAGCTGCTCGGATCATACTTATAGTACCACGATCAGAGCACACATCCCCCCAGCTCTGTACCATACTATAGCTATCCATTCGATCCAGAATCAAACACAAAATTTGTTCTCTGTGCTACGTTTCACTGTCGGACTCTAGTCCAACATACATATCCAACCTCACCCATGTGTACACACAAGCAAGATATTTACGCTCCTCTTCTGGCAATCGTTCACTCATTATTCCAAGTATGAAAACAAAGTCATATGCATAGCGTTCTTTTGCATACCAGGGCCCAGCAATGTGGAATAAATTACCCACTGAACTTAGACACAAGGATACAGTGATCACATTCAAGAGGGCTCTCAAAACTCACTTATTTTGACTGCAAGAACAAACTTAAAGACCTAATAATGTTTCCTAACTTAAATATTCTGAGCATGTTTTTTTATAATGTTTTCTAATTTCATGGTGTTTGTTTTTGTAATCATATCATTATATGTTTTTTATTTTATCTTATAGGTGTTGTCTAATGTTATAAAGCGCTTAGAGCTTCTGAAGATTAGGCGCTATACAAAGTCCTCATTATTATTATTATTATTATTATTATTGACAGACGATTTTAGATCAAAGTTGTCATAACTTTGCATGTGTAGAGTACAAGCTGGCAGTTGGTTCTTTACTAGTGAACTTAACTTTGTCATTTATTCAGGAAGTCACACACAGACAAAATTGAAACAATTTAATATGGAAATTAACAGAAATCTTTTCTCTGCATATACTTTTTTGCTGCTATTTCATTGTAATTTCTTGAAATTATTGCCGTAATTGCTATATATATTATAACAATAATGGTCAATATTGCATTATTTCAGTAAGATAATAATTGTCAAGGTCGCATTATTTCAACAAGACATTAATGGTCAAGGTCGCATTTTCTCGACAAGATCATAATGGTCAATGTCGCATTATTTCAACAAGACGATGGTCATGGTCACATTATTTCAATAACAATAATTTTAAATGTCGCATTATTTCAATAACAATAATTTTAAAGGTCGCATTATTTCAATAAGATAATGGTCAAGGTCGCATTATTTTAACAAGACAATAATGGTCCAGGGCGCATTTGTTTTAGCAACACACTTATGTTCAATGGTGCATTATTTCACCAAGATCTTAATGGTCAAGTTACATTATTTAAACAAAACAATAATGGTCAAGGTCGCAATGTTTCATCAAGACAATAAAGGTCAAGGTCGCATTATTTAAACAAGACAATAATGGTCAAGGTCGCATTATTTCGACTGGACAATACTTGTCAGGGTCGCATTATTTCAAGAAGACAACAACAACGTTCGTTACATACTGAATAGTAATTTATGCATTTTCTTGCTTTCATTGAAGATGGCGGACCTTTTGGAGGGCTTAGATGATTGGCAAGCAGGAAAATCGCTATCCGAATGTAACCGATTCATGCTTGCCAATGAAATCACGTGTGATGTTACGTTCTTGTGTGGACAGAGACGGGAGCCAGTCAAGGCCCACAGATACGTCCTGTTTAGTAGAAGTTCCGTATTCCAGTCAATCTTTAGCAGCTCGTTAATAGAGGCAGATGGAGCGTTTCCTGTGTCGGATATAGACGCGGAAACATTTAAGCTCCTTCTTACGTTAGTATTATTGTGTTTTTGTGTCTTCTGTATTCTCACGTAAAGTAGTAATTTCTGAATCGAATGACTGCATATAAGTAGCAGTGACAAACGTCCAGATCAGCTCGGTGTGTCTCTGGAAAATGCTCCATATTCCCCATTTCCTTGGCATTTTATAGCTAATTATGTCTTAAAAATTCCTTTAAAAAAAGCAACGGTATTGTTATGTATATTTAATTTGCATTGTTTGTTGGCATTTTTCAATGATTATATGTTATACATATCTGTATTTTGCACTTGACCATTGTCTAAAATCAAGCTAATGGTCTACATGAGCAGTGACATTTATTTTGTAAACAACATAATATATAGTTACTATTTCTCAATGATTATAGAATAATTATTCAGTCATTATCGTTGGAGGTAAACATGTTTATCTGAACCCGAGTCTAGGGCTGCTTTGGGTTGCAAATTCCTAAATTGGTTGTCAACTATGAATGTTTTAGGAAAGAACTGACCTACATCCCGCCGCTGTTATCGTGTAGTGTTTTTATAAATCAATCTTGATTACTTAAAATATTACTCATTCTTGCCTTAACATCTGAAGTGGAATTAGTGTTATTGTTGTGTTCAGTTTTAAATTTGGGTGAATTTATTTGTTAAAATTATTATTCACTGAAATTACAAATTGCTCAATAATATTCTTGGTCTGAAACATTAATTTGGAATTATATTGAATTCAGACAAGAACATTTTTGGATTATATTAGTTGATGCATCAAAAACTGTTAACAGATCGCCATATTCTAGACTGTTGGCACATTAGTACATCTGAGACTACATGCACATCGACACATTCAGTATTGGAATTTATTCATAACACTACAAGAATTCAATTGGAACTTAATACATTTGGACTTGTGACAAAACATTTAGGACTGTTTGAGATTTAATTCACAATACTGTAAATTCTTGTTAAATTTACACTGTGTATTCTAGAGAAATAAATTATTTGTAGAATTTTACAAATCTTATTAGTTTTCGCTCTTTTATATTGCTTAGTTTTAGACAATAATTGTAGCAGCATACAAAGTAGTATAGTTGTAGCAATTAAATTTAGGAGTATTACGAACAGACACCCTTTGACATTTTACCTATTTTCACGCATTAGAGAGTATCATGCATATTTGCAATTCAATTAAACACCAGTTCTTTACAAATGTTGCAGGTACGATCATGATAGTTGATAAATATATTAATTTCGGGTACTACAATTCACTTCCTAAAACTTGGATAATGTAACCTACTTTTGTTGTTTTGTGATCAGTTTCGTTTAAGTGATCATTCACGCGATTGAAGACATGAAATACCATTATGCAGCATTCTTGTTTGTTTCAGATATCTGTACACCGATGACGTCAGTATAGAATTGGAGAGAGTGAACAGTCTTCTTTACGCTGGCAAAAAGTATGCTGTGAAAGGACTTGTACAAAAGTGTCTCTCCTTCCTCGAATCCTGCATGTCAGTGGAAAATGTGTGTACGGTTCTGGAGCAGATTCATTTGTATGACGGCAGGAATATGGAGGACAAGTGCCTGAAGTACATTTTTGAAAACGGAAGTGACGTATTAAAATCGGAGAGCTTTGGCGATCTCTCGGCTGCTCATGTCGAGCAGATCGTCAAATCCGATGAATTGGTTGTGGATGAAATGGACGTTTTTAACGCCATGATGAATTGGTCAGAGAAAGAATGCAGACGAAAGGGTGTCCCGGTAATACCCGTCTTTCTTTTCCTCCTACTTTTATATATTTATTATCATTTTCATCTTTTCCCTGAAAAAAAATCTTCATGAGTCAGTAAGTAATTTATCGGTGTATTTAATGTTTCCTGCATACATGTTTAGGTAGACCACCCACCACCCCTAACCCGGCTGGCCATTTCTTCACAATTGAATATTTCAAACCTCTTCTTCCCAGGTTGGGTCTTCCGTTTTCGCATTAATTAAGTATGTTTCCTAATTATATTTTGATTTTTGCTGTAATTACCCATTCTATTGTTCTATCATGTCATCGCATGGATTCAACCAATCAGTAATTGCTATTCGTCTCATTTGAAGAGTCTTTGTCCTGTTAGGCCTTTCATGGTGACTTGAATCATTAAAATGTTATTTATGTTTTAGTATTAACCGCCTAGGCCAGCTCAAGCCGGCTGCCCCAGTTTCTCCTAGGCAATGGCACATAGCAACGACATGATATAGCCAATACTGTGATGAAAGTATCATCAAAACCCAACCAACCAATCAATAATACATTTTTAGCTCACCTTGCTTAAAGTTAAAATTATGGTTTCTATAATAAGCATGAAACATAGACAAGGTAGAAACAAAAACAAGAACTGTCACTCTTTCAAGAACGTTTGCACAAGGATTTTGTCCCTTGATTAGTCCCCCTTCACCTTCCCCCCTTCTCCCTACCCCCCCCCCCCCCCCCGCAGCTGTAGCGACATTACCATTCAAAAGCCAAATTTAACATTAACCCTATTTTATTAAAAATAGTATAAAGGTATTATTACAAAAGTTCCCTTTTCTTTTTGAAATTACATTTCCCAAATTATTATTATAAATTAAGTTATTAAGTTTTTTAAGAAACCTAGTACTGTATATATTTCAGAAAAGATGCAAAACAAAACAACTTAGAAGAAAAATATTAGCTTATACGTAAAAGCATTAGTTTAAAAAAAAAGGCTTTGAAATTCTCAAGCCAAATTGTTAGCTCTTATTCCGTCCACACTATTGGCGGATATACGGGATTTAATGGGGAAAAAACCCGAGCATCGGTGACATGTTTGTTAAGCGTAAAGCAGAAGGATAAAAAAATGTAACTACGTGCCTTTATAATACAAAAAATAAAACTGTATTTCGTTTTCTTCTATCAAAAAGAGAATATGAAATATTGTATGCATTTTGCTATCATGTTTCTTTTGTGGATGCATAAATATCTATTTGCACATTGACATATATGTCAGTCGGTCTTACTGTCTGTTGCTCATTGGCATATGTGTCAGTCGGTCTTACTGTCTGTTGCTCATTGGCATATGTGTAAATTGGTCTTACTGTCTGTTGCTCATTGGCATATGCGTCATTCGGTCTGTTGCTCATTAATATATTTGTCAGCAGGTCTTACTGTCTGTTGCTTATTGACATATGAGTCAGTCGATCTTACTGTATCTTGCGCATGTACATATTTGTCAGTCGGTCTTATTGTCTGTTGCTCATCGACATATGTGTCAGTCGATCTCATTGTTGCGCATTGACATATATGTCAGTCGGTCTTACTGTCTGTTGCTCATTGGCTTATGTGTCAGTCGGTAGTAGTTAAGGGGGATCTTATAGCGTCAATGGGAATTAGCATTACAGACCCCCTTGGGAACATATAGCGTCAAGGGAAATTTAACATGGAGAAAAATCGTGGGAACATATAGCGTCAAGGGAAATTAACATGGAGAAAAAATCGTGGGACTGTTGAGCGTCAAGGGGATTTGAACATGGGAATAGGGGACTGTATAGCGTCAAAGAAATTTAAACAGGGTGGGACTGTATAGCGTCAAGGGAAATGGAACATGGGATTTTTTTTTTTTTTAAAAAATAAAAAAGGGGTAGGCAATTCAAAGACTATCTCTTTTCGAGAAATATGGCTGGCCCTGAAAAGGGCCTTTGGGTTTTCTTCTTCTTCTAATTTCTTCTTTTCCTCCACCAAGTTCTTATTTTATCTCCTACACTCTTCTTCTCTTTCTTTTTTTTCTTCTCCTCCTCTTCTTTCTTCTTCTTCTCTTCCTCCTCTTCTTTCTTCCTCTTTTCATTTTCTTCTTCTTTTTCAATTTTTTCGTTCCAATTGCGTATTCTTATTCTTTCCTCTTCATCCTCCTTCTCCTCCTTAATCTCTTTCATGACACCACTAATCTTGTCCTTTGCTTTCCTTAAGTTATTAATTTCCATCTTCACACGATGGGGACTATAGGAATAATGGTCTTCAACCAGTCTTAATAGCATCTGTTCCATTATTCCTAAGTTGTCTAAAACGTCTTGCAAGGTTTGTATTTTGTCGATTTGGTTTGACGCCATCTTCTTTTTATTCTTTGCAGAATGGTTTGAACGACGAACACTGTGGGTTATTATAGTGAAAGCGCGGACGTGATGGAAAACATCCCCCTAAAAAACATAAAATGGATCTTACCTAGATCATGACCCAAGAACGCGCGAACGTGAAGGAAAACATCCCCACTTTTCTCATTTCATATAATATAACCCTAACTATACTCTCCACATACGCTAAGAAACAATAAAGAAACCCATAATCTACTATTCACACAAACTTACTTCATCATTTACAAACACAAACACACAAACACTTACACTTCCACTATTAATAAAGAGTTAGTGTTTATATTCACACTACTCTACCTACATACATTGGCAAATTGATCGTTATTTCTTTTCTAGAGTATTGGGTAGCCCTGAAAAGGGCTGTTTTGTTTGGAACTTCATGGGCACCTGGTTAATGGTGGCACCTTCCAGGCCTGGCGCCACATACGCATCTTATCCCCCAGTTACTTTTTACCTTTTGGGGGGAGAGAGCAGAGGCAGGATATGTCGCTTCAGAATCCCAATTTTCGCTCTCTGGGATTTTGAAATTTCTTCTCTCCTTTTCCTCCTCCTCTTCTTTGTTTCTTCTTTCCTCTTTATATCTTCTTTCTTCTTCTTCTTCTTTATATCTTCTCTCCTCCTCTTCTTTGTTTCTTCTTTCCTCCTCTCTTATCCTTCCCTCCTCGACAATGGCTTCCGCGGCCAGTTCATTTAATATGCGCCTGGCATATTCCAGATGCACATGAAGCTCCAACAGTTTCTCAAGTCTCGTGTTCATTTTTTGGTGTTGATCAATCAACAAGGGTAGCTGGACTGCCGAACGAGTTTCAATTTATACTGAAAGCGCGGACGTGAAGGAAAACATCCCCCTAATAACATAAAATTCATCTTACCTAGATCATGACCAAAAAAAACAACAACGCGCGGACCTAAAATAAACACTCACTCACTTTTTTATGATACCCATCACTATTTTAAAATTTTTATAAATCACTTCAATAGACTATCCACATAAGCAAAACAATCCAATCTAACTCCAAATATACACCTCAAAAACCCAAAAAACATCATTTTAATCCACTATCCACACCAACCTACTTTATCACTTACAAACACCAACACATACCCTCACTTTTTTAATAGCAAGAGTTAGTGTTTATTTTCACACTACTCTACTCACACTCATTGGCAAATTAATAGTTATTTCTTTTCTAGAGTATTGGGTAGCCCTGAAAAGGGCTGTTTTTTTGTTGTTTTGTTTGCTATGGCATTCTTTTTTAGTTTCTAAGAATGCGATGTCCTCTGAGGATAGACTTTCTGGCAATAGGTCTGCTTCTTCGGAAAGAGAAGAAGAACTCTTTGGTGTCGATACGGCAATCGACAAAGCCTCTGTCAGGTTCAGGTTGCTGCTGCTGCTGCTGTTCTTGTTGTTGCTGCTGTTTTTGAAGTCTGTACTTCTCTGTCCATTCTTCTTTTTCCCTGTTCACTTCTTCTCTGAAGAGCTCTTCTATTAGGTCTTCAGTGATTTTTAACATTCTCACATTCTCTATTTCTTCTGGCTTCGGTATCAGACTGTGTCTGACCCTATGCAAATTCACGTAGGCTTCGTTGAGCTTAGCTAGTTTGGAGCACATCTTCTTAGGAGGATGAGTCGACAATGGATGGTTAGACTGGAAACAACCCCGGTTATTATAGTGAAAGCGCGGACGTGAAGGAAAACATCCCCACACGATTTTCGATTCGCAACGTTCAGTGATTGTCATGAGAGGGATAGTAAGAAATGAAAGAGCATCAATTCAACATTCTTATAGCTAAACAAAAGACAAAAGCATTTTTTTCAAAACACAACATTTTTTATTCAAAAATCACTTAACACTTAACATCAACAACTCTAACATTTTTTAACAATAATCCAACATTATAACATCAAATAATTTTTTTCAAATCACTAACATTTTTTCTCAATAGACAATCTACTTTAAACAAGGCTGACAACGTTGTGAATGAAATCGTGATTTCCACTGTTGGAAATCATTAGGCCATTGATGGACACTACGTTTCCTAGCTTGAGACAAAAGATAAGCATAATGGTCACAAAACCATCGATCTACTTTCACATCGTTTCTAGCAGAAGAACGAGGATCGAAATGAGTCACTAAATGTTCTAAGGAATAGCACAGGCTGCGATGATGCAGAAAATACACACAGTACTGTCCACACACCAAGGAATCTGTGCCTTGTAATTTCACATTATTGAATCGGGTGGTTTGAGCATTTCTTTTCATAAAGTCGATGATATCGTCTTCCAAAGGGGGCAATCCGTACGAATCGAAATATTCCACACATCCTTCTTGAGGAAAGTAGACGGCTACCCAGTGGCTTCCTGGGAGATGACTGTCGTCCGTGTTGATCACGTAAGCTTGATGGTCTTTAGGTTTGCGATGAGGGAGTTCATCTTTAGCACAGACGACAGGATTCCAAGAAGCCGTATACGAACTGTGGTTCAAAAGGTAATGAAGTTCCCAGGTATCCATTGTTTTGTGTTTTTTTCTTCACAGGTAATAATAAGTTGTCAATTCGATCCTGACTTTTTGCTTGAAAATGTCTGACGAATAAACGGTGATTCGTTCTGTTTCCTCACTCTGATTTAGGAGAGCTTCGATACGATGGATCTCTTGAGTGGTTAATGGTGGACAAGAATGTTCACGCAAGTCTTTATACCACTGGTGCAACACGTCTTTGTTCGAGATGAGACTCCAAGCTTCGTCCAGATACTCGTCCAATTTTTCTTCTTGACTCAACATCAGGCATTTATCGTGTTGAATTTGACTGGGATGATCGTTTTGACATCCATAGCAATTTTTCTTGATCAATTCCGTCATTTTGTCGACCAAGTGTTTGGCAAAACAGGAGACTAAATGGGCTTCTTGTTCTGGCCATCTCGACTTCATCATGATCACTTCTTCTTTTTCCACACATTCCATCTCCAAAGTTTCTCCACTAGGTAAAGAGGGATAACAGTCTTCCATGGTTTCTAGTAATCTAGAATGACTTCTCTCAAACTGTTGATTTCTATGGTATTGTCGAATTCGGCATACAGAATGACGTTCACCGTTTCATCAGGGATTCGGTTTGCAAATTGAATTTCCACACGAATCTGGCCAGATTTTATAGGGTGGAAATGTCCCTCGTCGCTGCCTTGGTCAGGAGTGAAATCGAAAGCCCACAAAGCATAGCCTCCTGTGTAATCCTCGTACGTAATACCGTGACTGGTGTTGGTTCCTAACTGGCCGGTGGCTTCGTACAGGGACAAGTACGATCTCAAGTAATTCTTCTTCTCAAAGTCAGGTTCGAAAGGTCGGGTACACAAGGTCTTGCCATCGCGACTGACTTCGATCTTGGACACGCCAAAGTGTTGAAAGTAGAAAGGATTTTTACCCAAATCTCCGTTGAAGGCTGTATTTTCGACGATACCAACGATCAAACGTTTGGGTAGCTGTCCTTGAAACAGATGATCTTCGATCATGGATCGTTGTCCCTTGGGAATGGTGAACGTTTTCACTTCCACGCGTCGGATGGGATACTTAGCGGTCGTTCTGCTCAACGTCTGACTGATGTCGTTACCCACTTTAGGTAACACTTCCACACGGCGTACGTAGAGTCTGGCTTCCTCGATGACAGTTTTGCAAACAGTAGTACCTATCAAATGGAAAGCGGCACTGCTACGATTCAGTCTCAGGCGAACATTCACCCCGTTTAGCAAATATTTCTCTTGCAACCACATGTCCAGATGTAAACGATCCATCAGTTCTAAACTTTGTCCGTTTTTGATTTTGTCTCTTCGTTCTACAAATCCGTCATTGTTTGGTGTTTTGCTTGCATCAGTTTCGAATCTTTCAAACTGGCCTGCTTCGTCAGCTTCCCATATCACACAGGCATTGAGATGAGTGTTCTTGGCATCTATTCCGTACGTCAAGAGATTTTCCAGGTACGCTCGATAAGGGTAAGTATCCATGCTGCTGCTGACCAGTTTGTTGTTCAAGTACAAGTCCACTCCGCTAAACAAGGAATGCATGAAATTGTTGACGGGAGCTATTACCTCATCGCCATCTAGGGTCGAATTGTCCTCATCGACAACTTTGACTTTCAAGTACAAGTAACTGCTATTCAGATCGATGTAATCTTCGGGCTGTCCTTTGATTTCAAACTCGATGGGAGCTGAGGCTGTCAATGAGGAGACGGGGTGAAATTCCACCCACTGGGATTCTTGCATCGTCATCATGGTGGGGGGCATGGCAAACAGATCCAGTTCCGTCTTGGAACAGGCGCAAGACTCTCGGTGCATCATTTTTTCTATGTTTCAATAATCGAAAACGTCTAAGTCTCGAACGGTTCTTCTTTTCTTGGCCTTTTTCGCTTGAAGTCTGGTGAAAGGGTGTTTTCTGCGTCGTCTCTTTCTGCCTTGTCCTTGCTGAATGCCTGACTCGGTAGCGTGCAGGGCATTTATAGGTGTGTCTCGTCGGCCTAAAATGTCTTTACCCGTTTGCAGCAAGACATTTTTGCCTGCCCTCATGAAGGCTTCTTTAGGGTTTTGTTTGTCGATGATGACATTTTGGAGAAATTCTTTGCCTTGCGTCAGTGCCGCATCTTTCAAAGCGTGCAATCCGCGTGTCACCATCGGTTTCAACACTGGGGCCACCGAACGAAAGGCCGATTTTAACATGTCTCCTAAACCGTGTCCTCACTGTCGAGCAACCCCTCGGTACACTGGATACATGACTTACTTACGAGTCGTGAGAGAACCGTTTTCGAAAATGGAGTTTCACCGTGACTTTTCCTTTGGTGAATGGAATATTTTGTCCCAAATCTCCTTTTATAGTAATGTTGACTGTGTCCAAATACGACTTGCTGACAGGCAAATAGTGAGGATGGACAAATTCGCGGTGGACGTGGTAAGTGTTTCCACCTTCCTCGTCAGCGTTTGCGGCAGAATCCACTTTGAAAGGAATGACACGCAGTAACGGTACGGAGGTGTGTCCCACCACGTTATACTCCACCACATCGGAGTACACGAACATCAAATTCAGTCCTTGGTTCAGTTCTACCGGGGTACGAAAATACTTGGCAAAAGAATCGTTGTCAGAAATGACTGGTAATTCACCTTTTTCTTTTTCTACTTTCTTCCTTAGCTCCATGTCACCGCCCATCATGTCAAACAATTCATGACAAAATAAGAAAGACATGATTTTGGGCCCCTCAGGAAATTTCATCAGGAAGCGACGAGCTGTTTTGTGGTACTCCAGGGTGACACTTTTTTTGACACTTTCCAAAGCTTTCAGAAACACACCATTAAACCTGGTGGCTATGGTGTTGACCAAATGTTGACCACTAAAATAATAGCCTGGGGGAATGAACAAGTGATAGGTGGTCCACTTTGAATTTGGTGTACGGGTTTTCTTGTCATATTTGCTATGGGTATCCATCCACTGTTGCATTTGCTCGTCATGAACTTCCACATCAAATTTATTTTGATTGGGAAGGACATTGAGGACTTGGGTCGGGTGAATCATTTCTACTAAAGCCACTTCCCAATGGGCTTCGTGATCTAAGGGGATGGCTTGAGGTAATTTGGCCGTGTAACAGCACAACGTGTTGTGGGGAAACACCTCCATGGAACTGTCACTGGGTAAGGTTAAGTAAAATTGGTTTTGGTGACTCATAATTCCAGAGTTCTGTGGCTGTCGGAGGGGATATTACTGGACGTCAGAGACGTGTCTCCGCCCAAAATGGGGTTCTGGTTGTGGTTGGACTGGTGACTGGCACTGGCACTGGACACAACGTTCCCGTTCGAGGAGAATTTCAGGGAGGGATTAGGAAGCAGGTAACCGATGCAACTGCTCAATAAAATGGTCCACTATTGTTTGTCTCCTTGTTGCAAACTCAAATTGGCGATGGCTGCCCCGATGACACAATACACCACGAAGATTTGGCAGAAAAAGACGATTTGCGTTTTAGGCACACGTTCTCCACACCACACCCACAAGGGTTGTTTTTGTAAATCTTGCACAGAAGAACTAGGGGAAGAAGGAGTGGTCGACGTAGCTGCGTCTGATGTGTGAAAGGGCATGATGGTCACTTCTTCTTTTTATAGTCGATGACTTGCGAAGCGTCGATCCAAGAATCGAAACTGGGTGGATATCCTTTCCAACGTACTTTGACTTCTTTGACACGTCGTTTGCCCACTTTACGGGTTCTGCGCTCGAGAATGCTTTCGATGTCGTACACGTCGTCTTCTTTTTTGGTGACACGTTGTAACTCGGGCAAATAAAACGTTCCTTTGAGTACTTCTCCGTTCATGTCTTCCAATTTATAGACGGCAGGATGACGGCCATGTACTCGTCCAGTGACGCGAAACAATTCGGTCGTCCAGTTAGGTAAGTAACCTTTGTCGAAAGTGCGTTTGGTTTTGCCAATGCGCACCCAATCTCCTACGACCAACTCTCCACTTTTTTTGGGGACAGCCCTCGTCGGGGACGTACCAAACAGACGCTCGAACACCAGCACTTCGTTGTCGGGAGTCACGTCTTGCGGGGCACGTCCGATGCTTCGATGGTAAGATTGGTTGTACGCTTGCACCAGGTGCGGTAAGATGTCGATGTACTTCAGAGTGTGGTGATGCGTAAAATATTTCCACATGCGTTCTTTCAAAGTACGTTGAAAACGTTCCACGATGCTGGCTTTGGTTTCGGGATTCTCGGTGGTAAAAAAATGAATGTCACGTTTCTTTAATTCTTTTTGGAAAGCTTGGTTCAGAAATTCGGTGCCTTTGTCCGTTTGCCATCGAAGAGGGCGACGACCGCTTTGTTTCAACACCCGTTGCAGGGCTCGCACTAACTCGCTGCTCGATTTGGAAGTCAAAGGCACGACCCAGGCAAATTTGGAAAAGACGTCGATGACACAAAACAAATATTTGTAGCCACGATTGTAGCTGGCCAAATGAGAGACATCGGCTAAATCGGCTTGCCATTGATGATCGATGCCTTCCACTCGGGTGCGACTTCTGGCAAACTTGCGTCGAATGGGTTTGTGTAAAGTGTAGGTAGCTTGTTCTTGTAACCATCGTTGCACTTGAGGTAAACGGAGACTTTTCAGTCGAGTTTTGGCAGCACGATACAATTTTTGAACTCCTGCGTAACCTGCAGGATGCGAGGGATCGTAGTAAATGCTGGCTAAGACTTTTTCCATTTTTTTGTGTTAATAAGGCACCCACTCTTGGAAGAGGCTACTCTTTTTCTCTTGGGGTATTTTCTTGGATTGCAAGGCTTTGCGTGTGCGACCGGCAATAGGTGTCGAAGAGGAGGATGTCTGAGCAGGGGATATCGGTTCTTGTTTCACTTCTGTCTTCACTTTCTTTTTCTCTTGTGATGAAGAAGGGGTGGCCATCATCTTTTTAATCCATCCAATTCTGGAGGTAGGTGGTGTTGTTAACTTGCGTACTTTTTCTGGTGGAGTTTGAAACCCTTCTTCTTCTTCTTCTTCTTTTCCTTTTTCTTTCTTGACCACTGGTACCGGTACTGGTACTGGTACTGGTGATGGTGCTGGACTTTTCATCAAGGTCTTAAAATCTTTCAAAGTGGGTAGAGCTGTTTCGTCTAAAGCTTTCTGGTGAAAGAGTTGCAGTCGTTGCAAGAGTTGACCGTACTTTTGCGATTTTTCTGTTTCCGACAAATCTTGGCGATCCATCAAGGACTGCAATTCGTGTTGTAACTGGGACATCTCGCTCAAATTGGGATTGGGAGGTAAATGCGGGGTGCGTTGTTCTTGCCACCGATGGTATTCCATCCATCGTTTGTAAGGCACTAAAGCTAGTTTTCGTCCTTCCATGGGGTTGTCAGGGGTGAATTCTGAGATCTTGGGACTTCCGAAGGCCTTTTTATCTTGCTCCCATCAGTCCTCCCAACATGGTTCCCAAGACTCCTTTCAGTATGGGGCCTGACAAGAGAGGCAAAATGCCTCCACGTTGGACCAACATCTTCTTTTTTTGACGAATGGGAATTTTCTTTTGAACCATTTGGCGAAGAACGTGACGATGTTTGCCTAAGCATTGTTTCTGGTGTTTGGACAAAGGGATTGTGCCTTTCAAAACGTTCAAACAACATTCGCACACGGTATCGATGACCTCTTTGGAGGCTGTTTGAATGAGTTTTTTTCGTAGGGGTGGAGAAGCTTTGGACAGGACAGATAACAGGTCCCCATGTTTAGCTAAACGTGGTGGCAGTCCTTTCCTTTTCTTTCCTTGGGGTTTTCTGGAGGGTGACATTTTTGCTTGTGGGTTCCGGGACATTCACCGAACAGACACTAACGTCGATGACTTAACGCACACCCTTTTATCTTTTTTTTTGGGACTATCGCTTTGTCATAAAGGTGACAATGTTTTTCCCAAAATCGCCAAGGAATCCTCCCCTTTGTTGACGCCTCTTTTTCTTGGAACGACTGTGTCTTTTCTTAGGGTAATGTCGATGCTTGGCTAAGCGCTTTGTCGGATGACGCGTCTGCCTTTGTCTCTTTCTTTTGTGGCTTCTTGGAGGTGACATCTTTTTTACAAGTTCACTGATACCCCGACTTGGTCACAGGCTCTTTTTATACTGGAACGCGTCGCCACTGATTGTCTTTACGGCGTATCAACTTCATGACAGGCATGACACGTCGTGCAGGGGTACGTAACGGACTAAATCGAGTCAGTTCTTGCTTGGACAAATCCAGTAAACTTTGTAACATGCCCGATCTTTCTTGGACTTTGATTTTGGGAGAAGGTACTTTGTGAGCAGCAGCCACTGCCACTAAATTGGAAGGTCCTGCCACTGGGGAAGTTCTTTTGGGGGTCATCAACGGAGATGTTCTTGGTGTAATCAACGTCTCCAAGTACTCTTCAGTTCTGGGTGTCATCAACGGAGAAGTGGATGAACGTGAGGATGCTGGAGACGCAGTCACTGCCGTGGCAGGTCGTGGTTTGCGAGTGTAAGGCTGCGTCCTGGCCGCAGTGCCTCTCTTGCGACTAGTTTTCTTCTGTGGACTTTTCTTTTTCTGAGGACTTTTTCTCTGTTTCTTTTTCTGGGGGCTTCTTTTCTTTTTCCGGGGTGGTGTCTGGTAAGAGGAGGGTCCCGCCACTGGAGAAGTTCTTCTCTTTGGGGACTTGGTCTTTTTCTTCTTGGGGCTTCGTTGGACTTTTGTCTTAGGGATAACTTTGGGGGCATTAGGATCCCATCTTAAGAGTGAGCGAATGATGACCCCTCCTAGAGTACCGCTCCCTCCAGGTTTCAAAATGATTTGTTTTTTGGTTTGAGTGTCGATGCGGGGATCGGCCAGTTGGACCAAAGCGACTTTGTTTCGATCGAAAAAGCGTTGGGTTTGATGAGGAATCTGAATGATTCCTTGGAGTAATTGACGTGCCGTCACCGTGAACCATCGTAAGACTTCTTTGAGACTAGCTTCTAAGACACGAGCTCGTGTTTGTGGATCTTTTTCTCGACTGATGCCATACAAGGCACGAATCAATTTGACGGGAAGATGCGACTGAAGGGACGTCATGTTCGCACTGAGAGTGAGATAGACGAAAAAGGGTCTGAGGTTTTTATAGATTTTTTGATGGGGAGTGAAATGAAGTCGAGGACGGAGACGTGTACAGGACAGGCCCTCCGTCTTGGCACCAGTGGTGAAACAAGTGGGTACGAAATCGCAAATCCTCAGGAGTCGTAGGTTTCAAATCGACGAGTAAATAGGCGTGTGGCGTTTGAGTGGCATCGTCGTACGCCTGAGTCAGCCAAGGCGTTCCTAACTGTTTGGCTAAGACTTGCACTTGCGATTTATCTCGAGGGCTTTTAAACAAGACCACGTAATGCGCATTGAGACTGATGGTGCGATGGGCTTTACTTTGTTGAAACAAATTTTGGGTGATGTAAACGACACTGGCATTACGGTGATGCCCTTTGCGCGTGAACCACAATTTAATTTCTTCTTCGTCTTCTCCTAACATGTCGTCGAAAATGACCAAATGGGTTAGACGGGAGTCAGAGACGATGCCGTCGTCTTCTTTAGGAATGCCTTCCACAAACACGATGGAATCGCCTTGACTTTCTAGCAAAAGGCTGTACGCCGATTGCCACTCTTTGTAACACCACACGATCCGTTGAGGGGGCCGATCGATCAAATGATGTTTATGCTCGATCAAACGTTTGACGAATTCGGTTTTGCCTGAACCGCTAGGTCCAGCAATGAGCATGTTAAAGGGATGGCGAAGATACAAAGCCTCCCAACTGGCACGATCTAAGTGTTCGTCGATGACTTTGACAGTAGAGGAAGAGGGAGCAGAGACAGCAGAGGTAGCCATGGTGTGAGAAATGTCACTTGTGACACGAAAAACAAACAAGACAAGAGTTTATATACTTTTTTCAGAACACGTTTATTGAATGTTTCAAATATGAACACGAAAGACAAAAATACATACAACCCAAATAGTGATGTACAGGAATATGAAACACAGCAAAGTGATCAAAGTGGAATATAAACAAGTGTCTGTACAACATGTTTTGGTTAACCAAGATGTCCTAGGGACAGTGTGTAATGTTCTTGCAGTCTCTACATGAGGTATTGTCACACAAGTGTCCTCCCGGAATGACCTTTCAGGAATGTCCATGACAGTCCTGTCCTGAAGCGAGTGGTTGTTCTCGGTGACGGGTTCTTCTGGCACCGTCACTAACACAGGTTGAAAAGTAACTTTTTTCCTTGAACAACTCTTGTGCATACTGGGCCACTTCTTGGGTCCAAACCTCAAAACCCCCCTTTTTCCAGTCACGAACATCTGTCCAATGAGGGTGTAAGTCACAAGCTACACACACATCGTCATACACGTCTTGGGTAGCTAAAAGTTGACGAATCTTTTTTTCCTGTTGAGGTCGAGAAGTATCCAGATGAAACCGCAAGGCTTTGAGCAAAAGGAGTTTTTCGTGACCATTTAAGGCCATGGAGGTGGTAAGTACTGATCGTAAAGAGTCCACAAAGAATCGGCTGGTAAACGAAATCCCAAAAAACAAGTCACTAAGACACACACCACTTGTCGTCCCAAATTGAATGGATACAGTTCTTGTAATAATCGATGGTAATGATCCACGGTTTGAATATGGTCATTGAGTTCCTTCCACGGAATCTGTTGGATGACATGTGACATAAGTCGTGGCATGGCAGCCTGTTTTTATAGTCTCTTTGTTTCGGAAACAATACACGTACTTTCTAGCCAGAGATCTTCGTTCTCCAGTAGGGAATCTAAATCTTGCATACTGTAACCGAAACTTCAGAGTTCGTTTAGAAGTTTCCTCTTCCTCTAAGTAGATTCCACGTAAAATATGTTGATAATCCTTTAACTTGTCTTCCTCAATGTATTGCTGTAGGTGAATCTCGAAGTAACCAAAATAATGAACATTTCGATCATTCACTAACTCAAAGTGTTGAACAAGGTCTGACCACTGAAACAATTTCTGACGAATCAGTTCTCTTATACCATTCAGGTACCAGTGGTTAAAGATCTGGTGACGTAACGGATGCAATTGTTCTTTACGTTTGACTTGTATTTTCACCAGCTCTCGGTAAATGCGTTCTCTCAACTCCACAGGCAAAGCACGAATGTTCTCTAGCAAAGTATCCATGAATAGGTCATACTAAATCCTCTTTGGTCTGACACAAGAAATGTACTCTTTGCACAAACATGGTTTCACTTCAGTGTCAAATTTAAATCGTTGAGTCACTAATCTACACATGACAATTCGTTCAGAAGTTTCCTCTTTCACTAAGTTGACATTGTGTTCAAGATGTTGGTAATTCGTTAACTCTTCCTCTGGAATTCGATGCAGTACGTTTACAATGATGTAGGTAGAATCGTCCATACCAAACCAATCCTTTTTAAAACTAGAGGATCGTTGATCAATGTCTGTCCGATGGAACACTTTCAATTGAATCAATCCTTGTATAGCCTTCAGGTACCAGTGGTTCAAACACCGGTGACGTAACGGATGCAATTGTTCTTTACGTTTCACTTGTATTTTGACCAGCTCTCGGTAAATGCGTTCTCTCAACTCCACAGGCAAAGCACGAATGTTCTCTTGTAAAGTATCCATGAACAGATTATTATTTATGGTAAGAAGTTACTTCAATGTCTCGGTCCCACTAAGGGTAAGTAATGACAATTCGGTGACCATCGAGCATGTTCTACGTAGGCCGAATCTTGCGGTTCCCAGTGGTGAAGTGTCACATCGCAACTGAAGCACCTGACTTTATCTCCTTCGCCCAAGTAGAAAAATCCGGCTCTGGCTAATTCTTCGGGGGTCGGTCCTCCCAGATACTTTGGCCATTTTCCTTTGAACGATTGAAGACGATTTTCAAAGTCGCAGTATTCCGACAAACGCACAGGAAACGAATATTCGTTTTTCACAGGTTCGTTTCGATGAGGGTTGAGTGACATGGGTAGGAGTTTGCTCAAGGCTGGATGACATCCGTAGGGGGGTAGACGTGAAGGTGAACATTCCCCTTTAAAACGAAACCCAGTAAAATGTCCAAGAGGACGAGCGGCATCACTTTCGCATCCGACAGGTTTGACACGCACAGCATCACTTTCCATGACAGGGGTAGGGGCACTAAAGTTCCCATGATGCTTTACGGCATCGCTCAGGTCACAACGTACAGCATCGTATCCATCGCAAGGCTCACAATCGCACTCGTCTGCAAACTCCGTTACGCAATTACAATGGTAACCACATGGACAATCGCAGTTTCCTTCCGGACATTTTCCGTCGCAATGCCTGGGTCTTATCCATCCAATATTAGTCACACTAGAAGAAGATACAACTTTTTTACAATCCCCAAACTGGAACGATGTCTCTTTCAAAGTATTCATCTTGTTTGCTCGGTCTTGGTAGTCACAATGAACGATCGATCTTGTCTAGGGTTCCTTTTTATATACAGACCAATACCGACGTGACCGTACGGTAAGGTGAAATGATTGGGAAGTCGAACTCGCTTCTGGTACACGATTTGATAGACTTTTTCCAAGGGTCGACTGACGATGTGGTGAGTGGGTAAACGTACAATCTTGTTCGGTTGATAGGTGGTCACTTTAAAGTTTCCATCCTCTTCCGATTGCAAGGCTTCTTTCAATACCCCAAAGTTGACCACTCGACTGGTACGATGATTCAGAGTCAGTCCTTTCACTTTGCACGTCGTGTGCACTTCTCCTTGTTTGTCCCGGTATTCGTAGCCGTAATTTTTGGGACCGCCACTGACGAAACTTAGAATCTTGTCGTCGGGATGCTCGTCTGTCCAGGCTCCTAAACGGTCTCCTTCGATGTCAGGGTGATGTTGAATCGGGTGATGGATGTAAATGCAACTGTCCGTGTCAAAGTACAGGACGCGTTCTTCTAACAGTTCTAAAGCTTCGTACAATTTTAAGCGAGCATGGGCTGTCACGTAAGCCGCAATGATGACATTTCCAAAGGGGTCGTCTTGTACAAAGTCCAGATCTTCTTCGTAATTGACTAAGATCAAATCCTCGCGAACGACGTCCACGTGTTTCATGAATTTGGTTTTGTCGTGAATCATCTGGAAGTAGCGGGAAGGTTCTGTCAAGTATTCCGTCTTGGGTAAACACGGACGTTGTGCCATTTTACCCCACAAGCAATTTAACATCACTTTGGCAAACGATCGCCTGCCTTCGTTTTTCTCGATGTGGTCTAAAGTGATGCCTTCTTGTTCGTAGTATTTCTCTTTGAATTGTATTTGGTCTTCGGGAGTGTGACACCAGGAAGGATAGCCGCTGGCTTCTTGCTTCAGTTTCAAAAAGGCATCCACGTAGTCTGCGAAAATGCCTTTCTGAGTAGGGTCACCCTTGTGGTATTGTTGTGTCTTGGGAAAGTGGCAAATTTCGTACACTTCTAACAGCTGGTATCCCATGTCCAGAGCTTTGAACAATTCTACGCTGACCCAGGTTCCCGTCAAGGCCCGTTCTTCCTGGGTGTGCTGACAAGGTTGGTCTTGGTTGCACGTTTCGGCACAAGTACGGCACAAGGGAAACATCAATTTGCCTTGACAATGGTGAGGTAAGACGGGATGGTATAGGTTCGTGGGAGGCAAAACTTTGCACTTGATCAAGCCTTCGTATTGTCGAATGTTGACCAGGTCGATGTGTTCCGTCAGCAATTGCGGGTGCCCTACAGGAAAGCGACAATATTTGCACACGTAGGGATACAGCGAACACACGTCCAAGTATTTGATTTCTTCTCCTTTCTCTTCGTCGGCTTGGTACAGCAAACAGGTGGCATTGGTCCTTCCTCCGTACAAACTATCCCTCGGGTTCAGCGGGTCCATGAACTGGTAACTTTCCACGAGGCGTTTAAACTCGGGATCGGTTTTCAAACGGTGATCGTACTCGTGTTCCCACATTTCCACCACTTGGTATCCTTGCTGTTCTAACTTTAGGCGTCGCTGACAAGTGTCCTGGTACAAGTCTTCCATGGTTCGTTGTAAAAACTGATTTTTAGTGCCACGGTCAGGGTAACAAACGGGACATCCGTGAAATAAGCAACCGTTAAACTCGTACACGATCTTGGGGTTTTCTAAGTCCCAGCCATCGACCGAATACGTTCCGATGGTCTTTTCACCCCCTCCGTTGCGAGCATGCTGAATCCACTTGTCTTCCTTGTCGCACAAGTAATGTAACCAGCGTAGGGCTTTGACCGAGTATTGACGCTTGACAAAGTGGGTCGTTTGAGGACTGATGACAGCCACGGTGTTTTCAGGCATGAATCGTTGTCGATACACTAAGGAACACGCTTTGGCAATGGTGCAAGCTTCTTTCAAAGGATCGACCCCTCCGTGTTCCATGAACAGTTCTCGAAATTTTCCACAGCAACGCCGTAAAATGTCCACGTCGGAACGACAATACTTTAACATTTCTTCCTGAAAGTCGAAAGGGTCCAAAGCGTGAGCCTGGTACCAAGCGTAGAAAGCTTCTCGTTGTTCGGTACGCATGTTGTCGGGGTCGTAATAGTGAGCCTCGGGCAAATGGGGTAGAACGGCGTGTTGATTGGCTTCCGTATTGAAAAAGTGTGGAAAGTACCCTTTAGCCATTTCTGTCATTCCAAACGTTTTAGGCATTCGACTCAAAGGCATGGCCAAATAGCTCATCGAATCTTTAAACTGTACTTGTCCCACTTGCATGAAAATGATTTTGGCTCCGTTCAAAGTCACTTTAGGACGTTCGGTGCCTTGTTCCGCATAGTACCTCAAAAGAAACTGTCCATCGTATCCGGAGAAATTGTGAGCCATCACCGTGGCATGGCAATGACAATCTCCGTAAAGTTCGATGTCCTCTTGGCTCCACGTCTTGTCGACGGGGTCTAAGACCCATTGGGCAAAATCGGCTAACGTGTTGGGTCCCCGAAATATTTTTTCACGCCCTCCAGGAATCTTGCTGCAGTGAGGGCAATGACTGAAGATAGGTTCTTGAATGCACTTCTCGCACGCTCGATGAGCCACGCAGAAATTAGGAATGTGAATGCCAGTCTCTTGCATGCATTCGAAATCGAAAAAGATGAAATTGCCTTTCTTCTTGTGACCGTCCTCTTTCTCTGGTGGGGGTTGGTATTTTTGCACGTAACATTCGTGTTCCAAGTCCACGATGTGGTGACAAATGTGACATTTTTTCTTTCCTGAACATACGTGTGCCTTGGTATTATTGGTACGTATGACTTGTTCACACGTAGGGCACAATCTCAGGAGTTGACAAGCACATTTCTTCTGTGAACCTTGCGTTTTCAGATGTTGTTGGTAACAGGTAGGGCTGACAAACGTACGCAGACAAGTTGAACAAGGCACTGGTTCTTCGCTCAGACAGGGTTGAGCGGCCAAACATCCTGAGCATTTCCATCCACAATGCTTGTGTTGCTCTCGATTATTATAACCATGGTCACATTTCTCACAGTAATAACCGTATCCCAGGAATCCAGTGATACTGGTAATGGTATCGAAATGGTCATCGTGATGATAAACATGAATGTATTTTCCGTCCTTAAAATCTTGCCCTCGAAACAACATAGGCCCTCGCACTTCTTGAGGGTGCACTTTCAAGGTGTATCGTGGAGCTAGGACATCTTGCAATTTTTGCATCTCAGGAATGCCACAGGGTGTGTCTTTGGACAGGCCAGCTTGTTGCAACAGGAGTTCTGCTTCGTTTCGTTGTTTGGCTCGGTCGGATTGTTGAATAGTTTTCCAGGTTCTTTTCCATTCTACCGTGTCGTTCTTGTTGGCATAGGTTCGTCCCACCACGATGGCACGGGCTAAACACATCTGGTCATGAGGGTTGTGAATTTGGACAAGGCTACGCTTAATGCTGCGAAGGTCGTTCACCAATAACATCTTTTTGCGTCCTGTCCCTTGAGGAGGAGAGACGTGGGTCATGTCCAGTGTGGCTTTTCCATCGGTGATGTCAAACTGGTCATTAGATTGTTGCACGTGTTGAATCTTGTCCATGACTTTGGAAGCGGTCAATTCTGCAGGGGTGCTAAACTCGATCCAAACAGGGGATTTCAAACCGTCGTGTTGTATGGAAAGTCTCAAGCGATCGTCTTCTTTGGGTTGACATTGTTGCTTGAGTGAAGTGAGCAAAGAATCCCACACTCCAGTGATAAACACTTCTGTTTTCTCTAACGGCACTTCAGCCTTGAAATCTTTAAACTTCACCGTGTATTTGTAAGCCGTGGTTCTAAATTTTCTAGAGGAGCGCTTTTCCGTCTCTCGAATGGAATAGTACTTTTCAGGGTTGACTAAGGGTGGTGAACTTGGTTTAGAGGGTTCGGATTCTGGTTCACTCATGTCCTCTTCAAAATCACTGGCATGAATTTGTGCCAAGATTTCAGCCCTGGTACGAGGCGATAGATCACGTTTCTGCCTCTTACTTCTTTCTTCTTCTTCTTTCTTCTCGAATGAATGGGATCGTTTCATCTTGAAAGCAAAAAGTCAAATGACTCAAGTTCAAACACCATAAACTACTTTATAGTCATGGCAGACCAGCGTATATAAAAGGGTGTGTGTCTTGTCCTTTCACTATTCATTTCACTCTCAAGCCGAGCACAACGATGGAAGAGACTAACCAGATGGAACGTTTCGTCAGAGCTTTGCGAGGGGTCATTAGAAAATTCTCTTCAGACCAGCCTACGGACTACTCTCCTTCCTTTCGAGATAAAAGTCAAGATACTTGCTATATCTGTCAGAAGAAAGGGCATTGGTCTTCAGAGTGTCCAGACCGTGAAAAAAGAACAAAAACAGGGACTAAAAAAGACAAAAGTCAAGATACCTGTTATTATTGTCAAGAAAAAGGACATTGGTCTCCAGATTGCCCAAAAAAGAAACAAGAGGAGTCAGAAGAAAAAAAGGATTCTTCAGAAGAAGAGAGGGATTCTTCAGAGGAAGAAAGAAGACAATTCTATTTACAAGAGGCAAAGAAAGAGGAGAAGAAAAGAAGAAGGGAAGAAAATGAGGAAAAGACGGTGAAGAAATTCAAAAAACAGAGAGACTAAACAAGGAGAAAGAAGAAGTCAATGAACTTTTAATTAAAGTGTTGTGTTGTGAATTGTGAATTGAATTGTAAAAAATGGAGAAAAGAATAAATGAATGATATAAGGTAAGTGTCTTTGAGTTATGATTTTAAAATAAGAAGCTACACTCACGCACTCATACACAGACACGTACTATAAGGGTAAAATGAGTGGGGTTTATTTTTTTTTTTTTTGAGTTATTGGCAAATTGAAATTGTATTTCTTTTCTAGAGTATTGGGTGGCCCTGAAAAGGGCCTTTTTTCTTCATGGTGAAAGGGTGAGTTTAAGCAATCAACTTTAACTGCCTTATGCCTTTGCCACGGCCAAGGCCTACTTCTGGACTGCGTAATGTTGATGATGATGATAATGATTGGGTTGAAATCACTAATGGTGGTACGGTAGGCTTAGTCACAGGGTTAACGTGTTTAGCTCGGGAAGGTCGTATTCTCTTCGGTCGTGATAAAGAAGTCTGATACATTTGTTTCAGACTTCTTAACTCCGCTAAAATGTCCAACAGTACCGTGGCCGTTTGATTTTCACCCTCTTGTTTCTTTGCTGCTACTTCTTCTTGCTGTTGCTGCTGTTGTTTTTTTCTTACCTCTTCTTCTTGTTGCTGTTGCTGTAGGAGAAAAGCTTGTTCCGCTTCCTTTTGTCGTTGCATAAATTTCTCCAATTCTTCTTTCTGTCTCTGTCTAAAATTCTCCACTTGCGGTAATGAAGAAGGTAACGAAGGTTCCGGAACAAATTCTTGCGAGGAGAGAAAATCCACAAAATCCCAATTCACTTCTTCTGAAAGTAAGTCCGAGTTCCCTTGAGCAGTCTCCCCTGCTGGTGCAGCCCAATGGATCGTTTTCTGAGTTTCCGTCATGTTGAATCACTGTCGCATAGATTGACTGCACACAAGCGTTAGCGAATCTATATTGACTACGTGACGTCACAGACTGCTCTCTTCGGATTGGATGCGGGCTGACTGAATTCTGTAACGCGTGTTCGGATTGGTGAATGAACTCAATCCGTTTCAATCCCTCCTGTCCCTATAAATAAGCGCCGTTCACTGCATTGATTCACCTATTCTCGTCGCTTCAAGATGTGGACTACAGTTGAGTCATCCACCCTTGTGTCTTCCATGATGTTTCGGACAGACTTGCTTATGTATGTCCGATCGAAGTGGACCGTTGTCCACAGGACAAACACCAGCCTGTGGATACGTAGGATCTACGTCGAAAGACAAGGATGCCTGAAAAGAGTGCTGATGTACGGACCAACAGTAAGACGCAGCCTAAGGAGAAGAAGAAGACCAATGCGGTGCCATTTATGTTTATGAATACATTAACATAAACCCAAAGGCCCTTTTCAGGGCCAGCCATATTTCTCGAAAAGAGATAGTCTTTGAATTGCCTACCCCTTTTTTATTTTTAAAAAAAAAAAAAAATCCCATGTTCCATTTCCCTTGACGCTATACAGTCCCACCCTGTTTAAATTTCTTTGACGCTATACAGTCCCCTATTCCCATGTTCAAATCCCCTTGACGCTCAACAGTCCCACGATTTTTTCTCCATGTTAATTTCCCTTGACGCTATATGTTCCCACGATTTTTCTCCATGTTAAATTTCCCTTGACGCTATATGTTCCCAAGGGGGTCTGTAATGCTAATTCCCATTGACGCTATAAGATCCCCCTTAACTACTGTCGGTCTTGCTGTCTGTTGTTCATTGGCATATGTGTCAGTTGCCCTGTTGTTCATTGCTATATTTGTCAGCAGGTCTTACTGTCAGTAGCTCATTGACATATGTGTCAGTAGGTATTTTTATATTTTTATATTTTATTTTATTTTTGCAACCCAGTAATAGGTTGACCACTGGGTCGGGGAACCATCCCAAGGTCACCTTACAATCTGGTTATCAGATAATATAGGGATAAAAAATCTAATCTACCTAAGAAGAAAACACACACATACACACGCATGCACACATGCATATGGCACACAATCTAGGTGACATGGACTTTGTGGTATCACAGTATTTTGTTCCTGTTTACCATCAAGTCAGATACAAGTTACATGTTCATTATTGAGGTCCATTTTTGAATAAGTTGGTCCTCTTTTTTATTTACCTTAGCAGTGTATTTTTCAATGTTCTTATGCATTGCAACTATTTTTTTAAAAGCAAAAATAAAAGGATTTTTCATATTGAATCTGTAAGTATAAATATAATATTTTGCCAAAATAAGCAGGAAATTACCCAAACTGTCCAGTTGTTCACTTCCTAAGAATGTTTCTTTTTTGGACAAATGTACAGTATTTGGGCAAAAAGGGCAATAACGTCAATAAACGGTACCAAAACTGTGAAGTCATGCAAGAGATGCTCAATACTTTCATTTTCACTCTTACAGAAAGTACATTTGTTGTCATTTAATATGTTAATTCTTTTCAGAAAATCATTAGTAGCGATTATTCTGTGGATTAAAATTAAAAGAGATCAACTTGGTATCCTTGGTACAGCATTTTGCCCGGCTATAAATCGTATACCACTCATCACTTCTTATATTTTTATTAAATACTTGCATTCAGGTTTCTTGTTTCGTAGTGTGATGCCTTTTAACTTTCTTTAAAAGATCTTTCTAAACAAACTTGAGTGAATTTTGCTTTTGCAGGTTTATTATTCTATCCTTCTGCTTATCAAAATTATTATGTACTAAATGGTTTTGTTATCGCGTCTTTCCAAGCTTTTGGAATTTTGGATATTAAGTAGAAGTATTTCAGAAAATCATGGCTTCCAGTTTTTTGTTTTATTATTTCAAAAGGTATTAAATTACCTTGATCATCTGCTAGATCATTCACAATTTTAAAACGTGTCACTAGGTCTTACTATCTGTTGCTCATGGACATATGTGTCACTACGTCTTACTATCTGTTGGGCATTGTCATATGTGTAAGTCGGTCTTACTGTTTGTTTGTGCCTGCATTTTCTCAGTACTTATTATTGCGACTACGACGACGACAACGAAAAGTACAAGGGAGACGATGACAAGAACGATCTCGACGACGTCCATAATGATGTCGATTATTATTATTGTTATTATTATTATTATTATTATTATTATTATTATTATTACGTATATCTGACTTAATTTATATATATTTTAATTTTATTGTTTGATTGTCAGCTTTAAATTTTTTTTATTCTATTGCCTGCAATTATAATATAATCTTGTTTACGTGATTTATCAAATTTTTTCAGAAAATAGTTTGACCTCTTGACAGTTTATTTGGTATACACTTAAAGCTGACCTAGTTCCCGACCTTAATTCTAAATTAGTAACAGTCAGGTCAACAAGTTTTGTAATTTATTTTTATTGTGGGAATAATAAGCGTGAGATTGAGGCTGTAATGAATACTTGACCCAAGGCTTGTAAATAGTTTTAGTGAAGGAAACAACTTTTTTTTCTCGGAGTACAATTATTTGTTTTTATCAAGGTCATACTGGGGTTACGTGATTTTTTTTTTTATATGTAAACATGATCACGTGATCCTCTATTTCGCAATTAGGCATTTCCAAAATTGCGCATTACTTAGTTTTAATAGTAATGTTTAGAGATCTCTCACAGTCTGTGCTTAAAAACGCTTGATGTCAAGTCGTTTCCTTCTGTTGTAGCCAGTGTTCGAATTATATGTGAATTTTTCTTCTGATTATTTGGAGTCTAAAAGAAATTCGTTTCTCTGAAATATTTTTGTGCTCACACAGAATTTTTGAACAAAGACATTTCTTAAAAACTTTATTCGGATTTTAAACACCGGATTGCTTCTTGTGTTTCTCCAAGGAACTGTAGACCAAAAAACAATACAGGATACAGCATACGTCATCGCCTTCCACCTTGGATTCTTCGCCGGGACTCGAACTTGAGATCATTCGAACATTTCAGCATTAGTAATTCTAAAATTTTATTCGTGGATTATTTTTGGATTTGATTCTTAAAACCATAAGTTGTTTTCTTTCTTGAATTTTATAGTATTTTTCCAGGGAAATAAATTATTTGTTATATTTTTCAAAGCTTGTTGTTTTCACTCGTTCTTGTGTTCCTGTTTATTCGAGCCTAAACACGTGCCATTATTATTATTATTACAGTCACATAAAAGATGTGTTTTTATTTTATTCTTCCCGTTAAAGTCTTTATTTCATTTGTTTATATTTCCTAAATCCTTTTGTTCGGGTCTTATCATACTTGGCATCAATCATTATGAAGTTAAGACACTTGCTTCTGTGGCACCTTTGGCACGTATTTGTGGCCTTGACCTTGGCTTCAAGGTTACAGTCATCTGAAGTTTCGTGAAGGTTTTGGTTGCGGTTTTCATTTGCTTGTACGTCGTAAACCACGTGGTGCACTTTTTTGTAATACTTGCAGTTAGTTGTTATGAAGCGAATATAAATCATTTACGTCACGCTCACTCGCCTCTTTGAATTTGTAGTCAAGGTCACAGCCATATAAAATTTGCGTTAAGATTAAAGTTTTTGATTTGCGTGTATTTCTTAAAATGTTTGATGAATTCGCTTTGTACTTTCAATACATTATTATGACTCAAGGACATTCATTGTGCTACTTGCTCATTCTGTCTTTTGACGATAGAATCAAGGTTTCGCGTTTTACAGAATGGCTCTGACCGTATGTTGGACTTGCAGGTTGTGCCATTTTTCATCTCGTTACTGTTTGTGTCTTCATTGATGATGCTTTTGTCATTTGTGACTTCATTGATGATGTTTTTATTATTTGTGTCTTCACTAATGTTGTTATTACTTGTGTGTTGATTGATGATGTTGTTATTATGTGTGTCTTCCTTGATGATGCTGTTATTATCTGTGTCTTCATTGATAATGTTGTCATCACTTGTGTCTTCTTTGATGATGTTGTTATCGCGAAAGCTGTAGTACAGAGTACTTAATGTGTTTCAGGTGACAGATGCTAACAGGAGAGAAGTTCTTGGACCGTTTTTGTATCACATCCGATTTCCTCTGATGAATCCCATGTTTTTCACAAACCATGTGTCCACACGCCAAATACTGAACGCGCAGGAGATGATAGCCATATTTCAGGTAACTCTTCCTTCAGCCATCTTTAACCACATTCTCACGAGACTCTAATCAATATTATCAGAGTCCTCATTATGTAAATCTCACTGAATCAACCGGGAGTCTGGCAGACTGAGACTGAAATCTCAGGTTTCAGTTCGCAAATTCAATATATGGATTAGAACCCTGAATACGGTAGACAATATCACAGAGGTAACTCGAACCTTTGTTAAAGTGCCCTGTTTAAAACTCGTTAACCTTTCGAACTATTTGATACAAAGCTTCAAACGTTTCCTCATTAAATATTGCAGAATTTCACATGACACATTTTTTCTCCAGAATCATAAAGTAGCACTGTCTAGTGATTGTATTTATCACTTGATTTGTATGGACACGAAGTAGCTCAGTAGAGAGTCCAATTCGTAACCCAAGTCTCGCGTATTCGATACCCAATCAGGTCAGCCCTTGTCAGCTGCCTCGATGTGTCTGTCATCGGGAAGTCACATCGCCGCCATTTCCTTGGCAAGATATAACCTATAATATGTTGAAAATGATGTTAAAAATACAAATAACTAACACTTAATGTTGAAGCAGACATAAGTGTAGTCATCGAATTAGAAACCCTTTCCGAAGGCCGATTTACAATTTCCATTGGATCAGTAACATTGTGACCATAATGTGAATAAGTAAGGAAGTCTCGAAGTTCAGTATTCCAAGAGAGCGCAAACCAGCAGCTGCTTGATAACGCAGTAATCTTGATAATGCGCGTGACAGAGCATCGCATTAAGCGTAATAGAGGTGCATTAAGTTTAATTGAGGGATGCATATTTGAAAGGTTCATTAATCTTAATCAAGCACCGTTAAACATAATCGAGAGGAGCATTACACATAATCGATCGGTTCCTTAAACTTTAGAGGATCTTAAATGGGTAACGATTTAATATTGTGATTTGTGTGATTTGGATTTTAACGTAGTTTTAACAATTTTTCAGTCATATCGCTACAATGTCTGCAGTGTTGCAGTTTTTAGTGATGTCTAGCACTGAGGCATCATGCTGCAGACATGTAGCATGATGTCCCACCCAGTCACATTATCCTGACACCAGGCCGACCAGTCCTAACACTAACCTCTTAATGCTGAGCGCCAAGCGAGGCAGCTGTTAGTACCATTTTTGTAAGTCTTTGGTATGACTTGGCCGGGGATCGAACCCACGACCTCCCGCGTCCGAGGCGGACGCTCTAACCACTTGGCCACCAAGTGCATACATCATAATAATTTAATATTGAATTTATGAAATAAGTTGAATAATGTCCAACTTTTGCGAGCCTTGGCGAGCAAAAGCTGGACATTCTTTAACGAGTTTCATAAATTTAATATTAAATCGTTACCCATTTAAGATTCTTTTTATCACAAAGTTTTATTTCAGTAGAAATTATTTAGATAGAAAGAGGAACGAATCATTTTGTTATTCTGACAGACGTTGTACCTTTCATTTTGTTGTGCCTAAAATTAGTCCCAAACAAAGTTGAAATAGTAAAAGTATATTATACATTTTTGATAACTGTAAATCAAAGAATAAGCGTCTATCCAAATAAACAGAACATGCTACAAGAGACAAATCACTTGTCGACACAAAATATCCAGTGCATGTGATGTCTCATTACTTGATACGGTGCACAGTACCGCTTTGGTTTGGCCTACATCACATCACAATTTTACTGTAATGTATTTATGACCGGATATTGGCAGTATTTGATTTGGAACATTAGATTGTACAGAAGACATAGACAAATCTCTTTTTAAGTCGGACTTGCATCACATATTTACCGCGTAATATGGTGTGTTTGGATAAAGTTCTGTCAGTTGGGGAGATCGGTTTATATCTACTTTCTTCTGTGAACAAAAGTGAGCTTATTTACTTCAGTAAGTTCACATTTAAACCAGGCTTGTATATAGGATAGATTCCATTCTACAGATATACCGTCCATCCATCCCCACTCCCACCCTTGTTATCATCTAAGCAATACCGACAGTTTTACTTGTTGTTATTGTTCTTTTCTTGGGTGTTTTGCCATTTTTCATGTTATGGTATGTTATACATGTAATAATAAGCCCCTTGTGGGGGGTAAATTGGCAATATTGAAATAGACGAGACCATTTTCCCCAATTCCCTTATCTGAGTCGAATCAAAATGGCGGCCAAAAATGTTCAATGAAAACAAAAAATTCCAGAAGGCGGGGTTTCAAAAGTTTTCTTACGATCGCAATCAATCAGTTGAGAGAATACTGCACAATAATTTCATGGGCTTAATTGGACCAATCAGAATCACATATATCAAAAATATTAAACTGCACACACTATATATAGGCAAAGCGTACCGACAGTGTGATAAAGCGTAATCGAGCGATGAATTAAGCTTACTTGAAGGGTACATGAAGCATAACGTAACGGTACATTCAACGTAATCGAACGGTGCATTAAACATAATTGATCATTGCATTAAACGTAATCCAGCAGTGCATACATCATAATAGAATTTTCCTGCACGTCAGTCCAGCAGTGCATACATCGTAATAGAACTCTCCTGCATGTCAATATAGCAGTGCATACATCGTAATAGAACTCTCCTGCACATGTCAATCTAGAAATCTATTTATAATCAGAAAACTACATGGCAAGACAACATTGCAACAAAGACAAGTTAATAACACCAATGCACGTTTTAGAAGTTCGTATACGCGATCTTGAGACTGACAGTATGAAACATTTGTTTGAATTATACGATTTTCGTGTAAATCTCGTATTCGATGCAACAGGAATAATAGTGACGGACTTTAATATTTGCATCACGATTACCATAATTTTAATTACATGTTTCAAGTTAAGAATATAAAATATGTACATTGACATTGTATATTTTATTTTACGAATTTAGAATTCGATGAATATTTGTGAAAAAGACACACTATTTTATGTTTTATTGCTCTGCAGACGTATATTATTCTTGCCTTTGTTATGTATGTTCGATTTAATTTAATTGTTTGTTTCTTAGTTTTGAATTGTTTTTATTCCAGTACAAGCTAGCGTAATGTAACTTTATTTACTGGATTGACATTGTCCAGAAATTCAGTTCAGTTCTTTTTGACCTGACTGTTGTTGATAAACAACTAATAATAGAAACACTGTATCTAGTTTCTGACTTTGATTGAAAACCAGTGTTAGTTTTGGTAAACAACTTTATTTTCTTCTTTTTAATCGTCTCTCAGAGTAAGAATTATTAAGTTAAGTCAAGGCCATACCTGGATGACGTGATAATTATTATGTAACAAACTTCCATTCCTTCTTTAAAGATTAATTCTTGACCTCTATCCGGGAATCTGTTCTGCGTTGTTGTTAGTCTTATAACTGTTGTCTTTATAGAGATTAGTCAGTCGGGCTCCAAAAAGATGTTGTGATCAGTTTGAGTTGAAATTGAATTTTATTCAGTTTCAAGGGATTATTTTCCCTGGAAATATATCCTATTAAAGCTTTGTGATTTAAGCAGCTTATCGCCTACCATTGGCTTTAGAGTCATTAATTGTCCATTGTGGGCGTGTTTTGCCAATGACTTTTGTATCAAAAGTTGGTCACTGTGACATTTAATTCGAACAATATTGACTTTGGTTAATTAAGTATCGTAAAGTTCTAAATTGTCAGGGTTGTGTTGTTGTGCCGTTATACCCTAGACATACATACTTTACCTTTAAATGTGCTTGGCAGGAAATCTTATTTCAGACGTGATGAGTGATTGTGGCATTCCTATTATATATGCACATTTCTTGTTATATCTATTTGCAGTATTATCACGGCCGAGACCAAGCCTCGAACTGGCATTTCAACACAAATAAACGTCGCGGATTTTCTTTGTACTCTGTGATACGGTACAACTTCATTGGGATGGACGAAATAGATTCTGGAACGGGGCATCATATGATTTCCGCATCCTGTTCGAAGTCAGTATTATTACATGGAGTAATTGTATACGGTTGCCAAGAAGGGTCGGCTGAGTACAGTGTTACCATAGAGATCACTGATGAAGAATGTCGAAAATGTTTGTCTAAGGAACACATTACGGTGAAAACGGACAAATCGCATCATACTTCTGACGCCATGTTGTCTCAAACAGTGTTATTACAATCAGGGAAGAAATATACCATAGTAGCTGAAATAAATGGTCCACCCACAAAGATTGGAATGGATGGGAGAAGGACAGTGGTAGTGGAAGGTGTAACGTTTACATTCACAAGTAGAAGCAAGTCGAATACTACGGTGGAAAAGGGGCAATTGCCAGGAATTCTTTTTACCTTTCCAAAAGAGAACGAACATAACAAATTCTCAAATAAAAAGTCTTAGAGGTATCTAAAATCGGCCAAAATGTAGATAACACATTTGATATTCGTCAGCTATTTGAAACAAAATAAAAAACCCACAACATTTTAATTTACGATTAAATTTCAGTCAGGATGGACTGTCAGATGAAAGATCGCCATAATAAACACGAACACTATTGGTTTGGTATGTAAAATACCATTATCATACTATTGTGTCGTCAATAAGAAACCCCTTATTTACTCCTTTGGGGTTATTAGGTACTAACAGCAATGCTAGTAATAAATAAGAAACCAGAAATATACCCACTTTTTTAAGATCAGTTTTAGATGAGTTTCGGTTCTGAGGGTCATCACTTGGTAAAGACAATGATATCAAGTTTCGGTTTTGAGCGTCATCGCTTGATAATGACAATGATATTAAGTTTCGGTTCTGAGCGTCATCACTTGATAAAGACAGTGATATTAAGTTTCGGTTTTGAGGGTCATCACTTGATAAAAATAGTGATATTGAGTTTCGGTTCTGAGCGTCATCACTTGATAAAGACAGTGATATTGAGTTTCGGTTCTGAGCGTCATCACTTGATAAAGACAGTGATATTAAGTTTCGGTTCTGAGGGTCATCACTTGATAAAGACAGTGATATTGAGTTTCGGTTCGAGGGTCATCACTTGCTAAAGACAGTGATATTAAGTTTCGGTTCTGAGGGTCATCACTTGATAAAGACAGTGATATTAAGTTTCTGTTCTGAGGGTCATCACTTGATAAAGACAGTGATATTGAGTTTCGGTTCTGAGGGTCATCACTTGATAAAGACAGTGATATTAAGTTTCGGTTCTGAGAGTCATCACTTAGTAAAGCTGTCTCTCTTCTTGAGTTGACTTTGTTTATTTTAGCGCATTTATTCAAATGGCCTTGAAAATCAGTTATTGATCTTAAGCTACCGTACGTTTGTGGTGTTACAAATGGCCGTTTTGGTTTTATTTTTTAGGAAGTTAAATTCTTCTTTGAAGAGCTTGATTTCCTTCATAGGGTATTAATGGTGCTATGTACTTTTTCAATACTTAGAGTCGTGTGTGAACTATTTTCAATTTCTTGCTTCAGTACCCGCATTTATTTGGCCATTTTTACCCATTAAAATGTTACTTTTCGTAGCTGGGTCTTTGTCACTGATTCGTTGCATTCTTTCAGGTTGCAGCTGCTGTATAAAATAATTATTCCACCACTGCCATCAAAGAGTTTAGCATGCAACCTATAGATTATCCAGGCAAACATCACAGTTTAGTTCTTTAGATAACGTGTTATACGTTCGAGGTTTTGCAGTCAATTTTTCTCCGAGCTGAAACGTGCTTTGAAATTTATATTTCGGTTGTCTATTCGTATTCGTCTTTTTCAGATAGTTATCATTTCACATGCCCACCTGAAATCACAAATGTTAGTATTGGTTCACCAGGAGCTCATGCAATAATTCCCTTCCCTAAATAATGTGTACAAGAAGTGTTAACGGACATCACATGATCGTTTTCAGACTTGTTCTCAGCTTTCGATGCCTTGAGACTGACAACATTTTGAAAATACTTTTACCCCAGTCCATATGGTTACAAGATTTACGAACTGTTGGCAATGTAATAAAGTACCTCACTTCGTTTGTACAGTGCAGACTTAATTCTAAACCTTTATGTAGATCTTTATTATATGTTATGTCTTTGCTTGTATGAAGAGAATATGTTTAGTAAATGGCATTTAATCTGTATTTGGCTACCATTATCATTTCTACCAACACTATACAGAATAAGGCACAGTAGCTGGACGTTCTCCGTATATCCGTTTTTTTCTTCTATTTCCTATTACGACTCCGTGGTCTTAGATAACTAATAAAAAAAGAGCGAAAACCAACAAGTTTTGTAAAATTCAACAAATAATGTATTTCCCTAGAATGCAAAAAGAAAATTTACATGAGTGCAAATTAAATCTCAAATAGTCCTAAAGAATAAAGCTGATTAAATTCGAGTGGTATTCAAAAAAAGGATCCGGCGCTGAAGGCGGTATGTCTGTAGTCTAGAATGTACTAGTGTACCAATAGCCTGAGGTGTGATGTACCATCAGTCTTCCAATTAATCACAATAGTATAATCAAAAATATCCTTGCCTGAATTCACTATAATTCTACATTAATGTTTCTTCCCCAAGAATATTATTGAAGAGCACTTTGTATTTCCACTGAATACTCTTTCAATAAATAATTTCAAGCAAATAAAATACTGTACACAACAATACAGATAGTATCGCTGGAATGAATTATTTTTCAAGTAAACAAGATTATATATTATAAAACAACTAAGACACAAAACAAAAGAGCCAAAATGTAGGACAAAAGTTCATTCATAGCAAGATCTAAGTTGTAAACAAAACAAGATATGTTACTAAAATTATAATAAAAAGCGTGGGAAACACCACGTACCATAGGTTATAACAGAATCCTAGACCTATATCTCTATAAATATGTTAACTTTTATAGATAATGGTCCTAATATTTAACCCACATTTATAGGGAAATGTTAACTTTGTTTTATTTGTTTACCAAAATAAATGTTATTGGTCAGGTACAACATGAACTTGGTTTTGGACAAAGTGAAGTCAAAAATTATACATAACATAATCATTGAGAAATAAAGTGACAAACAATACAAATTAGATATACATAACATTCGTCATACTGTTTCTTCTTTCTTTGTGTTTCTCCTTTTCCCGATTTCTTAATGTTATTTATGAGATAACTTTAACGCAGAGAAGAAGAGAAAAAAAACCCATACTTTTTTAATTATACGACTGGTTACAATTTCGTGAAGAAGTAAATAGAAAGATTTTTTAAACCACAAATTTAGTTTTCCTTTATTTTAAAGGTTGAAACTTAAATTAAGACAAACCAGTATATTTGGAGTAGAATGTGCCTGCAATCTGACCAAGGATGCCGTGCTAGAATGTACCCACAGTCTGACCAAGGATGCCGTGCTAGAATGTGCCTGAAGTCTGAACAAGGATACCGTGCTAGAATGTGCCTGAAGTCTGACCAAAGATGCCATGTTAGAATGTACCCACAGTCTGACCAAAGATGCCGTGCTAGAATGTGCCTGCAATCTGACGAAGGATGCCGTGCTAGAATGTGCCCACAGTCTGAACAAGGATGCCGTACTAGAATGTGCCCACAGTCTGACCAAGGATGCCGTGCTAGAATGTGCCCACAGTATGAACAAGGATGCTGTGCTTGAATGTGCCCACAGTCTGAACAAGGATGTCGTGCTAGAACGTGCCCACAGTATGAACAAGGATGCTGTGCTAGAATGTGCCCACAGTCTGAACAAAGATGCCGTGCTAGAATGTGCCCACAGTCTGAACAAGGATGCCGTGCTAGAATGTGCCTGAAGTCTGAACAAAGATGCCGTGCTAGAATGTGCCCACAGTCTGAACAAGGGCGATATGTAACTCGAATGTTCACCTTTATTTAGTCAATTTAATTTTAATTACTTTAATTGAATGTGATAATGCCTGTCATAGTTGTTCCATGACACATGCTTGTGACGGATACCTGTGTCATGACATATACATGAGTTACAAGCTCAAAGAGCGTTCCTTTTGTTGATAACACAATTTACGCAGTTATAAATGTGTCGAAAGGGAACATATAGTACAGAGTCGTGGAAAAATTGGCTTGTGCTGCCCAATATGTTGTGCTGTACAATAGGCTGTGATGCACAATAGGTTATGATGTACAATAGGTTGTGATGCACAATAGTTTACGATGTACACTAATATGTTGTGATACACAATAGGTTATGATGTACAATAATAGGTTGTGATGCACAATAGATTATGATGTTCAATAATAAGTTGTGATGCACAATAGATTATGATGTACAATAATAGGTTGTGATGCACAATAGGTTATGATATACAATAATAGGTTGTGATGCACAAGAGGTTATTATGTACAATAATAGGTTGTGATGCACAATAGAATATGATGTACAATAATAGGTTGTAATGCATAATAGATTATGATGTACAATAATAGGTTGTTGAGCACAATGGGCTAATGATAATCGTACTTCGTGTATCGGCTTAACGTTTCATTTCCATATATTGATTACATGTATTCCATTAAAAGTCGTTTTTCAAAGTTTCTGCAGGGGACAGGCGTGTTTGCAGCTTTTACTTAAAGGCAAATTATTTTATACAGACAATTTTGATTTTAACTTTTAATTTTTCTTTAAAAGGCTCACGGCATCTTTAGACATGTACAAATGGTTATACCATTCTCTGACAGTTCTAATTGTGTGCTAAACTGAAGGCTTACACCATCTTCAGACAATTTTATATTTGTACTACATTCATCTGTCATGTACAGTTGCTTAGGTTCTGAACTGAACGACATCATTTTTCCATTCTTTGGGAACGACCAAGGAATTCCTGATACACAGTGTTAGGAAGGATTGTATATATAATTATGTGTCCCACGGAAGAAGTATTAAACGATATGGTTGTGTTAATTTTAATGTATACACATATGTCTCCCAATTAGAGTGAGCATCACTTCTTGGTAATTTTCGTGATACATCGCAATAATGATGTTCTTGGTAAGAGAAAAAGAGTTATAATAAAAAGAAAGAGCAAGACAGGAAGACTCGTGACGATTATAAGGATGATGATAATGACGAGAGAGATAATAGTTTTAGTACTACTACTACTACTACTACTAATAATAATAATAAATATTATTATTATTATTAGTAGTAGTAGTAGTAGTAGTCGCAACAGCAATGATTTTGTTATTGTGTCTATTCAGTAATGAAGTTGTCAGTAAAATAACAACACTACTGGGGAAAAAAGTCAAAAATATTATATTTTCCACAGGGTTGCATTTCAGTCCGTCAAGAGTAAGTATGTTTCAGTTACAATCACATATATCCTAAATCTATTGGGAAAACAGGCTTTCTAAATGAAAATATATGTCCTTGTGTTTGTAAAAGACGAAATAAGAAAACTGAGAAGTCTCATGTCAGTAGCAGTAAAAATGCATATTGCTGCATTGCTAGCTCTTTTATTGGTGATGGTCTCCAGCGAAAGGTGAAAACTCCTACTCCGATCACTAATAAGTGGTCCAGGACAAAAAGAACACAGAGCCAGTCAGATGCCTCAGTCACTTCCGTTTATTCGAATATCGTCCTTTTTCTTGGACTTATTGGTAAAACATTTGTCTTCAGGCATTTGAGATTTTCCTTAATCCAAGTGTAACTGCTGTAATTTCGTTTAGCAGCAGCCATGTCTTCTTGACACGTGTCCTTTTATGCAGCATATGCGTTTTAGTTCACTACTGATGTCAATTTATTGAACTTTGTGTTACCCTTAACAGTTTTTAAAAACAGTTTCGCTGTCTTTGAGAAATAATACAGCAAGCTGGCAAATAAAGGTAACCAATGCGTTTAACGTATATGGAATGCTTGCATTTGCACGGGTACCATTTCTACGATTTATGGGCTGAAAAAGTGTCAGATTTAGCTAAAGTCTCCGCTCTTACAACTGCAGGAAGAATGAAGCAGCAGCACCTGGCTTGATTTCCCTGCCTCACCACACATCCCCTTTCCGTTTAAAGATGATCATTAGCATTGCCCGGTTTTAAAAATAAGTCGCCGTTTCGACGATCCCGGGAGGGATCCATGGCACTTTGCAGCACACGAAAGTCGCCCAATCGTTGAAACCGGGAGGGATCACATGTATTTCCCAAAATTTTCAGCGCATGGGGAGTACAGTTTCCATCTCTTTGCTCGTCTATGTAGTCGACGGTTACCAATCAGCTCTCACCAGGTACCTGGCACCAGACATCTGGCAAGGCGAGAAGATACCGGTCGCAGGGTACTAGGTCTAGGCAGCGGTAACCGTGCCATAGTTACTGAGCAAATCATATACCTGTCAACGGTCATTCATTCCCTTTCTCTATAATTGACCCAGATACCTACGGGCTTGGTGACTCTCTGCACCAGTTGATTAATTCTGATTTAATATGAGTCTTCATTGGCCAGCGATCGGGCAGGTAATAGGACCACCACGCCTCCTCCCTTCAGTCAGCTTGTGAACGACATAGGGGTCGTAAACACTTAACCCTTCCATCGAAGAAGGGGTTATTATTCCACTACTCCGGATGGGAGAAAAAACCCACATCATCATGTCGCGTCCCCCAGCAGTGACAAGAGGATCAGCTGACAAAAATATTGCACTCGAAAGTGTTTGAATAGATCCCAAACGAGTATAGCATTATTCCCGTTTGATGTCGCTATTACTATCCAGCTGGTCACGGAGCATGTCGAATAATGGAACTACGATTCGGAGTTATTGTCTTGTGTGTTAATCAATACAGTGCTCCCTGAAGGTCTCAGAGATCATCAGCACCGGTCGCTGGTCGGGGTTTCACGTCCAGCTATAGTAGTGAAGCAATACCCTTGGCATGGGAGGTCTATTGGTCCTGTCCAAAGCTTCTCCACCCATGCGAAAAAGACTCACTCAAACCGCCTCCAAAGATGTCATCGATACCGTGTGCGAATGTTGTTTGCATGTCTTGAAAGGCACTATACCTTTGTCTAAACGTCAGAATCAATACTTAGCCAAACATCGTCACGTTCTTCGCCAAATGGTTCAAAAGAAAATACCCACTCGTCAAAAGAAGATGTTGCTACAACGAGGAGAATTTTGCCTCTGTTGTTTGGACCTTGCTGAAAGGAGTATTGGGAACAATGCTGGGAGGACTAGTGGGAGCAATATAAAAAGGACCAAGAAGATAAAAGGGACATCTGAAGTCCTAAAATCTCAGACGTGACCCTCGAAATCGGTTGGAAGGACGAAAACTGGCTTTAGTGCCTTACACACAATAGATATAATACCATCATTGGCCAGAACAACGGCCTCCCAATCCGAATTTGACCGAGATGTCACAGTTACAACAAAAATTGCAATGGTTAATGGATCCCAACGATTTGTATGGTTAACTGTTGCAAGGACTACAACTCTTTCACCAGAAAGCTATGGACGAAACAGCTTTACCCATTCTGAAAGATTTTAAGGCCTTGATGAAAAGACCATCACCACCACTCTCAGCGGTCAAGACTGACGCAGCCCCACGAATTACTGAGTGAGAAGAGGTACGAGAAGTCTTTCAAACACTGTCAGCAGCTCCCATTCCTAGTAAGCGTCCAGAGTCCTTGTTGACCCCTTCTCCCACTCCCCAACGAGAAGAACTGAAAGGCTGGGTTAAAAAGATGATGTCCACTCCTCCTTCGACAGAAGTGAAAAAGAAAGAAGGGTAACTAGAAGTGAAAAAAGAAAAGAAGACCAAAGCCATCCCGTTACCAACTCCACCATCACTACCTTCGACTTCTACTCCCGTGGCCTATCGGACACGAAAAGCCGTTTCCAAGCCACCATCTTGCCCCATCCAAAGTAACATCTGCGAAGAATGGGTGACTTATTAAAAATGGAGAAGGTGTTAGCCAGTATTTACTACCATCCATCCCATCTTGCAAGTTACAGAGGAGTTCCGAAATTGTATCGTGCTGCCGAAAACCCATCTTAAAAGTCTCCTTTTACCTCAAGGGCAACGATGGTTACAAGAACAAGATACGTGCACTTTACGCAAACCCATTCTACCAAACCTTTCTAGAAGTCGCACCCGAGTGGAGGCCATCGATCGTCAATGGCAAGCCAATTTAGCTGAACTCATTCGGCCACCTACAATCGTGACTACACATATTTGTTTTGTGTCATCGATGTCTTTTCCAAATTTGTCTGAACGGGAAAGTGTTAAAAGGAACATTTTACTTGCCCGAGTTACAACGCGTAACCAAACAATTGTACGACATTGAAAGCATCCTCGAAAGAAGAACCCTTAAAGTGGGAAAACGAAGTATCAAAGAAGTCAAAGTACGTTGAAAAGGATATCGTCCCAGTTTTGATTCTCGGATCGACGCATCGCAACTCATCGACTATAAAAAGAAGTGACCGCTACCAACGCAGTGACCGATCCTTCACCGAGTTCTTCTTTGCAAGATTACAAAATCAACCCCTGTAGGTGTGTTGTGCAGAACGTGTGCCTGTTGCAACCGCTCCGGTGGCCTAGTGGTTAGAGCGTCCACCTCGGATGTGGCAGGTCGTGGGTTCGATCCCCGGCCGAGTCATACCAAAGACTTACAAAAATGGTACTAACAGCTGCCTCGCTTGGCGTTCAGCATTAATAGGCTAGTGTTAGGCCTGGTCGGCCTGGTGTCAGGATAATGTAACTAGGTGGGGACATCATGCTACATGTCTGCGGCATGATGCCCCAGCGCTAGACATCACCATAAACTGCCAATTGCAGACATCGTAGCAATATGACTGAAACATTGTTAAAACTACGTTAAAAACCAAAATGACATCACATCACACATCACGCCTGTTACAAGTCTGAAATGGATATGTTTGCCATGCCACCCACCATGATGACGATGCAAGAATCACAATAATTTCATTCCGTCTCCTCTTTGACAGCCTCAGCTCCCATCGAATTTGAAATCAAAGGACAGCCTGAAGTTTACATCGATCTGAATAGTAGCTACTTGTACCTGAATGTCCAAGTGACGTTAACGGACAACGACCCTCTAGGAGTCCATTACAGAGTAGCTCCCGTTAACAATTTCATGCATTACTTGTTCAAAGAAGTGGATTTGTACTTGAATAACAAACTGGTTATCAGCAACATGGATAATTACCCTTACCGAGCGTATCTGGAAAATCTTTTGACGTACGGAAAAGAAGCCAAGAACACCCATCTGGATGCCTGCGTGGTATGGAAACCTGACACAGCGACCAGGTTCAACAAGACTAATATTCCTGAGGACGATCAAAATTTATCCGGATTTATTGAGCGTAGAAAGACAATTGCTAGAAGCCGAAGTTTAGATTTGAGGGATAGTTTACATTTGGACATGTGGTTGCAAGAAAAGTATTTGTTGAACTGTGCGGATGTCCGCCTCAGACTGAATCGTAAAGTGCCTCATTCCACTTGATAGATGACGCTTATAAAACGAAAATCGACGAAGCCTGACTCTACGTGGGACGCCTGGAAGTGTTACCTAAAGTGGGAAACGACATCAGTCACACTTTGAGCAGAACGACTGCCAAGTATCCGATACGACGCGTGAAAGTGAAAACGGTCAGGATTTCCGCTGCATAGCGATCCATGATCGATGATCATCTGTTCCAAGGAAAGTTACCCAAGCATTTGATTATTGGTATCGTCAAGAGCGTCATCGTCTATGCCGAATTTGATAATACGATATAAATCAGCAGTTTGAGGGAAGTAATTTTAGACTATTAGAAGCAATAGAAAACTGTAATCCCTCTTTGAATAATGGAGAATCATGGAAATGGAATGGGAGGATACCGTGGAAGTAGATTCCCAAGACAAAGACAAAGAGGACATAGTGATGAAGTCTAGATGGCCAAAACAGGAACAACATTTAGTCTCCTGTTCTGCCCAATACCTGGCTGGATAAATTACAGAACTGATCAAGAAAGATTGCCATGGATGTCAAAACTATCATCCGTGTCAAATTCAACACGATAAATGTATGATGCTAAGTCAAGAAGAAAAATTGGACGAGTATCTGAACGAAGCTTGAAGTCTCATCTCGAAAGAAGCCATGTTGCATCAGTGGTATAAAAACTTGCGTGATCGTAACTCTCCTCCATTGATGGCTCTAGAGATCCATCACATCAAACCTCTCTTCGCTCAAAGTGCGGAAACGAACCGAAGAAACGGTTACTTGTCAGACATTTTCAAGCAAAAAGTTCGGATTGAATTGATAACTTATCATTACCTGTGAAGAAAAAAAAAACCAACACAAAAATAGATACCTGGGAACTTTATTACGTTGTGCACCACAGTTCGTACACTGCTTCGTGGAATCCTATTGTGTGTGCTAAAGATGAACTGCCTCATCGCAAACCTCAAGATCATCAAGCTTATGTCATCAACACGGACGACAGGAACTCACTGGGCAGCCGCTTACTTTCCTAACGAGGGCTGTGTGGAGCATTTTAATTCGTATGGATTATCACCTCAGGAAGACGACATCATTGACTTTATGAGAAGAAATGCCAAGACGACACGATTCACTAATGTGAAATTTTCTTCATCAACGCAGTCTTGGATATTCTTTAGAACGTTTAGTGACTTATTTTGATCGTCACTCTTCTAGAAACGATGACAAAGTAGATCGATGGTTTTGTGACCATTATGGTTATCTTTTGTCTTTAGCTAGGAAACATAGTGTACATCCATGGCCCAATGACTTCCATTCATGGAAGTCTAGCTTCACTTCCCAACGTTGCCAATCTTGTTCAAAATAGTTTGTTATTTGAAAAGTATTTGTTGATTTATTTGATTGTTTGAAATAATGTTAATTGTTGGTTGTTAGTTATCAGAATAAAAATGTTGCGTTTTGAAAAAATGCTCCTGTCGTTTGTTTGCAATTTTTGACATGAAATATGCTCTTTGACTTCTCTCTATCCCTCATACACAAATCAAACTATAGTAGTGTTCCGACTCTAAACATTGTATGGATGTTTTCTATCGCGTCCGCGCTTGAACCCTATAACGCGAGTCAGCCTCTAGTCTGACCATCCATTGTTGACACATCCTTCTATGAAGATGTGCTCAAGAGAAGCCAAGCTGAGAGAAGCTTACGTGAATTTACATCGTGTCAGGCAAAGCCTGATACCTAAGCCTGAAGAGATAGGGAATGTCAGAAAAGGAAGAATGGACGGAGAAGTACAGACTTCAGAAGCAGAGAGAACAACAGCAACAGCAGCAGCATGAACCAGACAGAGGCTTTGTCGACTGTCGTGTAGACACGAAAGAGTTCTCCTCTTTCCTAAGAAGCAGACCCCATCCTGTGGGAAAGCCTGTCACCAGATGAGGAGGCAATTTTAGACAATAAACGATTGCCATAGCTCCTCGTCCACAAAAACACAGCCCTTTTCAGGGCTACCCCAATACTCTAGAAAATAGATACTAATTTAATTGCCAATGGTATATTATAAAGTTTAAAAAATAGAAGTGTGGCTATAAGTACTTCGTGTCCGTAGCTTGTCGAATAGTCAGAGTTTGTGTTTGTAATTAGTGCTTGTGAGCAAAAAAGTGAGTGAGTGTTTTTTTTAAGACCGGGCGATCTATGTTAATTGGGGTATTGATATGAGCACTGTAAGTTTTGGTGACAGGGGATGTTTTCCTTCACGTCCGTGCTTGACAAATATAAAGGGAAACGCTCCTCAGTCTGACTGCTCAACGTTGACGCATCAACGTTGAAGATAAGTAAGAGAGCAGCAAAATTACTGGAGCTCCAAGTGCACCTGGAATATGCCAGAGGTTTATTGGATGTGCTGGCCATGGAGGCGATACAGGAGGAAGACAGGATAAAACAGGAGGAAAAGGAAAAGAAGACGAAAGGAGAAGAGGAAAAAAAAAAACAATTTTGCCTAACCTTAGCAAGAGACAGACCTGTGAGGTCAAACTTACAGTGACTAAACTGCCACTACCACGTCAGGCACAGGCAGAGCCACAACAACATCAGCCACAACCAATACCACCTCCTAGAGTCACTGTCGTCCAGACTGAGAACTGGGAGGAGTTGGAGAGACAGCTACAAAAATGGGAACCTCAGCTCCAGCGACAACAGTCGCAGGCACACCGCAGAGTCGCTAGGGAACGAGTCTTCAGGGTCCCTCAAACAGAAGATTGGAATGATGAGGCCAGTCAAGCACCCTCTACACTCCCAAGAACAACTGTCAATTCGGACAATGACAGGAGTAGGCGAAGTGTTTGTGGGGCACGACCTGGGAGATGTAATCACTAACAGGTGCATCTGACGTTTATAAAACAGCCCTTTTCAGGGCTAACCAGATCTCTAGAAAAGAGACTGATCAATTGCCAATTTGTATGAATGAGGAGTAGTGTAATTATAAACAGTCGCTCCTTTACTGATGTGATTGTGTGTGTGTGTGTGTGTGTGTGTGTGTGTTGGAATTAGCTAGCGTTAGTTTGTGTAGATAGTAGATTTTGGGCTTTGTAAGCGTTCGCGTACTTTTGTGTGGATAGTAGAGTGTGTGTGTTTTTTCTCCCTTCCCTTCTGTGTGGATGGTAAATTTGAGTTTGTTTCTTTACCTTCCCGTGTGTGGATAGTAGATTTTGGTTTTGTGGATATTATAGTAAGGATTTGTTTCTCTCCTTCCCTGTGGATAGTATATTTCGGTCTGTGGTTTGCTCCTCACCTTTGTGTTGATAGTATATTTGTGGTTTGTGGATAGTATAGTAAAGATTTGTTTTTTTCTCCTTCCCGTTTGTGGATAGTAGATATTGTGGTTTTTGATAGTATCTTTTGGATTTGTTTTTCTCTTTCTCGTGTGTGGATAGTATATTTTGGTTTGTTTTTGCTCTTCACCTCTGTGCTGATAGTATATTTGTGGTTTCTTGATAATATATAATAGGTTTTTTTACCTTTCCTTCTGTATGGATAGTAGATAATATGTGAAGTGAGTGTAAGGGATGCTTTATTCACGTCCGTGCTTGACAAATATAAAGTCAAAGCGTTCGTCGTTGTTAAACAAATTGAATGGCAGTTGGTACTAGATGGTGGATGCCTACTATGTGGTGGAAAGTCTAGTACATGAATAGATGTATTCAATTACCAAAGACTTTGTGACTAGCCTAGAAGTAGCCAGGGACCTGGTACAAGGTATGATAGAGGAGGAATTAGAACGTTAAGAGGTTTCATTCAATCTCCATATGTGAGAGTTGAAACCTTAAAAGTAGGCCCTTGATAATGTAATAAAAGTCAGATGTCTTAAAGAAGACATATTGCATTGGACAGAGTGGTCCTTTGTGAAGTGGGGGCTAGACCAACTAAAGAAAGGAGAAGAAATAATGAGAAAAGCGAAGGAAGAAGAAGTGAAGAAGATAAAAGACAGGTGGACTAAATAAAGAAAGGACATAAAAAACAGAAAGAAACAAGAGGAGTTTGAAAGAATGAATGAAAACTGGATGAAGGTGCAGGAGAAATTTAGACCAATGGGACATCCTGACTGGATTCCAGAAACGGAAAAAAGAAGAAAGGAATTATTAACAAGGTGATGAAGTGGTGGAAGAACTGGAGAAAATGTAAGAACCCTAAGGACCTTTTTCAGGGCCACTCATATGCCTTGAAAATATTTGCCTTCTTGCCTAAAAAATGTTTTTAGTCGGGTTGTATAGTTGTTTGTGTGTGTATGTTGACTGTTGTATGCGTTATATATGTCTCTGTCCCGCCAAACGTTTTAGGATTTTCCCCGCTGTTTGGTCCGATTGAGGTCAGCCCCTTGCTACATTGTTGCTAATCGTCAGTACCGTGACGTCAGCTAACCTGTTCCATTCCTATTGTCCCTAGACAGTCCCAATACTTTTTTGTCCCTCAAAAGTCCCACCCATGTTAAAATTCCCCATGTTAAATTCCCATTATCTCTAAATGTTCCCACGATATTTTTTGACTGGGATTTCCATTGTCCCTAGATCATTCCACTATACTACTTACGTGTGCTGACGTATACGCATAACAAGGGATTATTGTACTGTGTTACGTGTGCTGACGTATACGAATAACAAGGGATTACTGTACTGCGCTACGTGTGCTGATGTATACGCATAACAATGGATGACTGTACTGCGTTACGTGTGCTGATGCACACGAATGACAATGGATGACTGTACTGCGTTACGTGTGCTGACCTATACCGTTAGTCCTTTTTGTCGCATTTGCTTTTACCTTGCGCTGAGATGAAGAGGAAAAAAATGAACTTAATATGTGCGACAGTATTACAACCAAGAAACGTCACTAAATCTGACGTCTCTTAATCTGGTTAATGTTGTCTTACATTATATTTGTTTTGGTGTTTCTGGAGCGCATTGATTCGTGTAAAGCCGATACAACTGGAGTAAAGTGACCCCACCCACTGACACCGCTCAGAGGGCATATTTGAAGGTAGGATTTGAACCCGATATCTTCTGTCCATCAAGCTACCCACTCCACATCGGCTGAGTATGAAATTACGAAGAAAATGTAATTCTCCTTAATACCATGCCAGAAAGAGAGTCATGGCGCCATCATTGGGAAATTGATTCCAACGATATTTCGTGGACTTTATTGTCAGAAATTGTAATGTTCAACCAATCAAATGGCACATTACATTCATGAAATCTAATTCTTGCTCTAACAATCACGCAAATCACTCTTGATACCAGTGTGTGTGTGTGTATATATATATGTGTGTGTGCGTGTGTGTGTGTGCGTGTGCGTGCGTGCGTGTGTGTGTGAGTGAGAGAGAGAGAGAGAAAGAGACAGAGAAAGAAGAGAGAGAGATTATAAATGTACGGTGGTGAATAACGTTTAATCTCAAGACGGTATATTAGCGTGGAATATGATGGACAGGAATTTTGTAGATGTTGGGGCCTAAACTGAAGTTATAAAAATAAGACCAATTAACAAAATGGTGACATTATAGAGTGGTGCATTCTCAAATGTATCTGTGTGACTAGTTCAGTACTTTTTTTTTAAATGAACTAGATACGCCGAAAATAAGAAAACAAGGTAACTAAACTAAATATACCTCGTCAGTCACATTCAAAAAGCAGGTGATATTGTTGTTGCGGGTGTTACAAATTGTTTCCAGCACTCGATAGGCTACTATATGTGGCGGGAAGTATAACTGGTAGAGGAAGAATCCGGAAAAATCCAGGTTAGAACTACTGACCCAAACGAAGCTTCTGGCGAACGTCCTCAAATATTCACACTGGCCGAGCCCGAGACTACGACCTATGCGGAAAGATGTGAAATGGCAGTGATCGATAAGGAAAAGTACCTTAGACATCTCGGCCGCTTGAGGCCAAGATAAAATGGATAGATAATATATATGTACCTATACTATAATCACTACACAGTTAAATACAGACAGTTTCTCATGTTGGAGATATCTTCAAGACTATAGACTGATTTTACACCGTGTACACGCCTGTTTTGTCTTATGATGGACAGATATTTCAAGTTCCCAGACTAAATTTATTCAGTTATATAGGGGTATTATCTCATATGGGAAGTGATACTTTGAGAACACATACTGACTCTACACAGTGTCAGTAGGACAGAGACTCTGAGAACAATGACTGACTACACAATTATATACGGGCATTATGTCATGTAGGACAGAGACTAAGAACACAGACTGACTACACAGTTAAATAAGGGCATTATGCCATGTAGGACAGATACTCTTGGAACACTGACTACACATTTATATACGGGAATTATGTCATGTAGGACAGAGACTGAAAACACAGACTTACTACACAGTTATATAAGAGCATTATGCCATGTAGGACAGAGACTCTTGGAATACTGACTACATAGTTATATCCGGGCATTATGTTATATATAACAGAGACTCCGAGAGCAGATACTGACACTGCACGTATTTTCCACAGATAGTCTTAACACTAGTAGGTGTTAAATATCACATCGGTTTGTTTTATCAGTTTTCCTTAGTTATACTCTTTATATTTTATCTTTCAGGAAAACATTACCGTACACAACATCGTACACATGACCCTACAATATACTGTACACAGTATCGTAAACAGCACAGTACAGGATACCGCACGCAGCACCGTGCAATAGTGTATCGAAAGCAGCACCGTTGTTGTTGTTGTTGCTGTAGGGTTTAACGCCATTTTTCAGCACAAGATAGGCTATACATGGCGGCCAGTATTAATGGTGGAGGAAGAACCCGGGAAAACCCCTGGAAAGAACCACCGACCTACAAGAAGCTACTGTCAAGCTTTCTCACATACCCACATTGGCTGAATCCGAGACTCGAACCCACGCAGACAGAGGTGAGATGGCAGTAATCCGTAACGTAGAGCGCTTAAGACCACTCGGCCACTCGGGGCCCCAAACAGCACCGTACACAGTACCGTACACAGATCCAAAAAATAAAGAAAGATTAATACAATATCTCCCTTTCCGATGAAATTGGCATTGTAATGATAAATGTATTTAAGTAAAAGACACTTTACGAAATCTTCCGTCTGGTGAAAAGTCCAGACCATTGTTTCTCAACCAGGTATTGGACCAGTAGCACATTTTCTAATATGGCAGAACAAGTTGCTAAACCGCTTCGGTAGTGGAACTGCGTGATTAGTCCAATGTGTTCATTAAGGATGATCTGATTTTATTTACATCCGTTTCTTTGTTTTGAGCCTCTGTTTGTCTGTCTGTGTGTCTGTTTCTGTATATGTCCCGTTTTGACAGCTTTGTCAGTACCTCATCATAATCACAGGTTATTTACTTCTCATTAGAAAAAATATGTATCTGAAAACTTAATACAGTTGAGAACTGCGAATCATAAGTTTCCCGTTGAAAAACAGAAGGTGGGGCTAATATTACCTATAACGAAAGATATTGCACATTCTGTCTGTCTCAAGAAACAGGGGATGAGTGTCACTATCTCCTGTCACTTTCTTATTTTCATGATGAAATACAAAACGCACACCTCAGTTTTACACTTCCAGGACTAACTTTTATAAATATAATCAATTAATCTATGCAGTAAGTCAGTGTTCACAGAGTATCTGTCCTACATGATAATGCCCTTATATAACTGTGTAGTAAGTCAGTGTTCACAGAGTATATGTCCTACATGATAATGCCCTTATATAATTGTGTAGTAAATAATGCCCTTATATAACTGTGTAGTCAGTCAGTGTTCACAGAGTATTTGTCCTACATGATAATACCCTTATATAACTGTGTAGTCAGTCAGTGCTCACAGAGTATATGTCCTACATGATAATGTCCTTATATAACTGTAGTCAGTCAGTGTTCACAGAGTATCTGTCCTACACGATAATACCCTTATATAACTGTGTAGTCAGTCAGTGTTCACAGAGTATCCGTCCTACATGATAATGCCCTTATATAACTGTAGTCAGTCAGTGTTCACATAGTATCTGTCCTACATGATAATACCCTTATATAACTGTGTAGTCAGTGTTCCCAGAGTCTCTGTCCTACATGACATAATGCCCGTATATAACTGTGTAGTCAGTCAGTGTCCCCACAGTAGTGAATGGGGGCACTTTACGGACAATGGGAATTAGCATTAAAAACCACCCTGGGCAAATCTACGGACAATGGAAATTTAACATGGCGAAAAATCGTGGGCAAATCTACGGACAAGGGGAATTAACATGGTAAAAAATCGTGGGGCACTCTACGGACAAGGGAAATTTAACATGGGAATAAATCGTGGGACAATCTACGGACAAGGGGAATTTAACATGGGATTTTTTTTTTAAAAAAAATTTTTTAAAAAAAGGGGTAGGCAATGGAAAGGCTATCTCTTTTCGAGAAATATGGCTGGCCCTGAAAAGGGCCTTTGGGTTTTCTTCTTCTTCTTCTAATTTCTTCTTTTCCTCCACCAACTTCTTATTTTATCTCCAACACTCTTTCTCTTCTTTTTTTTCTCCTCCTCTTCTTTCTTCTCTTCCTCCTCTTCTTCTTTCTTCCTCTTCTCATTTTCTTCTTCTTTTTCAATTTTTTCGTTCCATCTTCTTATTCTTATCTTTTCCTCTTCATCCTCCTTCTCCTCCTTTATTTCCTTCATCACACCACTAATCTTGTCCTTTGCTTTTCTTAAGTTGTTAATTTCCATCTTTACACGATGGGGACTATAGGAATAAAGGTCTTCAACCAGTCTTATTAGCATCTGTTCCATTATTCCTAAGTTGTCTAAAACGTCTTGCAAGGTTTGTATTTTGTCCATTTGGTTTGACGCCATCTTCTTTTTATTCTTTGCAGAATGGTTTGAACGACGAATACTGTGGGTTCTTATACTTAAAGCGCGTACGTGAAGGAAAACATCCCCCTAAAAACATAAAATGGATCTTACCTAGATCATGACCAAACAACGCGCGGACGTGAAGGAAAACATCCCCTACTTTTTCATTTCATATAATATAACCCAAACTATACTCTCCCCATTTGCTAAGAAACAATAAAGAAACCCATAATCTACTATTCTCACAAACATACCTTTACTCATACAAACACAAACACACAAACACTTACCCTCACATTTTTTTAAAGAAAGAGTTAGTGTTTATATTCACACTACTCTACCTACACACATTGGCAAATCGATCGTTATTTCTTTTCTAGAGTATTGGGTAGCCCTGAAAAGGGCTGTTTTGTTTGGAACTTCATGGGCACCTGGTTAATGGTGGCACCTTCCGGGCCTGGCGCCACATACGCATCTTATCCCCCAGTTACTTTTTACCTTTTGGGGGGAGAGAGCAGAGGCAGGATATGTCGCTTCAGAATCCCAATTTTCGCTCTCTGGGATTTTGAAATTTCTTCTCTCCTTTTCCTCCTCCTCTTCTTTGTTTCTTCTTTCTTCTTTATATCTTCTTTCTTCTTCTTCTTTATATCTTCTCTCCTCCTCTTCTTTGTTTCTTCTTTCCTCCTCTCTTATCCTTCCCTCCTCGACAATGGCTTCCGCGGCCAGTTCATTTAATATGCGCCTGGCATATTCCAGATGCACATGAAGCTCCAACAGTTTCTCAAGTCTCGTGTTCATTTTTTGGTGTTGATCAATCAACAAGGGTAGCTGGACTGCCGAACGAGTTTCAATTTATACTGAAAGCGCGGACGTGAAGGAAAACATCCCCTAAAAAACATAAAATTGATCTTACCTAGATCATGACCCAACAACGCGCCGACCTAAAAGAAACACTCACTCACTTTTTTATGCTACCCATCACTATTGTAAAATTTTTTATAAATCACTTCAATAGACTATCCACATAAGCAAAACAATCCAATCTAACTCCAACTATACACCTCAAAAACCCAAAAAACATTATTTTAATCTACTATCCTCACCAACTTACGTTAGCTCTTACAAACACAAACACACAAACACATACCCTCACATTTTTTATAAAAGAGTTAGTGTTTATTTTCACACTACTCTACCTACTCACATTGGCAAATCAATAGTTATTTCTTTTCTAGAGTATTGGGTAGCCCTGAAAAGGGCTGTTTTTTTGTTTTGCTATGGCATTCTTTTTTTAGTTTCTAAGAATGCGATGTCCTCTGAGGATAGACTTTCTGGCAATAGGTCTGCTTCTTCGGAAAGAGAAGAAGAACTCTTTGGTGTCGATACGGCAATCGACAAAGCCTCTGTCAGGTTCAGGTTGCTGCTGCTGCTGTTCTTGTTGTTGCTGCTGTTTTTGAAGTCTGTACTTCTCTGTCCATTCTTCTTTTTCCCTGTTCACTTCTTCTCTGAAGAGCTCTTCTATTAGGTCTTCAGTGATTTTTAACATTCTCACATTCTCTATTTCTTCTGGCTTCGGTATCAGACTGTGTCTGACCCTATGCAAATTCACGTAGGCTTCGTTGAGCTTAGCTAGTTTGGAGCACATCTTCGTAGGAGGATGAGTCGACAATGGATGGTTAGACTGGGAACAAACCGGTTCTTAAAGTTAAAGCGCGGACGTGAAGGAAAACATCCCCCCACACGGTTTTTCGAGCCGCAACGTTCATGAGAGAGATAGTAAGAAATGAAAGAGCATCAATCCAACATTCTTATAGCTAAACAAAAGACAAAGGCATTTTTTTCTAAACACAACATTTTTTATTCAAAAATCACTTAACACTAAACAACAACATTTCTAACATTTTTAACAATAATCCAACACTATAACATCAAACAATTTTTTTTCTAATCACAAACATTTTTTTCTTCAAATACTAACTACTTTGAACAGGGCTGACAACGTTGTGAATGAAATTGTGATTTCCACTGTTGGAAATCATTAGGCCATTGATGGACACTACGTTTCCTAGCTTGAGACAAAAGATAAGCATAATGGTCACAAAACCATCGGTCTACTTTCACATCATTTCTAGCAGAAGAACGAGGATCGAAATGAGTCACTAAATGTTCTAAGGAATAGCCCAGGCTGCGATGATGCAGAAAATACACACAATATTGTCCACACACCAAGGAATCTGTGCCTTGTAATTTCACATTATTGAATCGGGTGGTTTGAGCATTTCTTCTCATAAAGTCAATGATATCGTCTTCCAAAGGGGGCAATCCGTACGAATCGAAATATTCCACACATCCTTCTTGAGGAAAGCAGACGGCTACCCAGTGGGTTCCTGGAAGATGACTGTCGTCCGTGTTGATCACGTAAGCTTGATGGTCTTTAGGTTTGCGATGAGGGAGTTCATCTTTAGCACAGACGACAGGATTCCAAGAAGCCGTATACGAACTGTGGTTCAAAAGGTAATAAAGTTCCCAGGTATCCATTGATTTGTGTTTTTTTTCTTCTTCACAGGTAATAATACGTCGTCAATTCGATCCTGACTTTTTGCTTGAAAATGTCTGACGAATAAACGGTTATTCGTTCTGTTTCCTCACTCTGATTCAGGAGAGTTTCGATACGATGGATCTCTTGAGTGGTTAATGGTGGACAAGAATGTTCACGCAAGTCTTTATACCACTGGTGCAACACGTCTTTGTTCGAGATGAGACTCCAAGCTTCGTCCAGATACTCGTCCAATTTTTCTTCTTGACTCAACATCAGGCATTTATCGTGTTGAATTTGACTGGGATGATCGTTTTGACATCCATAGCAATTTTTCTTAATCAATTCTGTTATTTTGTCGACCAAGTGTTTGGCAAAACAGGAGACTAAATGGGCTTCTTGTTCTGGCCATCTCGACTTCATCATGATATCTTCTTCTCCTTCCACGGTCTCCTTACATTCCATCTCCAAAGTTTCTTCACTAGGTAAAGAGGGATAACAGTCTTCCATGGCTTTCTAATAATCTAGAATGACTTCTCTCAAACTGTTGATTTCTATGGTATTATCGAATTCTGCATACAGGATGACGTTCACTGTCTCTTTCAGTGGTTCTGCAAACTGAAGTTCCACACGAATCTGGCCTGATTTTATAGGGTGGAAATGTCTCTCGTCGCTGCCTTGGTCTGGAGTGAAATCGAAAGCCCACAAAGCATAGCCTCCTGCGTAATCCTCGTACGTAATACCGTGACTGGTGTTGGTTCCTAACTGTCCGGTGGCTTCGTACAGGGACAAGTACGATCTCAAGTAATTCTTCTCTTTAAAGTCAGGTTCGAAAGGTCGGGTACACAAGGTTTTGCCATCGCGACTGACTTCGATTTTCTTCACGTTAAAGTGTTGAAAGTTGAAAGGATTTTGAGCGAAGGCTCCGTTGAAGGCTGAATTCGAGACCATACCAAGGATCAAACGTTTGGGTAGCTGTCCTTGGAACAGATGATCTTCGATCATGGAATGATGTCCAACGGGAATGGTGAACGTTTTCACTTCCACGCGTCGTATGGGATACTTGGCGGTCGTTCTGCTCAACGTTTGACTGATGTCGTTACCTACTTTGGGTAACACTTCCACGCGTCGTACGTAGAGTTTGGCCTCTTCGATTTTGCTTTTAGGAGCCTTAGCATCCTCAGCCAACAAATGGAAAGCGGTACTGCTACGATTCAGTCTCAAGCGGACATTGACTCCGTTCAGCAAATATTTCTCTTGCAACCACATGTCCAAATGCAAACGATCCATCAGTTCTAAACTCTTCTTATCTAAGATTTTGAGTTCTCTTTGCTCAAAGCCGCTATTGGTTCCATCTACAAGGTCGAACTTGCCCGCTTCGTCAGGTTCCCACAGCACACAAGCATTGAGATGGGTATCCTTGGCATCTATTCCGTACGTCAAGAGATTTTCCAGGTAGGCACGGTAAGGGTAAGTATCCATTCTGCTGCTGACCAGTTTGTTATTCAAGTACAAGTCCACTCCACTAAACAAGGAATGCATGAAATTGTTGACGGGAGCTATATTCTCAGTGTCATCTACTGCACCATCATCCTTATCTAGAACTTTGACTTTCAAGTACAAGTAACTGCTATTCAGATCGATGTAATCTTCGGGCTGTCCTTTGATTTCAAACTCGATGGGAGCTGAGGCTGTCAATGAGGAGACGGGATGAAATTCCACCCATTGAGATTCTTGCATCGTCATCATGGTGGGGGGCATGGCAAACAGATCCAGTTCCGTCTTGGAACAAGCGCAAGACTCTCGGTGCATCATTTTTTCTCTGTGTCTCAATAATCGAAAACGTCTAAGTCTCGAACGGTTCTTCTTTTCTTAGCCTTTCTCGCTTGAAGTCTGGTGAAAGGGTGTTTTCTTCGTCGTCTCTTTCTGCCTTGTCCTTGCTGAATGCCTGACTCGGTAGCGTGCAGAACATTTATAGGTGTGTCTCGTCGGCCCAAAATGTCTTTGCCCGTTTGCAGCAAGACATTTTTGCCAGCCCTCATGAAGGCTTCTTTAGGGTTTTGTTTGTCGATGATGACATTTTGGAGAAATTCTTTGCCTTGCGTCAGTGCCGCATCTTTCAAGGCGTGCAATCCGCGTGTCACCATCGGTTTCAAGACTGGCGCCACCGAACGAAAGGCCGATTTTAACATGTCTCCTAAGCCCTGTCCTCGCTGTCGTGCAACCCCTCGGTACACTGGATACATGACTTACTTACGAGTCGTGAGAAAACCGTTTTCGAAAATGGAGTTTCACCGTGACTTTTCCTTTGGTGAATGGAATATTTTGTCCTAAATCTCCTTTTATAGTAATGTTGACCGTGTCCAAATACGACTTGCTGACAGGTAAATAGTGAGGATGGACAAATTCGCGGTGGACGTGGTAAGTGTTTCCACCTTCCTCGTCAGCGTTTGCGGCAGAATCCACTTTGAAAGGAATGACACGCAGTAACGGCACAGAGGTGTGTCCCACCACGTTATACTCCACCACATCGGAGTACACGAACATCAAATTTAGTCCTTGGTTCAGTTCTACCGGGGTACGAAAATACTTGGCAAAAGTATCGTTGTCAGAAATGACTAGTAATTCGCCTTTTTGTTGTTCTACTTTCTTCCTCAGCTCATGTCACCGCCCAACATGTCAAACAATTCAGGACAAAATAAGAAAGACATGATTTTGGGCCCCTCAGGAAATTTTATCAGGAAGCGACGAGCTGTTTTGTGGTACTCCAGGGTGACACTTTTTTTGACACTTTCCAAAGCTTTCAAAAACACACCATTAAACCTGGTGGCTATGGTGTTGACCAAATGTTGACCACTAAAATAATAGCCTGGGGGAATGAACAAGTGATAGGTGGTCCACTTTGAATTTGGTGGACGGGTTTTCTTGTCATATTTGCTATGGGTATCCAAATACTGTTGCATTTGTTCGTCATGAACTTCCACATCAAATTTATTTTGATTGGGAAGGACATTGAGGACTTGGGTCGGGTGAATCATTTCTACCAAAGCCACTTCCCAATGGGCTTCGTGATCTAAGGGGATGGCTTGAGGTAATTTGGCCGTGTAACAGCACAACGTGTTATTGGGAAACACCTCCATGGAACTGTCACTGGGTAAGGTCAAGTAAAATTGGTTTTCGTGACTCATAATTCTAGAGTTCTGTGGCTGTCCGAGGGGATATTACTGGACGTCAGAGGCGTGTCTCCGCCCAAAATGGGGTTCTGGTTGTGGTTGTGACTGACACTGGCACTGGACACAAGGTTCCCGGGGTTCCCGTTCGAGGAGAATTTCAGGGAGGGATTGGGAAGCAGGTAACCGATGCAACTGCTCAATAAAATGGTCCACAATTGTTTGTCTCCTTGTTGCAAACTCAAATTGGCGATGGCTGCCCCGATGACACAATACACCACGAAGATTTGGCAGAAAAAGACGATTTGCGTTTTAGGCACACGTTCTCCACACCACACCCACAAGGGTTGTTTTTGTAAATCTTGCACAGAAGAACTAGGGGAAGAAGGAGTGGTCGACGTAGCTGCGTCTGCTGAGTGAAAGGGCATGATGGTCACTTCTTCTTTTTATAGTCGATGACTTGCGAAGCGTCGATCCAAGAATCGAAACTGGGTGGATATCCTTTCCAACGTACTTTGACTTCTTTGACACGTCGTTTGCCCACTTTACGGGTTCTGCGTTCGAGAATGCTTTCGATGTCGTACACGTCGTCTTCTTTTTTGGTGACACGTTGTAACTCGGGCAAATAAAACGTTCCTTTGAGTACTTCTCCGTTCATGTCTTCCAATTTATAGACGGCAGGATGACGGCCATGCACTCGTCCAGTGACGCGAAACAATTCGGTCGTCCAGTTAGGTAAGTAACCTTTGTCGAAAGTGCGTTTGGTTTTGCCAATGCGCACCCAATCTCCTACGGTCAACTCTCCACTTTTCTCGGGGACAGCCCTCGTCGGGGACGTACCAAACAGACGCTCAAACACCAGCACTTCGTTGTCGGGAGTCACGTCTTGCGGGGCACGTCCGATGCTTCGATGGTAAGATTGGTTGTACGCTTGCACCAGGTGAGGTAAGATGTCGATGTACTTCAGAGTGTGGTGATGCGTAAAATATTTCCACATACGTTCTTTCAAAGTGCGTTGAAAACGTTCCACGATGCTGGCTTTGGTTTCGGGATTCTCGGTGGTAAAAAAATGAATGTCACGTTTCTTTAATTCTTTTTGGAAAGCTTGGTTTAGAAATTCGGTGCCTTTGTCCGTTTGCCATCGAAGAGGGCGACGACCGCTTTGTTTCAACACCCGTTGCAGGGCTCGCACTAACTCGCTGCTCGATTTGGAAGTCAAAGGCACGACCCAGGCAAATTTGGAAAAGACGTCGATGACACAAAACAAATATTTGTAGCCGCGATTGTAGCTGGCCAAATGAGAGACATCGGCTAAATCGGCTTGCCATTGATGATCGATGCCTTCCACTCGGGTGCGACTTCTGGCAAACTTGCGTCGAATGGGTTTGTGTAAAGTGTAGGTAGCTTGTTCTTGTAACCATCGTTGCACTTGAGGTAAACGGAGACTTTTCAGTCGCGTTTTGGCAGCACGATACAATTTTTGAACTCCTGCGTAACCTGCAGGATGGGAGGGATCGTAGTAAATGCTGGCTAAGACTTTTTCCATTTTTTTATTTTGTGTTGGTGTGTTAATAAGTCACCCACTCTTCGGTGATGCTACTTTGGGTGGGTCGAAAGGGTGGTTTGGAAACGGATTTACGTGTCCGATGGGCTACGGGAGTAGAAGTCGAAGGTAGTGGTGGTGGTGGTGGTGGTGGTGGAGGTGGCAATGGAATGGCTTTGGTTTTCTTTTCTTTTTTCGCTTCTGGTTTCCCTTCTTTCTTTTTCACTTCTGTCGAAGGAGGCGTGGACATCATCTTTTTAACCCAAGCTTTCATTTCTTCTCGTTGGGGTGTGGGGGACGGGGTCAACAAGGATGCTGCAATCTTACTCGAAATGGGAGCTGCTGACGGTGTTTGAAACACTTCGCGCATCTCTTCTTCCTCAGGTCTTTGTGGGGTAGCATCTCTGGTGACCCTTGGGGATGGAAGTGGTGGTGGTGGTAATGATGATGGTGCTGGACTTTTCATCAAGGTCTTAAAATGTTTTAGAGTGGGTAAAGCTGTTTCGTCTAAAGCTTTCTGGTGAAAGAGTTGCAGTCTTTGCAAGAGTTGACCGTACTTTTGCGATTTTTCTGTTTCGGACAAATCTTGGCGATCCATTAAGGATTGCAATTCGTGTTGTAACTGGGACATCTCGCTCAAATTGGGATTGGGAGGTAAATGCGGGGTGCGTTGTTCTTGCCACCGATGGTATTCCATCCATCGTTTGTAAGGCACTAAAGCTAGTTTTCGTCCTTCCATGGGGTTGTCAGGGGTCGATTCTGAGATCTTGGGACTTTCGAAGGCCTTTTTATCTTGCTCCCATCAGTCCTCCCAACATGGTTCCCAAGACTCCTTTCAGTATGGGGCCTAACAAGAGAGGTAAAATGCCTCCACGTTGGACCAACATCTTCTTTTTTTGACGAATGGGAATTTTCTTTTGAACCATTTGGCGAAGAACGTGACGATGTTTGCCTAAGCATTGTTTCTGGTGTTTGGACAAAGGGATCGTGCCTTTCAAAACGTTCAAACAACATTCGCACACGGTATCGATGACCTCTTTGGAGGCCGTTTGAATGAGTTTTTTTCGTAGGGGTGGAGACGCTTTGGACAGGACAGATAACATGTCCCCATGTTTGGCTAAACGTGGTGGCAGTCCTTTCCTTTTCTTTCCTTGGGGTTTTCTGGAGGGTGACATCTTTGAGTCTTCAGGAGCACCAAAAAACACTGATATCCTACTCGGTCACAGGCCTTTTTTATACTGGAACGCGTCGCCATTGATTGTCTTTACGTCGTATCAGTTTGAGGACAGGCATGACACGTCGTGCAGGGGTACGTAACGGACTAAATCGAGCCAGTTCTTGCTTGGACAAATCCAGTAAACTTTGTAACATGCCCGATCTTTCATGGACTTTGATTTTGGGAGAAGGTACTTTGTGAGCAGCAGCCACTGCCGCTAAATTGGAAGGTCCTGCCACTGGGGAAGTTCTTTTGGGGGTCATCAACGGAGAAGTTCTTGGTGTAATCAACGTCTCCAAGTACTCTTCAGTTCCTGGTGACATCAACGGAGAAGTGGACAAACGTGAGGCTGTCGGAGACGCTGTGGCAGGTCGTGGTTTGCGAGTGTAAGGCTGCGTCCTGGCCGCAGTGCCTCTCTTGCGACTAGTTTTCTTCTGTGGACTTTTCTTTTTCTGAGGACCTTTTCTCTGTTTCTTTTTCTGGGGGCTTCTTTTCTTTTTCCGGGGTGGTGTCTGGTAAGAGGAGGGTCCCGCCACTGGAGAAGTTCTTCTCTTTGGGGACTTGGTCTTTTTCTTCTTGGGGCTTCGTTGGACTTTTGTCTTAGGAATAACTTTGGGGGCATTAGGATCCCATCTTAAGAGTGAGCGAATGATGACCCCTCCTAGAGTACCGCTCCCTCCAGGTTTCAAAATGATTTGTTTTTTGGTTTGAGTGTCGATGCGGGGATCGGCCAGTTGGACCAAAACGACTTTGTTTCGATCGAAAAAGCGTTGGGTTTGATGAGGAATCTGAATGATTCCTTGGAGTAATTGACGTGCCGTCACCGTGAACCATCGTAAGACTTCTTTGAGACTAGCTTCTAAGACATGGGCTCGTGTTTGTGGATCTTTTTCTCGACTGATGCCATACAAGGCACGAATCAATTTGACGGGAAGATGCGACTGAAGGGACGTCATGTTCACACTGTGTGAGACAGACGAAAAAGGGTCTGAGGTTTTTATAGATTTTTTTCATGGGGAGTGAAATGAAGTCGAGGACGGAGACGTGTACAGGACAGGCCCTCCGTCTTGGCACCAGTGGTGAAACAAGTGGGTACGAAATCGCAAATCCTCGGGGGTCGTAGGTTTCAAATCGACGAGTAAATAGGCGTGTGGTGTTTGAGTGGCATCGTCGTACGCCTGAGTCAGCCAAGGCGTTCCTAACTGTTTGGCTAAGACTTGCACTTGCGATTTATCTCGAGGGCTTTTAAACAAGACCACGTAATGCGCATTGAGACTGATGGTGCGATGGGCTTTACTTTGTTGAAACAAATTTTGGGTGATGTAAATGACACTGGCATTACGGTGATGCCCTTTGCGCGTGAACCACAATTTAATTTCTTCTTCGTCTTCTCCTAACATGTCGTCGAAAATGACCAAATGGGTTTGACGGGAGTCAGAGACGATGCCGTCGTCTTCTTTAGGAATGCCTTCCACAAACACGATGGAATCGCCTTGACTTTCTCGCAAGAGGCTGTACGCCGATTGCCACTCTTTGTAACACCACACGATCCGTTGAGGGGGCCAATCGATCAAATGATGTTTATGTTCGATCAAACGTTTGACGAATTCGGTTTTGCCAGAACCGCTAGGTCCAGCAATGAGCATGTTAAAGGGATGGCGAAGATACAAAGCCTCCCAACTGGCACGATCTAAGTGTTCGTCGATGACTTTGACAGTAGAGGAAGAGGGAGCAGAGACAGCAGAGGTAGCCATGGTGTGAGGAATGTCACTTGTGACACGAAAAACAAACAAGACAAGAGTTTATATACTTTTTCAGAACACGTTTATTGAATGTTTCAAATATGAACACGAAAGACAAAAATACATACAACCCAAATAGTGATGTACAGGAATATAAAACACAGCAAAGCGATCAAAGTGGAATATAAACAAGTGTCTGTACAACATGTTTTGGGTAACCAAGATGTCCTAGGGACAGTGTGTAATGTTCTTACAGTCTCTACATGAGGTATTGTCACACAAGTGTCCTCCCGGAATGACCTTTCAGGAATGTCCATGACAGTCCTGTCCTGAAGCGAGTGGTTGTTCTCGGTGACGGGTTCTTCTGGCACCGTCACTAACACAGGTTGAAAAGTAACTTTTTTCCTTGAACAACTCTTGTGCATACTGGGCCACTTCTTGGGTCCAAGCCTCAAAACCCCCCTTTTTCCAGTCACGAACATCTGTCCAATGAGGGTGTAAGTCACAAGCTACACACACATCGTCATACACGTCTTGGGTAGCTAAAAGTTGACGAATCTTTTTTTCCTGTTGAGGTCGAGAAGTATCCAGATGAAACCGCAAGGCTTTGAGCAAAAGGAGTTTTTCGTGACCATTTAAGGCCATGGAGGTGGTAAGTACTGATCGTAAAGAGTCCACAAAGAATCGGCTGGTAAACGAAATCCCAGAAAACAAGTCACTAAGACACACACCACTTGTCGTCCCAAATTGAATGGATACAGTTCTTGTAATAATCGATGGTAATGATCCACGGTTTGAATATGGTCATTGAGTTCCTTCCACGGAATCTGTTGGATGACATGTGACATAAACCGTGGCATGGCAGCCTGTTTTTATATTCTCTTTTTTTTGGATGCAATACACGTACTTTCTAGCCAGAGATCTTCGTTCTCCAGTAGGGAATCTAAATCTTGCATACTGTAACCGAAACGTCAGAGTTCGTTTAGGTGTTTCCTCTTCCGCTAAGCAGATTCCACGTAAAATATGTTTGTAATCCTTTAACTCGTCTTCCTCAATGCGTTGCACTAGGTGAATCTCGAAGTAACCATAATCATGAACATGTCGATCATTAGCGACCTCAAAGTTTTGAACAATGTCTGACCATTGAAAGAATTTCTGACGAATCAGTTCTCTTATACCCTTCAGGTACCAGTGGTTAAAGATCTGGTGACGTAACGGATGCAATTGTTCTTTACGTTTGACTTGTATTTTGACCAGCTCTCGGTAAATGCGTTCTCTCAACTCCACAGGCAAAGCACGAATGTTCTCTTGTAAAGTATCCATGAATAGGTCATTGAGTTCCTTCCACGGAATCTGTTGGATTACATACGACATAAGTCGTGGCATAGCTGCCTGTTTTTATAGTCTCTTTGTTTCGAAAAGAATACACGTACTTTCTAGCCGGTGATGTTCGTTTTCCAGTGGGGAATGTAAATCTTGCATACTGTAACCGAAACGTCAGAGTTCGATTAGAAGTTTCCTCTTCCGCTAAGTAGATTCCACGTAAAATATGTTGGTAATCCTTTACCTCGTCTTCCTCAATGGGTTGCTCTAGGTGAATCTCGAAGTAACCAAAATGATCAACACGTAAATCATCGGGGGCCTGGAAGCATTGAACAAGGTCTGACCACTGAAACAATTTCTGACGAATCAGTTCTCTTATACCCTTCAGGTACCAGTGGTTAAAGATCTGGTGACGTAACGGATGCAATTGTTCTTTACGTTTCACTTGTATTTTGACCAGCTCTCGGTAAATGCGTTCTCTCAACTCCACAGGCAAAGCACGAATGTTCTCTTGTAAAGTATCCATGAATAGGTCATACTAAATCCTCTTTGGTCTGACACAAGAAATGTACTCTTTGCACAAACATAGTTTCACTTCAGTGTCGAATTTAAATCGTTGAGTCACTAATCTACACATTACAATTCGTTCAGAAGTTTCCTCTTTCACTAAGTTGACATTGCGTGAAAGATGTTGGTAATTCGTTAACTCTTCCTCTGGAATTCGATGCAGTACGTTTACAATGTAGTAGATAGAATCGTCCATACCAAACCAATCCTTTTTAAAACTAGAGGATCGTTGATCAATGTCTGTCCAATGGAACACTTTCAACTCAATCAGTCCTTGTATAGCCTGAAGGTACCAGTGGTTCAAACACCGGTGACGTAACGGATGCAATTGTTCTTTACGTTTCACTTGTATTTTGACCAGCTCTCGGTAAATGCGTTCTCTCAACTCCACAGGCAAAGCACGAATGTTCTCTTGTAAAGTATCCATGAACAAATTATTATGGTAAGAAGTTACTTCAATGTCTCGGTCCCACTAAGGGTAAGTAATGACAATTCGGTGACCATCGAGCATGTTCAACGTAGGCCGAATCTTGCGGTTCCCAGTGGTGAAGTGACACACCGCAACTGAAGCACTTGACTTTATCTCCTTCGCCCAAGTAGAAAAATCCGGCTCTGGCTAATTCTTCGGGGGTCGGTCCTCCCAGATACTTAGGCCATTTTCCTTTGAACGATTGAAGACGATTTTCAAAGTCGCAGTATTCCGACAAACGCACAGGAAACGAATATTCGTCTTTCACAGGTTCGTTTCGATGAGGGTTGGGTGACAGGAACAGGAGTTTGCTCAGGGCTGGATGACATCCGTAGGGGGGTAGACGTGAAGGTGAACATTCCCCTTTAAAACGAAACCCAGTAAAATGTCCAAGAGGACGAGCAGCATCGCTTTCGCATCCCACAGGTTTGACACGCACAGCATCACTTTCCATGATAGGGGTAGGGGCACTAAAGTTCCCATGATGCTTTACGGCATCGCTCAGGTCACAAGGTACAGCATCGTATCCATCGCAAGGCTCACAATCGCACTCGTCTGCAAACTCCGTTACGCAATTACAATGGTAACCACATGGACAATCGCAGTTTCCTTCCGGACATTTTCCGTCGCAATGCATGGGTCTTATCCATCCAATATTAGTCACACTAGAGGAAGATACAACTTTTTTACAATCCCCAAACTGGAACGATGTCTCTTTCAAAGTATTCATCTTGTTCGCTCGGTCTTGGTAGTCACGATGAACTATCGATCTTGCCTAGGGTTCCTTTTTTATATACAGACCAATACCGACGTGACCGTACGGTAAGGTGAAATGATTGGGAAGTCGAACTCGCTTCTGGTACACGATTTGATAGACTTTTTCCAAGGGTCGACTGACGATGTGGTGAGTGGGTAAACGTACAATCTTGTTCGGTTGATAGGTGGTCACTTTAAAGTTTCCATCCTCTCCCGATTGCAAGGCTTCTTTCAATACCCCAAAGTTGACCACTCGACTGGTACGATAATTCAGAGTCAGTCCTTTCACTTTGCACGTCGTGTGCACTTCTCCTTGTTTGTCCCGGTATTCGTAGCCGTAATTTTTGGGACCGCCACTGACGAAACTTAGAATCTTGTCGTCGGGATGCTCGTCTGTCCAGGCTCCTAAACGGTCTCCTTCGATGTTAGGGTGATGTTGAATCGGGTGATGGATGTAAATGCAGCTGTCCGTGTCAAAGTACAGGACGCGTTCCCCTAACAGTTCTAAAGCTTCGTACAATTTTAAGCGAGCATGGGCTGTCACGTAAGCCGCAATGATGACATTTCCAAAAGGGTCGTCTTGTACAAAGTCCAGATCTTCTTCGTAATTGACCAAGATCAAATTCTCTCGAACGACGTCCACGTGTTTCATGTATTTGGTTTTGTCGTGAATCATCTGGAAGTAGCGGGAAGGTTCTGTCAAATATTCCGTCTTGGGTAAACACGGTCGTTGTGCCATTTTACCCCACAAGCAATTTAACATCACTTTGGCAAACGATCGCCTGCCTTCGTTTTTCTCGATGTGGTCTAAAGTGATGCCTTCTTGTTCGTAGTATTTCTCTTTGAATTGTATTTGGTCTTCGGGAGTGTGACACCAGGAAGGATAGCCGCTGGCTTCTTGCTTCAGTTTCAAAAAGGCATCCACGTAGTCGGCGAAAATGCCTTTCTGAGTAGGGTCACCCTTGTGGTACTGTTGTGTCTTGGGAAAGTGGCAAATTTCGTACACTTCTAACAGTTGGTATCCCATGTCCAGAGCTTTGAACAATTCTACGCTGACCCAGGTTCCCGTCAAGGCACGTTCTTCCTGGGTATGCTGACAAGATTGGTCTTGGTTGCACGTTTCGGCACAAGTACGGCACAAGGGAAACATCAGTTTGCCTTGACAATGGTGAGGTAAGACGGGATGGTATAGGTTCGTGGGAGGCAAAACTTTGCACTTGATCAAGCCTTCGTATTGTCGAATGTTGACCAGGTCGATGTGTTCCGTCAACAATTGCGGGTGCCCTGTAGGAAAGCGACAATATTTGCACACGTAGGGATACAGCGAACACACGTCCAAGTATTTGATTTCTTCTCCTTTCTCTTCGTCGGCTTGGTACAGCAAACAGGTGGCATTAGTCCTTCCTCCGTACAAACTATCCCTCGGGTTCAACGGGTCCATGAACTGGTAACTTTCCACGAGGCGTTTAAACTCGGGATCGGTTTTCATACGGTGATCGTACTCGTGTTCCCACATTTCCACCACTTGGTATCCTTGCTGTTCTAACTTTAGGCGTCGCTGACAAGTGTCCTGGTACAGGTCTTCCATGGTTCGTTGCAAAAACTGATTCTTGGTGCCACGGTCAGGGTAACAGACGGGACATCCGTGAAATAAGCAACCGTTAAACTCGTACACGATCTTGGGGTTTTCTAAGTCCCAGCCATCGACCGAATACGTTCCGATGGTCTTTTCGCCCCCTCCGTTGCGGACATGCTGAATCCACTTGTCTTCCTTGTCGCACAAGTAATGTAACCAACGTAGGGCTTTGACCGAGTATTGACGTTTGACAAAGTGGGTCGTTTGAGGACTGATGACAGCCACGGTCTTTTCAGGCATGAATCGTTGTCGATACACTAAGGAACACGCTTTGGCAATGGTGCAAGCTTCTTTCAAAGGATCGACCCCTCCGTGTTCCATGAACAGTTCTCGAAATTTTCCACAGCAACGCCGTAAAATGTCCACGTCGGAACGACAATACTTTAGCATTTCTTCCTGAAAGTCGAAAGGGTCCGAGGCGTGAATCTGGTACCAAGCGTAGAAAGCTTCTCGTTGTTCGGTACGCATGTTGTCGGGGTCGTAATAGTGAGCCTCTGGTAAATGGGTTAGAACGGCGTGTTGATTGGCTTCCGTATTGAAAAAGTGTGGAAAGTACCCTTTAGCCATTTCTGTCATTCCAAACGTTTTAGGCATTCGACTCAAAGGCATGGCCAAATAGCTCATCGAATCTTTAAACTGTACTTGTCCCACTTGCATGAAAATGATTTTGGCTCCGTTCAAAGTCACTTTAGGACGTTCGGTGCCTTGTTCCGTATAGTACCTCAAAAGAAACTGTCCATCGTATCCGGAGAAATTGTGAGCCATCACCGTGGCATGACGATGACAATCTCCGTAACGTTCGATGTCCTCTTGGCTCCACGTCTTGTCGACGGGGTCTAAGACCCATTGGGCAAAATCGGCTAACGTGTTCGGCCCCCGAAAGATTTTTTCACGCCCTCCAGGAATCTTGCTGCAGTGAGGGCAATGACTGAAGATAGGTTCTTGAATGCACTTCTCGCACGCTCGATGAGCCACGCAGAAATTAGGAATGTGAATGCCGGTCTCTTGCATGCATTCGAAATCGAAAAAGATGAAATTGCCTTTCTTCTTGTGACCGTCCTCTTTCTCTGGTGGGGGTTGGTATTTTTGCACGTAACATTGGTGTTCCAAGTCCACGATGTGGTGACAAATGTGACATTTTTTCTTTCCTGAACATACGTGTGCCTTGACACTATTGGTACGTATGCCTTGTCCACACGCGGGGCACAATCTCAGCAGTTGACAAGCGCATTTCTTCTGTGAACCTTGCGTCTTCAAATGTTGTTGGTAACAGGTAGGGCTGACAAACGTGCGCAGACAAGTTGAACAAGGCACTGGTTCTTCGCTCAGACAGGGTGAAGAGGCCAAACATCCTGTGCATTTCGATCCACAATGCTTGTGTTGCTCTCGATTGTTATAACCATGGTCACATTTCTCACAGTAATAACTGTATCCCAGGAATCCAGTGATAGTGGTAATCGTATCGAAATGGTCATCGTGATAATAGACATGAATGTATTTTCCGTCCTTAAAATCTTGCCCTCGAAACAATAGAGGTCCGCGCACATCTTGAGGGTGCACTTTCAAGGTGTATCGTGGAGCTAGGACATCTTGCAATTTTTGCATCTCAGGAATGCCACAGGGTGTGTCTTTGGGCAGTCCGGCTTGTTGTAACAGGAGTTCTGCTTCATTTCGTTGTTTGGCTCGGTCGGAACGTTGAATAGTGTCCCAGGTTCTTTTCCATTCTACCGTGTCGTTCTTGTTGGCATAGGTTCGTCCCACCACGATGGCACGGGCTAAGCACATCTGGTCATGAGGGTTGTCAATTCGGACGAGACTCGTTTTGGTGTTGCGAAGGTCGTCCACCAATAACATCTTTTTGCGTCCTGTCCCTTGAGGAGGAGAGACGTGGGTCATGTCCAGTGTGGCTTTACCATCGGTGATGTCAAACTGATCATTAGATTGTTGTACGTGTTGAATCTTGTCCATGACTTTGGAAGCAGTCAATTCTGCAGGGGTGCTAAACTCGATCCAAACAGGGGATTTCAAACCGTCGTGTTGTATGGAAAGTCTCAAGCGATCGTCTTCTTTGGGTTGACATTGTCGCTTGAGTGTGGTGAGCAAAGAATCCCACACCTCGGTGATGAACACTTCTGCTTTCTCTAACGGTACTTCAGCCTTGAAATCTTTAAACTTCACCGTGTATTTGTAAGCCGTGGTTCTAAATTTTCTAGAGGAGCGCTTTTCCGTCTCTCGAATGGAATAGTACTTTTCAGGGTTGACAAAGGGTGGTGGATTTGGTTTAGAGGGTTCGGATTCTGGTTCACTCATGTCCTCTTCAAAATCACTGGCATGAATTTGTGCCAAGATTTCATCCCTGGTACGAGGCGATAGATCACGTTTCTGCCTCTTACTTCTTTCTTCTTCTTTCTTCTCAAATGAATGGGATCGTTTCATCTTGAAAGCAAAAAGTCAAAAGACTCAAGTTCAAACACCATAAACTACTTTATAGTCATGGCAGACCAGCGTATATAAAAGGGTGTGTGTCTTGTCCTTTCACTATTCATTTCACTCTCAAGCCGAGCACAACGATGGAAGAGACTAACCAGATGGAACGTTTCGTCAGAGCTTTGCGAGGGGTCATTAGAAAATTCTCTTCAGACCAGCCTACGGACTACTCTCCTTCCTTTAGAGATAAAAGTCAAGATACTTGCTATATCTGTCAGAAGAAAGGGCATTGGTCTTCAGAGTGTCCAGACCGTCAAAAACGAACAAAAACAGGGACTAAAAAAGACAAAAGTCAAGATACCTGTTATTATTGTCAAGAAAAAGGACATTGGTCTCCAGATTGCCCAAAAAAGAAACAAGAGGAGTCAGAAGAAAAGAGGGATTCTTCAGAAGAAGAGAGGGATTCTTCAGAGAAAGAAGAGGAAGAAAAAAGACAATTCTGTTCACAAGAGGCAAAGAAAGAGGAGAAGAAGAAAAGAAGAAGGGAAGAAAATGAGGAAAAGACGGTGAAGAAATTTAAAAAACAGAGAGAGTAAACAAGGAGAAAGAAGAAGTCAATGAACTTTTAATTAAAGTGTTGTGTTGTGAATTGTGAATTGGATTGTAAAAAATGGAGAAAAGAATAAATGAATGATATAAGGTAAGTGTCTTTGAGTTGTGATTTTAAAATAAGAACGTAAACTCACGCACTCATACACAGACACGTACTATAAGGGTAAAATGGGTGGGGTTTATTTTTTTGAGTTATTGGCAAATTGAAATTGTATTTCTTTTCAAGAGTATTGGGTGGCCCTGAAAAGGGCCTTTTTTCTTCATGGTGAAAGGGTGAGTTTAAGCAATCAACTTTAACTGCCTTATGCCTTTGCCACGGCCAAGGCCTACTTCTGGACTGCGTAATGTTGATAATGATTGGGTTGAAATCACTAAGGGTGGTACGGTAGGCTTAGTCACAGGGTTAACGTGTTTAGCTCGGGAAGGTCGTATTCTCTTCGGTCGTGATAAAGAAGTCTGATACATTTGTTTCAGACTTCTTAACTCCGCTAAAATGTCCAACAGTACCGTGACCGTTTGATTTTCACCCTCTTGTTTCTTTGCTGCTACTTCTTCTTGCTGTTGCTGCTGTTGTTTTTTTCTTACCTCTTCTTCTTGTTGCTGTTGCTGTAGGAGAAAAGCCTGTTCCGCTTCCTTTTGTCGTTGTATAAATTTCTCCAATTCTTCTTTTTGTCTCTGTCTAAAATTTTCCACTTGCGGTAATGAAGAAGGTAACGAAGGTTCCGGAACAAATTCTTGCGAGGAGAGAAAATCCACAAAATCCCAATTCACCTCTTCTGAAAGTAAGTCCGAGTTCCCTTGGGCAGTCTCCCCTGCTGGTGCACCCCCATGGATCGTTTTCTGAGTTTCCGTCATGTTGAATCACTGTCGCATAGATTGACTGCACACAAGCGCTAGCGAATCTATATAGACTACGTGACGTCACAGACTGCTCTCTTCGGATTGGATGCGGGCTGACTGAATTCTGTAACGCGTGTTAGGATTGGTGAATGAACTCAATCCGTTTCAATCCTTCCTGTCCCTATAAATAAGCGCCGTTCACTGCATTGATTCACCTATTCTCGGAGCCTCAACATGTGGACAGACGTTGAATCTTCAACCCTTGTGTCAACAATGATGTTCAGGACGGACATGCTCATGTATGTCCGATCCAAGTGGACCGTTGTCCACAGGACCAACAGCAGCCTGTGGATAAGAAGAGTCTATATAGAGAGACAAGGTTGCCTCAAGAGGACTCTGATGTATGGCCCTGCTGTAAGACGAAGTTTGAGGAAAAGAAGATGTCGCAAATGCCCTTTATGTTAAGGGCATATTAACATAAACCAAAGGCCCTTTTCAGGGCCAGCCATATTTCTCGAAAAGAGATAGCCTTTCCATTGCCTACCCCTTTTTTTAAAAATTTTTTTTTTAAAAAAAATCCCATGTTAAATTCCCCTTGTCCGTAGATTGTCCCACGATTTATTCCCATGTTAAATTTCCCTTGTCCGTAGAGTGCCCCACGATTTTTTACCATGTTAATTCCCCTTGTCCGTAGATTTGCCCACGATTTTTCGCCATGTTAAATTTCCATTGTCCGTAGATTTGCCCAGGGTGGTTTTTAATGCTAATTCCCATTGTCCGTAAAGTGCCCCCATTCACTACTCCCCACAGTCTCTGCCGTACATGGCATAATGCCCATGTATAACTATGTAGTCAGTCAGTGTTCCCAGAGTCTCTGTCCTACATGGCATAATGCCATTATATAACATGTAACGCACGACTCTTAGAAAACTATTTGCAGGATATTAGAATGTGTTTTCCGAATGTTGTAATCCCTGTTAAGTATTATGTAATAACATCACACGCCATATTCATGTTCCTTTTCTGATAACACGATGTAAACTGCACAACCTGTGTATAATAACGTATTGTCTTGTTTTGACTTGCAACACCCAAAGAACAAATATGAATAAGAAGCCTAGACAAGCGATACACATAAGGTCAGTATATAGTGGGTCACACACACACACACACACTTATATGGTGACAGGGTAAAACTCAGAGAGCAAAGGCGTACATAAATTTCCCTCTAATATTCGTAAGACTAGTGTGTGTGGAAGGTCACAGCTTCCGTCCTAAGAAAGTTGGCTCCAGACTGATAACTGTGTCTAAATGACATAAAGTTGGCTCCAGACTGATAACTATATCTAAATGGCAGAAAATTGGCACCAGACTGATAACTGTGTCTAAATGACAGAAAATTGGCACCATACTGATAACTGTATCTAAGTGACAGAAAATTGGTACCAGACTGATAACTGTGTCTAAGTGACAGAAAATTGGCACCAGACTGATAACTGTATCTAACTGACAGAAAATTGGCACCAGATTATTAAATGTGTCTAAATGACAGAAAATTGGCACCAGACTGATAGTTGTGTCTAAATGGCAGAAAATTGGCACCAGACTGTTAACTGTGTCAAAATGACAGAAAATTGGCACCAGATTGATAACTGTGTCTAATTGACAGAAAATTTGCACCAGATTGATAGCTGTGTCTAAACGGCAGACAATTGGCACCAGATTGATAACTGTGTCTAAATGGCAGAACATTTAAATTGCCAAGTGCAGCGGTGCTAAGTATTGTGAACTAATTAAAAAGAATAGACAGAAATCAAACATCTCTCTCCAAAAATTGTATTATATATTTTTATACTGCATACAAGTGTAAGGCAAAGTTTGAAGTCCACGTGTCTTCGTGTACATGTTATACGAGTGTGAGGCAAAGTTGCAGGCCCACCTGCCTTCGTATAAATGGCATACGAATGTAAGGAAAAATTGTAAGCCCGCCCGCCTTCGTGTAAATTGCATTTGAATGTTAGGCATTTTTAAGCCGGCTTATTGCATCATTTAACAGCCTTTAAAAGCTTCCGCAAAGAAGAAGAAAAAAATGTGATGATGATGATGACGACGACATTAATAATGAGACGAAGATGTTGCTAACTTCTACCATGACGAAGATATTGGTGATGACGATGATGTACAAAGCAGATAGTGGAAGCTTAATAATAAGTGCATTTTGGACTATCAACGCCACAAAACAACGCATGCGCAGTTAGACAAATCGCAGTTCAGAACAGTAAAATACATGCAAGGGGCATGATTCTACATCAGTATAGCTGGCACAGTGTGGCAGGCTTAAACTGAGGTGAAAATGCGCTTCAAACGCGCTTACATCAAATGGCTTGTGCTTCTTTTCATGAATATAGCGATTTCCGGCAATGCCGATGAGATGACATATAATTCAACAGGTAAGATTTCATTATTATATTGACAACAGTTTATATGGATCAATCCCCCTATTTTATGTCCACGATGGCCTAACAAATGTGAAGTTTCTTGTATTTTATTAAAAATGAATTAGACATTTATTTATTTATTTAATTAATCAACAGATTTCTTACCAGGATTCACGTGGCGCATAAAGTTTTGAAAATAGATTTGAAGGTATGAATTGTTTTAAAAAAATAACCCTGAAAAGAAGCACAATAGAATGTGTGTGTGTGTGAGAGAGAGAGAGCGAGAAAGATTATTAGTAGAAAACGCAGCCGTAGTAATATATATATATATATATATATATAATATCGATATCGATTTAGGCAACGTTTATTTTGTTATTTTACAATAATGTAAGATATGAAACTAGAATATTGTTATAAATAGGAATATTTTATTGGTATGCTATACATGATAAGTCTACATTCAAACATTATATCTAAAACTGAATTAAAATTATTTTCACTCCCAACTTTATATAGATTTTGCAATCACGATTCATAAAATGTTAGCGTTGTTTCTTTTGCTTATTCTTTAATTTAACGCTTTCATTTAGTATTGGTGTATTTTCTAACGTTCTATTTAAGAGCTAGACCAGAATATCCCTGAAGCCCCTCGGAATGTAAATGCCGTTCAGGTCGGGAAGAGCGAAGTTCTTGTTACATGGGAAGTGCCAAAATCTCAAGGAAAACAGGATCTGGTAGGCTTTCAAGATCACCATATTCTCACGCAAAACTCGTTATCTAGCGTTTCTATTAATACGGATGCATTTTAAAATTCCAATATCAACATTTTCAGTACAAAAATATTAATATAATAGTGATAATAAAGTGAGTTCGTTAGCTATAAAGAATGGAACTAATCGTGACCCAATGTATACCAGTTTTAGAAGTGCGTCTGTAAAACCGAAACAGTCCAGGGTATGACTTCCGATAGCAATTCTAGTATACCTGTAATTCGTGTTAATAATGATGTTTAGTTAAAATTCAGTACTTCTGTGGAGGATGCCGCGTTTAGTTGTTGACCACCACGACCAACATCGCTTGACATCACATTTTACTGTAGCAGTATTTTGTACCTGTCTGATTTTAGCCATCGCAAAAAGGATATTGTGCTACGCAATCTCAATCCATCTCTCTCCCTATATATATATATATATATATATATATATATATATATATATATATATATATATATATATATATATATATATATATATATATATATATATAATCGTTTATGTGACTGTTAGAAGCTCTTACAATATGCTTTTACAATGTTGTATGTTGTTCGATCTGCGAGAAGAGTTCGCAACCAGTCTAATTTACTTCAGAAAGTTTAACGCATACCCTCTCTCTTCATTCGCCAACAAATCTTTGTTTGTAATCAATGGACATTTATTGTACAATGCTCTGTTCAAATTCCATCCGTATGCCAAACAGTTTTACCCATTACGCAGGTAATCAACGTGCATGCTTACATACGCCTGCTCTTTTTGAAATGTTAAAGCTATTTGACATTATATAAATCTGTTATGTTGAAAACAAACGCAAAAACAACATTATTGTTGCAAAGATGTGTTTATATAATTTATTAATTTAATGATACGTCATGGTATGGTGGGGCATCGGGTTTTATATATGCTAATAAATAAAATACTGTTGCGGGGCATCGGGTTTTATACACGCTAATAATTGAAACACTGTTGCATGGCATCGGGTTTCATACGTGCTAAACATTGAAATCCTTTGCGGGGCATAGGGTTAATATGTGTAAAAATTGAAATCTGTTGTGGGGCATCGGGTTTTCATACATGCTAAAAATTTAAACACTGTTGCGAGGCATCGGGTTTCATGTGTGCTAAAAATCGAAATATTTTTGTGGGTGTAAGGTTTAAAATATGCTAGGAACTGAAGTACTGCTGTATGGTACCGGGTGTTATACATGCTAACAATTGAAAAACTGTTGTGGGACATCAGGTTGTGTGAAGCCAATTTTTATCAGGTCTGGACGAGTGAACGAGTGTTATTTTTTTCTGAACCCTGATGTGAAATGTACACTGATAATGTTATAAACAGTATTGAAAGCCTTTCCTGATAAGGTTATTTATTATTATGTGAAATGTACATTGATAATTTTAAAAATTAGTATGTTAAATGCACCCTGATAATGTTCAAATTCGTCTACGAAATAAACACTGATAATTTATAAATTAGGACAAGAAATATACACTGATGATGTTATAAATTAGTATATGAGCTATACACTGATAATTTTATTAATTAGTATATGATATACACTGGCAATGCTATAAATTAGTATATGAGATATATGCCAATGATGTTATAAATTAATATAAAAATATACAATTTTAATGTTATAAATTAGCATATGAGATATACACTGGCAATGTTATAAATTAGTATATGAAATATATACCAATAATTTTATAAATTATATAAGAGATTGTCACGTGTGCTAAGCCCCAGCTATAAAGAATAAATACGTACAGGTTTTATAAGAACAAATACGTACAAGTTTGTACAAGAATAAATACGTACAAATTTGTATAAGAATAAATACGTACAAGTTTGTACAATAATAAATACGTACAAAGTTGTATTGATAAGCTCAATTACATATTTCTAGATTTACAAAAGGTTTTTAATAATGTACGGATGATATGGATACGGGGGGGGGGGGAGGGGAATGACATGATTTATCTTCTGTTATATCAGAAAACGTTTCAGCTTTGTAAAAAATATAGTCGTAATTAAGAACTCTTGTGAATGAAGAAATATATAATTTGTCTGACAGGATACACAGATTTTTTCGCTTCTTTCCTTTTGCTAATAATATTTGATTACAATGTAAGAAATAATGAATGCAAGTGGGTAGTCATTAATGCTAAAAATATCCTTGAGTATTCAATAACACTAAAGAGGTAGTTGGGTAGTCATTAACACTAAAGAGGTAGTTGGGTAGTCATTAACACTAAAGAGGTAGTTGGGTAGTCATTAACACTAAAGAGGTAGTTGGGTAGTCATTAACACTAAAGAGGTAGTTGGGTAGTCATTAACACAAAGAGGTAGTTGGGTAGTCATTAACACTAAAAATGTAATTGGGTTGTCATTAACATTAAGCACCAAATTCGATAGTCATTAACACTAAATATGTCACTGATTAGTCATTAACACCAAAAAGGATTATTTCATTTTTGTAAACGAAAACAATGATTTTAGTGAAACGAAGATAATAAATTTATTATCTCAGATGACTTTCAAGATCTTTAACGTATGTTGTACCTGTTATTGAATCTCTCGAAACTGAGTGTAAATTTAAACAAAACCAAACTTGTTGTATTTATTTGATCATTTAATGAGAAATATTTTTTTAAAGTACATACAATAATATATATTTACAAATAATTATGAAATATAACTTCTTGGGCATAGTTTTTATTTTATCCTTTCTACAAAATCCATTAATAAATTTATTAAAAATGCCAAAAATGTAATACAGAGACTTTTAGATTAAACGATAGATTGTCACTTGAAACTTTTCGATTAAATACTTGTTCCATTATTGTCTTATCGCTGTAACCCAGAATGAAAGAGTTCAAACTCATTATTTAAAATAAGCTTTAAATCTTACGATATTTAATGCAGACTGGTATTGTATGCCAGAAATGAAAGTAACTACTGTAAGTCATATGAATTGAGACTGGTATTGTATGCCAGAAATGAAAGTAATTAATGTAAGTCTTATGAATTTAGACTGGTATTGTATGCCAGAAATAAATTGATTGATTGATTGATTGATTGATTTTTAACGGCGCATCAGCACTGTTATGCTATTTAGCGCCAGACAAAATGCAATTTGTATATTTTTAAAAAAATTATAAAGGTCCTATATCGACCAGCGATATAAAAGAAGAATTGGTTGAAATTAAAAACGGTAAGATGGTAACGGTGCAAATTAAAGCTTCCCGATCAACGGGAGATGCAAATGTTCTATGTTAATGAAAAAGGATCAAAAGGTATTAAAATGGGATGGCACATCCAGAAATGAAAGTAATTACTGTAAATCTTATGAACTGAGACTGGTATTGTATGCCAGAAATGAAAGTAGCTACTTTAAAGAGGAAGATCTTTGACAAACAGAAAATGTAGCAAATATGTTTAGGACCATGATTCTGACGGTTGCAAGAGAAGACAACTGGGGCACATGAATATTAAGACCAATGTGTTTAAGTTAGCAACGTTGTACAACCATTTTGTTTTAAACTAGAAAAATCTTCTTTGAATGTTTATTATATTTCCGCCATTTGTTTCTTTGCCTATTTTCAACGTCATTATTCTGAAACATTACCTGACGAGCCACAACGACTCATTCAGGGATGATGCACATGGTGTCATTCACTCAGCCTGTCTCAACTTTCTTCTGATGAGCCTCAATCAATTGTTAAGGGACGATGTAGATGGTGTCCTCAATCAATCGTTAAGGGATGATGTACATGGTATCATTCACTCTGCCTGTCTGAACTTTCTTCTGATGAGCCTCAATCAATTGTTAAGGGAGGATGTAGATGGTGTCCTCAAGCAATCGTTAAGGGATGATGTAGATGGTGTCCTCAAGCAATCGTTAAGGGATGATATAGATAGTATCCTCAAGCAATCGTTAAGGGATGATGTAGATGATGTCCTCAAACAATCGTTAAGGGATGATGTACATGGTGTCCTCAATCAATCGTTAAGGGATGATGTACATGGTATCATTCACTCTGCCTGTCTGAACTTTCTTCTAATGAGCCTCAATCAATTGTTAAGGGACGATGTAGATGGTGTCCTCAATCAATCGTTAAGGGATGATGTACATGGTATCATTCACTCTGCCTGTCTGAACTTTTTTCTAATGAGCCTCAATCAATTGTTAAGGGATGATGTAGATGGTGTCCTCGAGTAATCGTTATGGGATGATATAGATAGCTTCCTCAAGCAATCGTTAAGGGATGATGTAGATGGCGTCCTCAAGCAATCGTTAAGGGATGATGTAGATGGTGCCCTCAATCAATCGTTAAGGGATGATGTAGATAGTGTCCTCAAGCAATCGTTAAGGGATGATATAGATGGTGTCCTCAAGCAATCGTTAAAGGGATGATGTAGATGGTGTCCTCAAACAATCTTTAAGGGATGATGTAGACGGCGTCCTCAAGCAATCGTTAAGGGATGATGTAGATGGTGTCCTCAAGCAATCATTAAGGGATGATGTAGATAGTGTCCTCACGCAATCGTTAAGGGAAGATGCAGTTTCCTCAAGCAATCGTTAAACGATGATGTCGATGGTGTCCTCAAGGAATCGTTAAGGGATGATGCAGATGATGTCCTCAAGCAGTCGTTAAGCGATGATGTAGATGGTGTCCTCAATCAATCGTTAAGGGATGATGTACATGGTATCATTCACTCTGCCTGTCTGAACTTTCTTCTGATGAGCCTCAATCAATTGTTAAGGGACGATGTAGATGGTGTCCTCAAGCAATCGTTACTGGATGATATAGATAGTATCCTCAAGCAATCGCTAAGGGATGATGTAGATGGTGTCATCAAGCAATCGTTAAGGGTGATGTAGATAGTGTCCTCAAGCAATTGTTAAGGGATGAAGTAGATAGTGTCCCCAAGCAATCGTTTAGGGATGATATAGATGGTGTCCTCAAGCAATCGTTAAAGGGATGATGTAGATGGTGTCCTCAAGCAATCGTTAAGGGATGATGTACATGGTGCCCTCAATCAATCCTTAAGAGATGATGCAGATAGTGTCATCAAGCAATCGTTAAGGGATGATGTAGATGGTGTCCTCAAGGAATCGTTAAGGGATGATGTAGATAGTGTCCTCAAGAAATCGTTAAGGGATGATGGAGCTGGTGTCCTCAAGCAATCGTTAAGGGATGATGTAGATGGTGGCCTCAAGGAATTGTTAAGCGATGATGTAGATAGTGTTCTCAAGCAATCGTTAAGGGATGATGTAGATCATATCCTCAAGGAATCGGTAAGGGATGATGTAGATAGTGTCTTCAAGCAATCGTTATGGGATGATGTAGATGGTGTACTCAAGCAATCGTTAAAGGGATGATATAGATGGTGTCCTCAAGCAATCGTTAAAGGATGATGTAGATAGTGTCCTCACGCAATCGTTAAGGCAAGATGTAGTGTCCTCAAGCAATCGTTAAACGATGATGTAGATGGTGTCATCAACCAATCGTTAAGGGATGATGTAGATAGTGTCCTCAAGCAATCGTTAAGGGATGATGTAGATGGTGTCCTCAAGCAATCGTTAAGAGATGATGTAGATGGTGTCCTCAAACAATCGTTAAGGGATGATATAGATGGTGTCCTCAAGCAATCGTTAAAGGGATGATGTAGATGGTGTCCTTAAGCAATCGTTAAGGGATGATGCAGATGGTGCCCTGAATCAATCCTTAAGGGATGATGCAGATAGTGTCATCAAGCAATCGTTAAAGGATGACGTAGATGGTGTCCTCAAGGAATCGTTAAGGGATGATGTTGTGTCCTCAAGCAATCGTTAAACGATGATGTACATGGTGTCATCAATAAATCGTTAAGGGATGATGTAGATGGTGTCCTCAAGCAATCATTAAGGGATGATGTAGATGGTGTCCTCAAGCAATCGTTATGGGATGATATAGATAGTATCCTCAAGCAATCGTTAAGGGATGATGTAGATGGTGTCCTCAAGCAATCGTTAAGGGATGATGTAGATAATGTCCTCAAGCAATCGTTAAGGGATGATGTAGATAGTGTCCTCAAGCAATCGTTAAGGGATCATATAGATGGTGTCCTCAAGCAATCGTTAAGGGATTATGTACATGGTGCCCTCAATCAATCCTTAAGGGATGATGCAGATAGTGTCATCAAGCAATCGTTAAGGGATGATGTAGATGGTGTGTTCAAGGAATGATAAGGGATGATGTATATAGTATCCTCAAGCAATTGTTAAGGGATGATGTAGATGGTGTCCTGAAGCAATCGTTAAGGGATGATGTAGATGGTGTCCTCAAGCCGGGATGATGTAGATGGTGTCCTCAAGCAATCGTTAAGCCATGATGTAGATGGTGTCCTCAAGCAATCGTTAAGGGATGATGTAGATGGTGTCCTTAAGCAATCGTTAAGTGATGATGTATATGATGTCCTCAAGCAATCGTTAAGTGATGATGTATATAGTGTCCTCAAGGAATCGGTAAAGGGATGATGTAGATGGTGTTCTCAAGCAATCGTTGAGGGTTGATGCATATAGTGTCCTCAAGCAATCGTTAAGGGATGATGTCCATGGTGTCCTCAAGCAGTCGTTCAGGGATGATGCATAGAGTGTCCTCAAGCATTCGGTAAGGGATGATATAGATGGTGCCCTCAATCAATCGTTAAGGGATGATGCAGATAGTGTCCTGAAGCAATGGTTGAGGGATGATGTAGATGGTGTCCTCAAGCAATCGCTAAGTGATGATGTAGATGTTGTCATCAAGCAATCGTTAAGGGATGATGCAGTTGGTGTCCTCAAGCAATCGTTAAGTGATGATGTAGATGGTGTCATCAAGCAATCGTTAAGGGATGATGCAGTTGGTGTCCTCAAGCAATCGTTAAGGGATGATGTAGATGGTGTCCTTAAGCAATCGTTAAGTGATGATGTATATGATGTCCTCAAGCAATCGTTAAGTGATGATGTATATAGTGTCCTCAAGGAATCGTTAAAGGGATGATGTAGATGGTGTTCTCAAGCAATCGTTGAGGGATGATGCATATAGTGTCCTCAAGCAATCGTTAAGGGATGATGTCCATGGTGTCCTCAAGCAGTCGTTCAGGGATGATGTATAGAGTGTCTTCAAGCATTCGGTAAGGGATGATATAGATGGTGCCCTCAATCAATCGTTAAGGGATGATGCAGATAGTGTCCTGAAGCAATGGTTGAGGGATGATGTGGATGGTGTCATCAAGCAATCGTTAAGGGATGATGCAGTTGGTGTCCTCAAGCAATCGTTAAGGGATGATGTAGATGGTGTCCTTAAGCAATTGTTAAGGGATGATATAGGTATTATCCTCAAGTAATCGTTAAGGGATGATGTAGATTGTGTCCTCAAGCAATCGTTAATTGATGGTGTATATGGGATGATGTAGATGGTGTCCTCAAGCAATCGTTAATTGATGATGTATATGGGATGATATAGATGGTGTCCTCAAGCAATCGTTAAGGGATGATGTATATGGGATGATGTAGATAGTGTCCTCAAGCAATCGTTAAGGAAAAATGTAGATGGTGTCCTCAAGCAATCGTTAAAGGGATGATGTAGATAGTGTCCTTAAGCAATCGTTTATGTATGATGTAGATGGTGTTATCCACTCTGCATGTGATTCATGGTACTGTAGCAACAATGTTAGGACACATGTCATACTCAGTTGATTAAGTGTCATGGAAGGCTGGGATTTGTCTTGACAAACGGGCCAGAACATGTTTCTATATGTGCACAACAGGTTTAGAATTTAGACGTTTTGATATCATGTCAGCCCCAGAAAAACATGGTGAGAACATAACAGGGACTAGCTGCAACTACTACTGCTAATAATAATAACAACAACTAACTATAACAATAATAATAATATTTTCAGAGTTTTATGCTAACGCGCACCAGTTTTATCTCCTCTCCTATCTTTTGATGCAGACACACAGAGTTTTCTATGCTCCAGTAGAAGACGGAGACAGGTGGAAAAGTGTCGATGTCTCCTCAACGGCAGCCATTATTGGAGATCTGAGCCAAGACAAGACCTACACGATACGGGTTTCCTCTGTCAGCCGTCTGGCGCAGGGCCCTAGTGCACTTCCTGTTACGGTCACGATTGGACTTCTAGGTATTTTTTAAACTTCATATTCCAGGGATTGTACGCAACCGCCATATTCTGCTGATATTGAATCACATTTTTGAATTTTAGAAGAGAATCATTTTTCAAAATATAAAACAACAATATGACACTCACGCACTTCGTATATATATATATAACTTGAATATTAGGGCCAGGTGTAGAAAGAGACCACTTATTGATTGTTCATCACGTGCCTTTTACAGAGGTTTAGTTGTTCATTATACTGATATTTAACTGGATAGTGTATTTTAATGCCATGTTCTTTACAAGAATCGCGTATTCATTCATACCCTTTGGAAACAAGCTTTTTTTTCTTTCTCTCAGTAAAATCGAATCCCATAATAGTTAACGCAATTTGTATCCGCCAAAGTCACAAACATTCTGACATTAGGTAATAGAACAGTTTATCTGCATTTTCCTTTTGTTATCGAGTTTAGAATAATTAAGGATACACAGACACTGCTAAGTATCAGACACAATTTATACCATTATAATAAAAGTGAAGAGAAATGAGAATAACCAAGAAAATTAAGAAGTAGTCTAATCGATTAAAACAAATTGTGGCACTATTCATGTATATTAATTTAGTTGGACTCTCTACCTCTCATGAAGTTAATGTCGATTTAATTGTAATAGTAATTGTCAATTATTGTTTTAACTATATCAAATTAAAAGTTTTGCGCAGCGTTCTAGAGTTACGCCGTTCTTATATATGCTTTATTACAGAGTGAGTTGGCGTATTTATTATCTTTTCTTAAAAATAATAATGTTTATTTTTTGTATATATATATATATATATATATATATATATATATATATATATATATATATATATATATATATATATATATATATATATGTATGTATGTATATTAAACTACCATGGGAGTAGTTAAGTGGGATACCCTACGTACAATGGGAATTAGCATTACAGGGATCCCTGGGACACTCTACGTACAATGGAAATTTAACATGGCGAAAAATCGTGGGACACTCTACGTACAAGGGGGATTTAACATGGGGGGAATAGAGTTTGGGTTTGTTTAGGGACAAGGGGAATTGAACATGGGATTTTTTTTTTTTTTTTAAATTTTTTAAATTTAAATTTAAATTTAGGCAATTGAAAGGCTATCTCTTTTCGAGAAATATGGTTGGCCCTGAAAAGGGCCTTTGGGTTTATGTTAATGTATTCATTAACATAAAGGGTACCGCATTGGTCTTCTTCTTGTTCTTAGGCTGCGTCTCACTGTTGGTCCGTAAATCAGCACTCTTTTCAGGCATCCTTGTCTTTCAACGTAGATCCTACGTATCCACAGGCTGGTGTTTGTCCTGTGGACAACGGTCCACTTGGATCGGACATACATGGGTATGTCCGTCCGGAACATCATGGAAGACACAAGCGTAGAAGATTGCACATCGGTCCACATCTTGAAGCGACGAGAACAAGTGAATCAATGCACTGAACCGCGCTTATTTATAGGTAGAGGTAGGATTGAAACGGATTGAGTTCATTCACCAATCCGAACACGCGTTACAAAATTCAGTCAGCCCGCATCCAATCCGAAGAGAGCAGTCTGTGACGTCAGTTGGTCTATATAGATTCGCTAGCGCTTGTGTGCAGTCAATCTATGCGACAGTGATTCAACATGACGGAAACTCAGAAAACGATCCATTGGGGTGCACCAGCAGGGGAGACTGCCCAAGGGAACCCGGACTTACTTTCAGAAGAGGTACATTGGGATTTTGTGGATTTTCTTACCTCGCAAGAATTTGTTCCGGAACCTTCGTTACCTTCTTCATTACCGCAAGTGGAGAATTTTAGACAGAGACAGAAAGAAGAATTGGAGAAATTTATGCAACGACAAAAGGAAGCGGAACAAGCTTTTCTCCTACAGCAACAGCAACAGCAACAAGAAGAGGTAAGTAAAAAACAACAACAAGAAGAAGTAGCAGCAAAGAAACAAGAGGGTGAAAATCAAACGGCTACGGTACTGTTGGACATTTTAGCGGAGTTAAGAAGTCTGAAACAAATGTATCAGACTTCTTTATCACGACCGAAGAGAATACGACCTTCCCGAGCTAAACACGCCAACCCTGTGACTAAGCCTGTCGTACCACCCTTAGTGATTTCAACCCAATCATCAGAAGTAGGCCTTGGCCGTGGCAAAGGCTTAAGGCAGTTAAAGTTGATTGGTTAAACTCACTCCTACACCAAAATAAAAAGGCCCTTTTCAGGGCCACCCACATTTCTCGAAAAGAAATACAATTTCAATTTGCCAATAACTCAAAAATAAACCCCACCCATTTTACCCTTATAGTACGTGTCTGTGTATGAGTGCGTGAGTGTAGCTTCTTATTTTAAAATCAAAACTCAAAGACACTTACCTTATATCATTCATGTATTCTTTTATCCATTTTTTTACAATCCAATTCATAATTCACCACAGAACACTTCAATTAAAAGTTCATTGACTTCTTCTTTCTCCTTGTTTAGTCTCTCTGTTTTTTGAATTTCTTCACCGTTTTTTCCTCATTTTCTTCCCTTCTTCTTTTCTTCTCCTGTTTCTTTGCTTCTTTTAAATAGAATTGTCTTCTTTCTTCCTCTTCTTCCTCTGAAGAATCCCTCTCTTCTTCCGAAGAATCCCTCTCTTCTTCTGAAGAATCCTTCTTTTCTTCTGACTCCTCTTGTTTCTTTTTTGGGCAATCTGGAGACCAATGTCCTTTTTCTTTACAATAATAACAGGTATCTTGACTTTTGTCTTTTTTAGCCCCTGTTTTTTTTTCTTTTTTGATGGTCTGGACACTCTGAAGACCAATGCCCTTTCTTCTGACAGATATAGCAAGTATCCTGACTCTTATCTCGAAAGGAAGGAGAGTAGTCCGTCGGCTGGTCTGAAGAGAATTTTCTAATGACCCCTCGCAAAGCTCTGACGAAACGTTCCATCTGGGTAGTCTCTTCCATCGTTCTCCTCGGTTTGAGAGTGAAATGAATAGTGAAAGGACAAGACACATCCTTTTTATATACGCTGGTTTGCCATGACTATAAATTAGTCTATGGTGTTTGAACTTGAGTCATTTGACGTTTTGCACTCAAGATGAAACGATCCTATTCATTCGAGAAGAAAGAAGAAGAAGAAGAAAGTAAGAGGCAGAAACGTGATCTATCGCCTCGTACCAGGGATGAAATCTTGGCACAAATTCATGCCAGTGATTTTGAAGAGGACATGAGTGAACCAGAATCCGAACCCTCTAAACCAAGTTCGTCACCCTTAGTCAACCCTGAAAAATACTATTCCATTCGTGAGACGGAAAAGCGCTCCTCTGGAAAATTTAGAACCACGGCTTACACCTACACGGTGAAGTTTAAAGATTTCAAGGCCGACGTACCCTTGGAGAAAGCAGAAGGGTTTATCACCGAGATGTGGGATTCTTTGCTCACTGCACTCAAGCGACAATGTCAACCCAAAGAAGACGATCGCTTGACACTATCCATAGATCACGACGGTTTGAAATCCCCTGTTTGGATCGAGTTTAGCAGACCCGCAGAACTGACCCCTTCCAAAGTCATGGACAAGATTCAACACGTACAACAATCTAATGACCAGTTTGACATCACCGATGGTAAAGCCACACTGAAAATGGCTCAAGTCTCTCTTCCTCAAGGGACAGGACGCAAAAAGATGTTATTGGTGGACGACCTTCGCAACACCAAAACAAGTCTCGTCCGAATTAACAACCCTCAAGACCAGATGTGTTTAGCTCGAGCCATCGTGGTGGGACGAACCTATGCCAGCAAGAACGACACGGTAGAATGGAAAAGAACCTGGAACACTATTCAACGTTCCTATCGAGCCAAACAACGAAATGAAGCAGAACTCCTGTTACAACAAGCCGGACTGTCCAAAGACACACCCTGTGGCATTCCTGAGATGCAAAAATTGCAAGATGCCCTAGCTCCACGCTACACCTTGAAAGTGCACCCTCAAGAAATGCGCGGGCCTCTGTTGTTTCGAGGCCAAGATTTTAAGGACGGAAAATACATTCATGTCTATCATCACGATGACCATTTTGATACCATTACCAGTATCACTGGATTCCTGGGATACGGTTATTATTGTGAGAAATGTGATTATGGTTATAACAATCGAGAGCAACACAAGCATTGTGGATTGAAATGCCCAGGATGTTTGGCCTCTCCACCCTGTCTGAGCGAAGAACCAGTGCCTTGTTCGACTTGTCTGCGTACGTTTGTCAGCCCTGCCTGTTACCAGCAACATCTGAAGACGCAAGGTTCACAGCAGAAATGTGCTTGTCAACTCTTGAGATTGTGCCCTACCTGTGGACAAGGCATACTTACCAACAATGCCAAGGCACACGTATGTCGAGGAAAGAAAAAATGTCACATTTGTCACCACATCGTGGACTTGGAACACGAATGCTACGTGCAAAAATACCAATCCCCACCAGAGAAAGAGGACGGTCACAAGAAGAAAGGCAATTTCATCTTTTTCGATTTCGAATGCATGCAAGAGACCGGCATTCACATTCCTAACTTCTGCGTGGCTCATCGAGCGTGCGAGAAGTGCATTCAAGAACCTATCTTCAGTCATTGCCCTCACTGCAGCAAGATTCCCGGAGGGCGTGAAAAAATCTTTCGGGGACCAAACACGTTAGCCGATTTTGCCCAATGGGTCTTAGACCCCATCGACAAGACGTGGAGCCAAGAGGACATCGAACGTTACGGAGATTGTCATCGTCATGCCACGGTGATGGCTCACAATTTCTCCGGATACGATGGACAGTTTCTTTTGAGGTACTATACGGAACATGGCACCGAACGTCCTAAAGTGATTTTGAACAGAGCCAAAATCATTTTCATGCAAGTGGGACAAGTACAGTTTAAAGATTCGATGAGTTACTTGGCCATGCCTTTGAGCCGAATGCCTAAAACGTTTGGAATGACAGAAATGGCTAAAGGGTACTTTCCACACTTTTTCAATACGGAAGCCAATCAACATGCTGTTCTACCCCATTTGCCTCAGGCTCACTATTACGACCCCGACAACATGCGTACCGAACAACGAGAAGCTTTCTACGCTTGGTACCAAGCTCACGCCTCGGACCCTTTCGACTTTCAGGAAGAAATGTTAAAGTATTGTCGTTCCAACGTGGACATTTTACGGCGTTGCTGTGGAAAATTTCGAGAACTGTTCATGGAACACGGAGGGGCTGTTCCTTTGAAAGAAGCTTGCACCATTGCCAAAGCGTGTTCCTTAGTGTACCGCCAACGATTCATGCCTGAAAACACCGTGGCTGTCATCAGTCCTCAAACGACCCACTATGTCAAGCGTCAATACTCGGTCAAAGCCCTACGTTGGTTACATTACTTGTGCGACAAGGAAGACAAATGGATTCAGCATGCCCGCAACGGAGGAGGCGAAAAGACCATCGGAACGTATTCGGTCGATGGCTGGGACTTAGAAAACCCCAAGATCGTGTACGAGTTTAACGGTTGCTTATTTCACGGATGTCCCGTCTGCTACCCTGACCGTGACACTAAAACTCAGTTTTTACAACGGACCATGGAAGACCTGTACCAGGACACTTGTCAGCGACGCCTAAAGCTAGAACAGCAAGGATACAAAGTGGTGGAAATGTGGGAACACGAATACGATCACCGTTTGAAAACCGATCCCGAGTTTAAACGCCTCGTGGAAAGTTACCAGTTCATGGACCCGCTGAACCCGAGGGATAGTTTGTACGGAGGAAGGACCAATGCCACCTGTTTGCTGTACCAAGCCGACGAAGAGAAAGGAGAAGAAATCAAATACTTGGACGTGTGTTCGCTGTATCCCTACGTGTGCAAATATTGTCGCTTTCCTGTAGGGCACCCGCAATTGCTGACCGAACACATCGACCTGAAAAACATTCGACAATACGAAGGCTTGATCAAGTGTAAAGTTTTGCCTCCCACGAACCTATACCATCCCGTCTTACCTCACCATTGTCAAGGCAAACTGATGTTTCCTTTGTGCCGTACTTGTGCGGAAACGTGCAACCAGGACCAACCTTGCCATCACAGCCAGGAAGAACGGGCCTTGACGGGAACCTGGGTCAGCGTGGAATTGTTCAAAGCTCTGGACATGGGATACCAACTGTTAGAAGTGTACGAAATTTGCCACTTTCCCAAGACACAACAGTACCACAAGGGTGACCCTACTCAGAAAGGCATTTTCGCCGACTACGTGGATGCCTTTTTGAAACTGAAACAAGAAGCCAGCGGCTATCCTTCCTGGTGTCACACTCCCGAAGACCAAATACAATTCAAAGAGAAATACTACGAACAAGAAGGCATCTCTTTAGACCACATCGAAAAAAACGAAGGCAGGCGATCTTTTGCCAAAGAGATGTTAAATTGCTTGTGGGGTAAAGTGGCACAACGACCGTGTTTACCCAAGACGGAATATTTGACAGAACCTTCCCGCTACTTCCAGATGATTCACGACAAAACCAAATACATGAAACACGTGGACGTCGTTCGAGAGGATTTGATCTTGGTCAATTACGAAGAAGATCTGGACTTTGTACAAGACGACCCTTTTGGAAATGTCATCATTGCGGCTTACGTGACAGCTCATGCTCGCTTAAAATTGTACGAAGCTTTAGAACTGTTAGAAGAACGCGTCCTGTACTTTGACACGGACAGTTGCATTTACATCCATCACCCGAGTCAACAGCACCCTGACATCGAAGGAGACCGTTTAGGAGCCTGGACAGACGAGCATCCCGACGATAAGATTCTAAGTTTCGTCAGTGGTGGTCCCAAAAATTACGGCTACGAATACCGGGACAAACAAGGAGAAGTGCACACGACGTGCGAAGTGAAAGGACTGACTCTGAATCATCGTACCAGTCGAGTGGTCAACTTTGGGGTATTGAAAGAAGCCTTGCAATCGGGAGAGGATGGAAACTTTAAAGTGACCACCTATCAACCGAACAAGATTGTACGTTTACCCACTCACCACATCGTCAGTCGACCCTTGGAAAAAGTCTATCAAATTGTATACCAGAAGCGAGTGCGACTTCCCAATCACTTCACCTTACCGTACGGTCACGTCGGTATTGGTCTGTATATGAAAGGGAACCCTAGGCAAGATCGATAGTTCATTGTTCATTGAAGTAACTTACCATGTCGTTGACGAAGAAGAAACCAGATTGGTTAGAAGTCAAATGTTGGACATCACCGAGACCAGGGTTTTGAGGCTTGGACACAAGAGGTGGCCTAGTATGCACGAGAGTTATTCAAGGAAAAAAGTTACTTTTCAATCTGTGTTAGTGACGGTGCCAGAAGAACCCGTCACCCAGGACAGGACTGTCGTGGACAGGCCTGAAAGACCCTTTCGGGAGGACACTTGTGTGACCTTACCCCTACTTTAGAACTGGTTAGAACTTTACCCAAAACATGTTGTACAGACACTTGTGTTTATTCCACGTTCATGGTTATCATGTGCCTTTTATTCTTGTACTTAAGCCTTTGGCTTTTATGTATTTTTTGTCTTTCGTATTCATGTTTGAAAAAAACATTCAATAAACGTGTTCTGAAAAAGTATATAAACTCTTGTCTTGTTTGTTTTTCGTGTCACAAGTGACATTTCTCACACCATGGCTACCTCTGCTGTCTCTGCTCCCTCTTCCTCTACTGTCAAAGTCATCGACGAACACTTAGATCGTGCCAGTTGGGAGGCTTTGTATCTTCGCCATCCCTTTAACATGCTCATTGCTGGACCTAGCGGTTCAGGCAAAACCGAATTCGTTAAACGTTTGATCGAACATAAACATCATTTGATCGATCGACCCCCTCAACGAATCGTATGGTGTTACAAAGAGTGGCAATCGGCGTACAGTCTCTTGCGAGAAAGTCAAGGCGATTCCATCGTGTTTGTGGAAGGCATTCCTAAAGAAGACGATGGCATCGTCTCTGACTCCCGTCAAACCCATTTGGTCATTTTCGACGACATGTTAGGAGAAGACGAAGAAGAAATTAAACTGTGGTTCACGCGCAAAGGGCATCACCGTAATGCCAGTGTCGTTTACATCACCCAAAATTTGTTTCAACAAAGTAAAGCCCATCGCACCATCAGTCTCAATGCGCATTACGTGGTCTTGTTTAAAAGCCCTCGAGATAAATCGCAAGTGCAAGTCTTAGCCAAACAGTTAGGAACGCCTTGGTTGACTCAGGCGTACGACGATGCCACTCAAACTCCACACGCCTATTTACTCGTCGATTTGAAACCTACGACTCCCGAGGATTTGCGATTTCGTACCCACTTGTTTCACCACTGGTGCCAAGACGGAGGGCCTGTCCTGTACACGTCTCCGTCCTCGACTTCATTTCACTCCCCATAAAAAATCTATAAAAACCTCAGACCCTTTTTCGTCTGTCTCACTCTCAGTGCGAACATGACGTCCCTTCAGTCGCATCTTCCCGTCAAATTGATTCGTGCCTTGTATGGCATCAGTCGAGAAAAAGATCCACAAACACGAGCTCCTGTCTTAGAAGCTAGTCTCAAAGAAGTCTTACGATGGTTCACGGTGACGGCACGTCAATTACTCCAAGGAATCATTCAGATTCCTCATCAAACCAAACGCTTTTTCGATCGAAACAAAGTCGCTTTGGTCCAACTGGCCGATCCCCGCATCGACACTCAAACCAAAAAACAAATCATTTTGAAACCTGGAGGGAGCGGTACTCTAGGAGGGGTCATCATTCGCTCACTCTTAAGATGGGATCCTAATGCCCCCAAAGTTATCCCCAAGACAAAAGTTCAACGAAGCCCCAAGAAGAAAAAGACCAGGTCCCCAAGGAAAACTTCTCCAGTGGCAGGACCCTCCTCTGACCAGACACCACTACCACCCCGGAAAAAGAAAAGAAGCCCCCAGAAAAAGAAAAGTCCACAGAAAACTAGTCGCAAGAGAGGCACTTCGGCCAGGACGCAACCTTACACTCGCAAACCACGACCTGCCACGGCGGTGACTGCGTCTCCGGCAGCTTCACGTTTGTCCACTTCTCCGTTAATGACACCCAGAACTGAAGAGTACTTGGAGACGTTGATCACACCAAGAACTTCTCCGTTGATGACCTCCAAAAGAACTTCCCCAGTGGCAGGACCTTCCAATTTAGTGGCAGTGGCTGCTGCTCACAAAGTACCTTCTCCCAAAATCAAAGTTCAAGAAAGATCGGGCATGTTACAAAGTTTGCTGGATTTGTCCAAGCAAGAGCTGGCTCGATTTAGTCCGTTACGTACCCCTGCACGACGTGTCATGCCTGTCCTCAAACTAATACGACGTAAAGACAATCAGTGGCGACGCGTTCCAGTATAAAAAAGGCCTGTGACCAAGTCGGGTATCAGTGTTTTTTTGGTGCTCCTGAAGACTCAAAGATGTCACCCTCCAGAAAACCCCAAGGAAAGAAAAGGAAAGGACTGCCACCACGTTTAGCCAAACATGGGGACATGTTATCTGTTCTGTCCAAAGCTTCTCCACCCCTACGAAAAAAACTCATTCAAACAGCCTCCAAAGAGATCATCGATACCGTGTGCGAATGTTGTTTGAACGTTTTGAAAGGCACGATCCCTTTGTCCAAACACCAGAAACAATGCTTAGGCAAACATCGTCACGTTCTTCGCCAAATGGTTCAAAAGAAAATTCCCATTCGTCAAAAAAAGAAGATGTTAGTGCAACGTGGAGGTATTTTACCTCTCTTGTTAGGCCCCATACTGAAAGGAGTCTTGGGAACCATGTTGGGAGGACTGGTGGGAGCAAGATAAGTTCCAAGATCTCAGAATCGACCCCTGACAACCCCATGGAAGGACGAAAACTAGCTTTAGTACCTTACAAACGATGGATGGAATACCATCGGTGGCAAGAACAACACACCCCGCATTTACCTCCCAATCCCCATTTGAGCGAGATGTCCCAGTTACAACACGAACTGCAGTCCTTGATGGATCGCCAAGATTTGTCCGAAACAGAAAAATCGCAAAAGTACGGTCAACTCTTGCAACGACTGCAACTCTTTCACCAGAAAGCTTTAGACGAAACAGCTCTACCCACTCTGAAAGATTTTAAGACCTTGATGAAAAGTCCAGCACCATCACCAATACCAGTACCAGTACCACCAGTACCCGTGACCAAGACAGAAAAAGGAGAAGAAGAGGAAGGGTTTCAAACTCCACCAGAAAAAGTACGCAAGTTAACAACACCACCTACCTCCAGAATTGGATGGATTAAAAAGATGATGGCCACCCCTTCTTCCTCACAAGAGAAAAAGAAAGTGAAGACAGAAGTGAAGACAGAAGTGAAACAAGAACCGATATCCCCCGCTCAGACATCCTTCTCCTCTTCGACACCTATTGCTGGCCGCACACGCAAAGCATTGCAATCCAAGAAAATACCCCAAGAGAAAAAGAGTAGCATCCTCCAAGAGCGGGTGTCTTATTAACACACCAACCAACACAAAAAATGGAAAAAGTCTTAGCCAGCATTTACTACGATCCCTCCCATCCTGCAGGTTACGCAGGAGTTCAAAAATTGTATCGTGCTGCCAAAACGCGACTGAAAAGTCTCCGTTTACCTCAAGTGCAACGATGGTTACAAGAACAAGCTACCTACACTTTACACAAACCCATTCGACGCAAGTTTGCCAGAAGTCGCACCCGAGTGGAAGGCATCGATCATCAATGGCAAGCCGATTTAGCCGATGTCTCTCATTTGGCCAGCTACAATCGTGGCTACAAATATTTGTTTTGTGTCATCGACGTCTTTTCCAAATTTGCCTGGGTCGTGCCCTTGACTTCCAAATCGAGCAGCGAGTTAGTGCGAGCCCTGCAACGGGTGTTGAAACAAAGCGGTCGTCACCCTCTTCGATGGCAAACGGACAAAGGCACCGAATTGCTGAACCAAGCTTTCCAAAAAGAATTAAAGAAACGTGACATTCATTTTTTTACCACCGAGAATCCCGAAACCAAAGCCAGCATCGTGGAACGTTTCCAACGCACTTTGAAAGAACGCATGTGGAAATATTTTACGCATCACCACACTCTGAAGTACATCGACATCTTACCTCACCTGGTGCAAGCGTACAACCAATCTTACCATCGAAGCATCGGACGTGCCCCGCAAGACGTGACTCCCGAGAACGAAGTGTTGGTGTTTGAGCGCCTGTTTGGTACGTCCCCGACGAGGGCTGTCCCCGAGAAAAGTGGAATGTTGGCCGTAGGAGATTGGGTGCGCATTGGCAAAACCAAACGCACTTTCGACAAAGGTTACTTACCTAACTGGACGACCGAATTGTTTCGTGTCACTGGACGAGTGCATGGCCGTCATCCTGCCGTCTATAAATTGGAAGACATGAACGGAGAAGTGCTCAAAGGAACGTTTTATTTGCCCGAGTTACAACGTGTCACCAAAAAAGAAGACGACGTGTACGACATCGAAAGCATTCTCGAACGCAGAACCCGTAAAGTGGGCAAACGACGTGTCAAAGAAGTCAAAGTACGTTGGAAAGGATATCCACCCAGTTTTGATTCTTGGATCGTGGCTTCGCAAGTCATCGACTATAAAAAGAAGTGACCATCACAGCAGACGCAGCTACGTCGACCACTCCTCCTTCACCTAGTTCTTCTGTGCAAGATTTACAAAAACAACCCTTGTGGGTGTGGTGTGGAGAACGTGTGCCTAAAACGCAAATCGTCTTTTTCTGCCAAATCTTCGTGGTGTATTGTGTCATCGGGGCAACCATCGCCAATTTGAGTTTGCAACAAGGAGACAAACAATTGTGGACCATTTTATTGAGCAGTTGCATCGGTTACCTGCTTCCTAATCCCTCCCTGAAATTCACCTCGAACGGGAACCCCGGGAACCTTGTGTCCAGTGCCAGTGCCAGTCACCACTTCAATCACAACCAGAACCCCATTTTAGACGGAGACACGCCTCTGACGTCCACTAACCCCTCGGACAGCCACAGAACTCTGGAATTATGAGTCACCAAAACCAATTTTACTTAACTTTACCCAGTGACAGTTCCATGGAGGTGTTTCCCAAGAACACGTTGTGCTGTTACACGGCCAAATTACCTCAGGCCATCCAGTTAGATCACGAAGCCCATTGGGAAGTGGCTTTAGTAGAAATGATTCACCCGACCCAAGTCCTCAATGTCCTTCCCAATCAAAATTTTTTTGATGTGGAAGTTCATGACGAGCAAATGCAACAGTGGATGGATAGCAATGTCAAATATGAAAAGAAAACCCGTACACAAAAGTACACCACCTATCACTTGTTCATTCCCCCAGGCTATTATTTTAGTGGTCAACATTTGGTCAGCACCATAACCTCCAGGTTTAATGTCGTGTTTCTGAAAGCTTTGGAGCATGTCAACAAAAATGTCACCATGGAGTACCACAAAACAGCTCGTCGCTTCTTGATGAAATTTGAACGGAGTAAAATCCTGTCCATTTTATTTTGTCCTGAATTGTATGACATGTCGGGCGGAGACATGGACATGAGAAAGACCATGATGAAGAAAAACGAATTACCCATCGTTTACGACAACGAGTCTTTTAGCAAGTTATTTCGTGCCCCGGTAGAACTGAACCAAGGACTGAATTTGATGTTCGTGTATTCCGATGTGGTGGAGTACAACGTGGTGGGACACACCTCCGTACCGTTACTGCGTGTCATTCCTTTCAAAGTGGATTCTGCCACGAACACTGACGAGGAAGGTGGAAACACTTACCACGTCCACCGCGAATTTGTCCATCCTCACTATTTGCCGGTCAGTAAGTCGTATTTGGACACGGTCAACATTGCTATAAAAGGAGATCTGGGACAAAATATTCCATTCACCAAAGGAAAAGTCACGGTGAAACTCCATTTTCGAAAACGGTTCTCTCACGACTCTTAAGTCATGTATCCAGTGTACCGAGGGGTTGCTCGACAGCGAGGACACGGCTTAGGAGATATGTTAAAATCGGCCTTTCGTTCGGTGGCCCCGGTGTTGAAACCGATGGTGACACGCGGATTGCACGCCTTGAAAGATGCGGCACTGACGCAAGGCAAAGAATTTCTCCAAAATGTCATCATCGACAAACAAAACCCTAAAGAAGCCTTCATGAGGGCAGGCAAAAATGTCTTGCTTCAGAGAAGAAATGAACAGGGAGAAGGAAGAATGGACAGAGAAGTAGAGACTTCAGAGACAGCAGCAACAGCAGCAACAACAACAACAACAACAACAACAGCAGCAGCAGCAACCTGAACCTGACAGAGGCTTTGTCGATTGCCGTATCGACACCAAAGAGTTCTTCTTTTCTTTCCGAAGAAGCAGACCTATCGCCAGAAAGTCTATCCTCAGAGGACATCGCATTCTTAGAAACTAAAAAAAGAATGCCATAGCAAACAAAAAAAAACAGCCCTTTTCAGGGCTACCCCAATACTCTAGAAAAGAAATAACGATCGATTTGCCAATGTGTGTAGGTAGAGTAGTGTGAAAATAAACACTAACTCTTTTTTAAAAAATGTGAGGGTATGTGTTTGTGTGTTAGTAAGTGCTTAAGTAAGTTGGTATGGATAGTAGATTAAAATGATGTCTTTTTTGGTGTTTGGGGTGTATATTTGGAGTTAGATTGGATTGCTTTGAGTATGTGGATAGTCTATTGAAGTGATTTATAAAAAAATTTAAAATAGTGATGGGTAGCATAAAAAAGTGAGTGAGTGTTTCTTTTAGGTTCCGAGCGTTGTTGTTTTTTGGTCATGATCTAGGTAAGATCAATTTTATGTTTTTAGGGGATGTTTTCCTTCACGTCCGCGCTTTCACTATAAATTGAAACTCGTACGGCAGTCCAACTACCCTTGTTGATTGATCAACACCAAAAATGAACACGAGACTGGAGAAACTGTTGGAACTTCATGTGCATCTGGAATATGCCAGGCGCATATTAAATGACCTGGCCGCGGAAGCCATTGTGGAGGAGGGAAGGATAAGAGAGGAAGAACAAAGAAGAGGAGGAGACAAGATATAAAGAAGAAGAGGAAAGAAGATACAAAGAGGAGGAGAGAAGATACAAAGAAGAGGAGGAGGAGGAGGAAAAGGAGAGAAGAAGAAGAAATTTCAGAATCCCAGAGAGCGAAAATTGGGATTCTGAAGCGACATATCCTGCCTCTGCTCTCTCCCCCCAAAAGGTAAAAAGTAACTGGGGGATAAGATGTGTATGCGGCGCCAGGCCTGGAAGGTGCCACCATTAACCAGGTGTGTCCATGAAGTTCCAAACAAAAAACAGCCCTTTTCAGGGCTACCCAATACTCTAGAAAAGAAATAACCATCAATTTGCCAATGTGTAGGTAGAGTAGTGTGAATATAAACACTAACTCTTTTTAAGATAGTGTGAGGGTATGTGTTTGTGTGTTTGTGTTTGTACCCGCTCACGTACGATTGTGTGAATAGTAGATTATGGGTTTCTTTATTGTTTCTTAGCGTAGGTGAAGAGTATAGTTAGGGTTTTGTAAGCGCTCACGTACGATTGTGTGGATAGTAGATTATGGATTTTGTTTATTGTTTCTTAGCGTATGTGGAGAGTATAGTTTGGGTTTTTAGTATATGAAATGAGAAAGTAGGGGGATGTTTTCCTTCACGTCCGCGCGTTGTTTGGTCATGATCTAGGTAAGATCAATTTTATGTTTTTTAGGGGATGTTTTTCCATCACGTACGCGCTTTCACTATAAAACTAACAGTGTTGGTCATTGGAGCCCATTCTACGGAATAAGCAAACAAGAAGATGCCAGCAGCTTCAGCTTTATACAACGATCTTATGGGAAGTTGGTATTGGATGGTAGATGGATTGAGTGTAGCAGAAAGGGTTGAACAGGAATGGAGGTATGCAGTGACAAAAGACTTCGTCTCAAGACAAGTAACCAGCCTACACTTATCAGTAAATATTGTAAAAGAAATGATAGAGGATGAGGAGAAGAGAATCAGAGGTTTAATTAACCTACCGTATGTGAAAGTGGGTAAGTTAAAAGAAGCAATAGATCATGTGACGAGTGCAAGGTGCTTTCTAGAAGACATTGCAGAATGGACAGATTGGTGTTTCGCGAAGTGGGGGTCAGAAAAACTTAAGAAAGCTGAAGAACTAATGAGGAATGTGCTGACCGAAGAGGTCAAGAAGATCAAAGAAAAGTGGTCAAAGGAAAGAAAAGAAGAAGAAAATAGAAAAAAAAGGAAGAACTAGAAAAACTGAACACAAACTGGATGAAAATCCAAGAGAAGTTCTGGGCCATGGGCCACCCGGACTGGATGCCGGAAACAGAAAAGAAGAAAAAGAAAGGAATGATGGACAAAATAAGAGGATGGTGGAAAAAGTTAAGAAGTTAAAAGAAGAAAAAATCCAAAGGCCCTTTTCAGGGCCAGCCATATTTCTCGAAAAGAGATAGCCTTTCAATTGCCTAAATTTAAATTTAAATTTAAAAAATTTAAAAAAAAAAAAAAAATCCCATGTTCAATTCCCCTTGTCCCTAAACAAACCCAAACTCTATTCCCTCCATGTTAAATTCCCCTTGTACGTAGACTGACCCACGATTTTTCGCCATGTTAAATTCCCCTTGTACGTAGAGTGTCCCACGATTTTTCGCCATGTTAAATTTCCATTGTACGTAGAGTGTCCCAGGGGTCCCTGTAATGCTAATTCCCATTGTACGTAGGGTATCCCACTTAACTACTCATGGGTTCTTATATTATGTTATAAAATTTATTTTTAGAACGAATGGTGTCATTACAATGAATTGTACAATCACGTATACTCCAGATTGTCTCCATCTACTATCCAGTCCCTTATAGTACCATGCTGTCAGCCCTTATAGTCCCATTCTAATAGCCCGTCCCTTATAGTCCCATTCTAATAGCCCGTCCCTTATAGTCCCATTCTAATAGCTAGTCCTTATATGTCCCATGACCAGTATCGATCAATCTCTTTAGTCCCAGTCTGCTAGTCCTTGATTAACTATGGGTTTGAAACATTTTTGTCTTAAGGACACACAAACTCTGTACATTTTAGCTTGAGTACTTTTCAACTAATGCCTGTCTTATAATTCCGAAACAGTACATAACTAAGGACCCACCAAAACAAAGTTGTCACGCACGGTTTGCAGGGCATGGAAGATAGTCCTATTGCCGTTTCCGGTCATCCTATTGTAGGGCATGGAAGATAGTCCTATTGACGTTTCCGGTCATCCTAGGGCATGGAAGATGGCCGTATTGACGTTTCGGGTCGTCCTGTTGTTTTGAAAGGTTTTGTTGGGCCATGCTTTAGTTGGCGAATGTTGATGTGAACAATCGGTCCATCAGAGCAGAAGGGAAGTTAATGGCATTCATTTAATTAAAACTTCAACTGTATACTTTACTAACATAATCATACCGTTCATTATGCAACTATATCTTTACAATCCAGGATTACTATATTGATTTTGTACTGAGCATTTATTGACCTTCCTCATCCAGAGATCGAGAAAGCATGACGAAAAGAATCGAGCAATCGCCCCGTCAATGGCACTCTGTAGTGATGGAAACACTGAATTGGTTCATTAAGATCGGAATTTAGATGTTGGCCAAATGAACACACATTTTACTGTCCAGGGACTTTCTTGTAAGAATATGGAAAATAATTCAAAATGGTTGCAAAAGGCATACATCAGAGGTGCTCTGGTAACAAGCATTCACGTGGTCTATCAGTGAAGGTGATATAACGCTTGTGTTATATATCAGTGACTATATTACCTTGAAGTACGAGGAAAGCTAATTGGTCATTAGTTTCTAAAAAGACTTTGTATCGTTTCTTTTACAGAGCGAAATATGTTAAGCTCATATTTAATGAAAACATGTTATTATTCTACTATTCTTCCCGTATTTATTTTCACACGTTAACAAGTTACAGAAAACAATATAGAAAGAGTAATACTACCGGTCCAACCTGTTTCTCCTTGTAGATGACTGCCGTCAATGCAAATCAGAGAAAGAGACAAGTTTACATTGCAACTGCAGTTACGAAATACTCGAGGAAACATGTAAGGATGCGTGTCAATTCAGGTGCAGAAATACGCACGGTTTTGACCCAGCTGATGGTTGCCTGAATGGTTGCGTCACAGGGTGGTATGGACAATACTGTAACATGAGCTGTCCAGGTATGTGCCATGAGTGTGACGAGGTAACAGGTCATTGTGCTGCTTGCATGTTACATTGGGTAGGACCTTACTGTAACGAAACCTGCCCACCAGGGTTGTACGGGGAAAACTGTAGTCGGCTTTGTCCTGCCCATTGCAAGCGATGTTTGAATCAAAGTTACTGTATCGAATGCCAAAATGGGCGATATGGAGAATTGTGTCAGAACACGTGCCACCCAGAGTGTCTGACATGTGTAGATGAGCCAGACAAATGCACTTCATGCATTCGTGGAAAATTTATAGAAACTGGTAGTGTTTGTTTGAATTGTCCAGATAATTGCGTGAGTTGCACTGGAAGAGATAATTGTACAGACTGTAAAACTGGAAAATATGGACCAACGTGCCAAACGTCATGTCCTCCTAACTGTGTTACTTGCACAAGCATCGACCAGTGCCACAAATGTGTCCCACATAGGAATGGCAACAAATGTCAGTGTAACAGTAAATGTGAAAGTTCTACGGAACAGTGTGAAACGGGCGAAGTGTGTCAGATGGGCTGTCCACCACTGAAGATGGGAATCTATTGCAACCATTCTTGTCCACAAAACTGTTATAAATGTGATCAGTTGACTGGATATTGTTTTAGTTGTGTTAGTAGTTTTTATGGTCCTAACTGTAATAGTTCCTGTGGCCATTGCATGCGAAACAGCAGGGGAAAAATACAATGTAACAAACATACAGGTACATGTGACGATTGCATGAGTGGATGGTACGGACGGAGATGTGACGAATCTTGCAGCACATCGTGCCAGACAGTATTCTGTGATAGACTTACAGGAAAGTGTGACCTGTGTGTGACTGGATTTTATGGACCACGGTGCACGGAGAAGTGCAACAAGAACTGTCATAATGCAAGCCTTACTGGATGCGACAAGCAAACAGGTTTTTGTGAAGTTTGCACCGATGGATTCTTTGGTTCTAGTTGTAACGAGACGTGCTTGGAATATTGTGGCAAATATGCCTGTGAAAAACAAACCGGCGTGTGTGAAAAATGTCCACGCAGATTATACGGGGAGAAATGCAATAAAAGCTGCAATCTAAGATGCCAGGATACTGACACAAATAAAGACATTTGCGGTAGAGAGAGCGGATACTGCATCCAGGGATGTAGTCCAGGGTGGTATAATGAATTCTGTCAAAGCCCTTGTAGCGCTACCTGTATAGACGATATATGCCATCAGGACACGGGTTTGTGCCAACTGGGGTGTGTGGACGGTTTCACCGGTGACACCTGCAGTCTGAGTATCCACAGTACCGTATCTCTCCTTCTTCTCTCTCTCTCTCTCTCTCTCTCTCTCTCTCTCATATGAAGTACTATTTGTATTAGATCACGCACATTTTCACGCTGGTGTAAAAAGCATAGTTCTTCATATAATAAAGAATGATTGATAGAAATCTTCAATGAGAGGGTAAGATTAGCAAATTCTGCTGCTTGGTGCCAGTATGCTCTACACTGACGTGCACACGGAACGAGAAGTGCGCAACCTTTCAGCTTCAACAGTTGAATGTTTTCATGTCTGAAGCCGTCTTTTGGAGTATTTATAACAATCTGAATACAATCGTGATGTATCAATCTGACCTCATTACTTGAAGTGGAGGCAGTCTGACTAGGTACTATCAATGGATGTACATGTCTGACTAGGTACTGTCTATGTACATGTCTGACTAGGTACTATCCATGTACATGTCTGACTAGGTACTATCCATGTACATGTCTGACTAGGTACTGTCCATGTACATGTCTGACTAGGTACTGTCTATGTACATGTCTGACTAGGTACTATCCATGTATATGTCTGACTAGGTGCTATACATGTACATGTCGCCGCGGATCAGTAGCAAGACGCGAAACAAAAATTGATGTAGACAAATTAAATTTTATTAGGAATATTTATAAATGTGTGTAGATGACCAAACAAGATTATCATGCCAGTTGAGAAATTTTCTCAGTTTTATATGTTTGACCTTAATGGACTTATTGTATTTACCATTATGGACTTATTTTGGACCGTTGTGGTCTTAATGTATTCACGTACTTTCCCTGCTGCTTATACCCCACTACCGATTTTTAAAAAAAAGAAAAAAAGATATGAAACAACACAAAAGACTTGGTCATTTCATTCATGAATTTATAATTAGTTATGCATATTTTATTGTGAGCTTAACTTTCGTCCATGACTGAAAGTTTTACTTTAAATATTGTAAACATAATGATTACATAGCTAACTTTTGTCCATGATTGAAAGTTGTAATTATCATGTTTAAATAGTATTTGATTACTGGAATTCATTCGGAACATTCTATATTTTTTGGACTTGTGATAGGACGTTTAGGATTATTTGGGATTTAATTAAAAAAACTGAAGTTGTCTCTTAAATATTCACTTTTTATTGTAGAGAATAAATAACTTGTTGGTTTTACTTAAATTGATGGTTTCTCTTCTTTCTGTTACACATTTTAAAACTTAGAGTCACAACAAATTCCTAACCTGATTGTCACCAGGAGAACTCTAACACTGTCATAAACTTCGTATTTTGATTCAAACGGGAGATTCTTAACTACGACGGCCGCCATATTTGCATTAGAAAGTCTATACATCAGACAACAGGAGCGATGCAGCTCATGTATTTGATATGCTCCCAATAATTCCGTAAATTTGAGAGTTACATCAATTGCCCTTTCTATTTTGTTATTTTTGTTTTGAGAAATATAAAAGCTAAATATTGTACATAGTGACGCTGACGACAGTTTATTTTTACCTTCTGTGTATAAATAGTCCAAGGAATCTCACCCTTTGACTGAAAATAAACTTTTCCCGGAACCTGAAAACGGCAATGAAAGGGCTTTGTTTCTTTTATTCTGAAATCTCCGTTTACATTACATTAACAAACCCGTCCCCCTTCTCCAGATGAACACAAGATTTCAAACTTGCGCAATATGAGATCTCACCCTTTGTCACTTACGCGCTCAATTTCGTCCACTGTCAGTGCGTTCGGCCTCTCATAATTTATATATACGTAAAGGAAACGCTCCAGACGTTTAGAACGTGCGAGTTAAATAGTTTACTTATGGTTTAATGACCGCTTTTGGGTAAATTTTTCCGTTGCTTCCTATCGTTTCTACATGGATGTACTTCTGATGATAAAGACTTCCGGTATGATACGTACTGAATAGCCTACTTTAAATTGTGTTTAGTTGCAAGGGTTGATACTAACCCATAACAACCATAATAGCCACGTTAGTCACCTTTGTTGATTGGGAGAAGGGGAATGATATTTATCAACAGATCTCCGTTTTTATACTGTCAAAAACGTGAGAATGGAGTGGGGTGGGGGTACGGTTATAACAGAGACATTCATTGTCAATTACAAAATCCAAAAATCCAAACTGCCGGTGTTGAATGTATATCCATCTGTAATATATTCTCATAAAAATACAAGAACAATATATCCAATTATTTTATTTTCATAATGAAATTTTGAAATGTATCATTGGAATAAAATTTATATTGCTACAGTGGCCATACCACTTTAATCACCATTGATGCAATAACATTTTTGGGAGAACTTTCTGTTTCCATTTAGAAAATATATATGCTCCTTTTTTGTTATTAAATCTAACATGTCCATTCCTAGACGTATTCGATTTTCTTATGCCTCTTCTCTCGCGTACTCCCTTCCACTTCTATACTCCCACTTATCTGCAGCATGTACAGATCTTAACGCATAACCGTACTGTACATTTATGAATTCAACTAGGAATTGCCGTCAAATAATGCATAACAGTGAACTTCAAACATCAAAAATATAGACTGACATGACCGGTTTCTGTTCCATATTTAGTGTCAACCATATAGTATTGTATACCTGTTGTACTCTCTGACAAAATGTATAAGTTTGCTGGGAATAACCATCTTGATCGATTGCAGTAATACATTGATCGATTACAGTAATACCATAATTTCATTAGGAACATTATTTTTAATCACAATTATAACCATCTTTCAAAATGATGAAGAATTTGGGTAGATGAGTGTTCCTTGCAGACCGAAATTAAGTGACACTCAAAATTTGAGTGCTGCGTCAATTACCAACCTAGACTGCAAACCTGCCAAGGCCAAACAATTCATGTTTGAATGCAGAAATAAACAAAAGAAAGAACTAAAATATGCATGGGTAGACTAACAATGATTAGAACATTATTTGAAAAATGTTTCCCTCTGAAGTCTGTCGGATACGACCGCTCTGTAATGTTTCTACAGTATATCCAACCCAGCAATGTTCACTGTATCAATTCAGGTCCAAGTCAACAATTTTACAGCACAACCCGAAGCACAGTATATACGAACTAAATTTTGTAAAATGCCGCTGTTGTACAACTAATGTATTTTGGAATTTCTTTGTATTGTTGCGGTAATGCATCAGTTAATTGTATTGACACGGAATGGACAATTGAATGTTTGAGATTCGACGGTGTTTGTATTTATACAAATATAACAAAAATAAAGAGACTTACTTTCATTTGTAGATACGTGGAAGTATTTCACAGGTTCAGTGGAAACATTATGTGGTGTCATTCATGGCTCCTCTACTGATGACAATACAACGTTTCCAATTTACTTGTGACATTCGTAACTTCAGTTTGGTGCAACGCAGGAAAGTCAATGATGACTTGATGAATATAACAATATCTCAGGAGTAAAACAAGCCATAGAGTATGGTCGGTGACTTTAAAAACTGAAATAGCAGAAGGAAATTGAGAGTCATAGGTGGAACCAAGTATCTGGAAATTCCGTACCTTCTCTCTTATATAGTATGATAGAGAGGGTCCTATGTCAGAACGGGTCATGGGGGGGGGGGGGTAATGTAGGGTAGTTTTGTTACTCTGTATGATCTTTTTCCTTCAGATATTTTTGTTTTTCAACATCAAGCTCGCGTCGAGCACATGTAATTATGCCGGCTTGCTAATTTTAGCCCTGGTACCAGAGACAGAATATATTAGACCAGATGTCAACAGCCTGTGGTATTATTTTCTGTTCCTAAACTTGCTTAGTGTACATTGCCTAAAAGTATTCAGATGTGACCATTTTGAATGATATAGAATTGAGATGCTTTTTACTGGGTTAACAGATTCTATTCCAGAAGAAAGACATGATCAGTATTTGATACCGAATATTGTAGCAAGTTTGGCTTTTACACTCGTAATGTAACATTCATATACACGATGTACGTTTCAAAGCATTTACAAATACCAATGTCATTTATATTTAATTCCCCTTGATAATCCCTCACAGCAATATTCATTTTAATTTTGTCTTATGACGCAAACCATGCAGACATGTAAAGAGCGCATTAGTTCATTTAGAACCGGAGTAGATGGACTTAATAAGAGTGCATTAATTCACTCAGAACCGGAGTAGAAGGACTTAATAAGAGTGCATTAATTCACTTAGAACAGGAGTAGATCGACTTAATAAGGACAGTTGAAGATGATCAGTTTTATTTCTCTAATCTTTCCAAATGGAGTTAAAATCGTTTTGTCTCCGAAGAATTAGCAGGCTTTTTATTTCTCGAACTTTAAATGGATCATTGAGAGTTGAAATTTGGTCCAATCAGTACATGCTCAATTAAGTTTAACTTCTGGACAAAAGTTCATGTTATTACCCATTTTACATTGGATCCAAGAAACCTTCATTTGGTTTTGTCACTAAACTATATTAAGGGCAGAAAATTTCTTAAATCTATATAAGAGATCTAAGGTAGAATTTAGCCAGTTCTGTGAACTCACCAGAGAAAGGTATGTACCATCGGCATACTGAAAAAGAACGTAGGCCACAATATAGATGTTTATTCTTTATTATTTGGTAGTGTATGGACTCAGATCTTAGCACATAGAACAAACACATATGGGGCAAGTGGATCCCCTTGATTACACCTCCTTTAGATACGAAACTTGTTAGAGACTTGACCATTAATAATCACTGAAGAATTGATGTTCCGTTAAAACGATTTATTATTTGTTCTTTAAAATTCTTAACTTTAGTATAAATTGTCGTTCAACTGAGTCAAATCCTTTCTCTAGGTAAACCGAAAGAAAGAGTCCATGAATGTTGTGCTTTTTGGTGTAAAATACTAAATATAAGGTTTCATATGTTCATTTTAATGTATATTCTTTTTGAAGACTATATTTGATTCTTGTCTTTAAATGTGAGAAGCACGGTTTTAATTTTACTTGCAATACACACAGATGCAATTTTGATTGATTCATTTGGAAGTGGAAAGAGTCTTCAACTTGAAATTACTGTTTTTTTTGTGTATTCAATTATCTAAATACTTTTTATGTAATTTCAAATACAATACTTTTTCTTCATCTAAACTTTATGTCTGACTGTGCTAAAGAATCACTGACTTTAAAAAGAGGTTTGATCATTTTACGTATATAATTTATATTTGTCTAAATTAGAGAAGTAATGGTCACGTTGTCTCCTTCAGTCCTTATCACTCTAGCTCTCTCGCTCTATCCATCTTATGATCTTTATCCCTCGAGTTTGTTTAATTTATTCGTATTAGTTCTCTCAGGTGCAACATTTACATTTTCAATAGTTGCGAAGAAATTTTCCAAATAAGGAAAGGTCTAGTCAGGCTTGCTGATCTGGATTACATATCCTCCAGGTTTACCTATTCATCCCAATATCACGTTCTCTCCGTATATCTCGTAAACTATGTTCTATACATATATCTGAGACAGTGTCTCATGCTTTGGATTAGTTGTATTATTATAATTGAAATTATCTATATCTGGATCCGTCACGAAAGTTAAATCCCTCCAATTATAACATGTATAACTTTTCAAAATGCAACGGTATATTTTTTTATATCAAACTCCAAATCTGGGCTCTCTATATTCGATCTATAAATATTAAGAAGTGCAAATCTGCAGTCTACAACGTAATGTCATTTATAATTGTGTGGTCTGTATTATCATTTTTATCCAATAGAAGGCGAATTGCAAATTATTTTACAGTGTTATGGCTACACCTCTTGGATCGCAGAGTATAACTCTTCAGATGTAGTAGAGTGAAATTTCCCATTTCTGAACGATATCAGAATCCTGAAGAAAGTATATTGAATACATTTGTATTGAATATATTTTATTCTTAAGCCAAAATTATGAACCGCTATATCTTCTCACCTCTAAATATATATGGTTAGGCAAAATTATGACTCACACGTTCTTTCCACCCCATGTATATACATCGTCAGGCAAACGTTTGACTCACACCATTTCCCAACGATAAGTATACTCGGGCAGGCAAATGTTGACTCACCATCTCCCAACGCTAAGTATACTTGGTCAGTTAAACTTTTGACTCACACCATCTATCAACGCTAAGTATACATCGTCAGAAAAACTTTTGACTCACACCATCTCCCAACGCTAAGTATACATCGTCAGAAACACTTTTGACTCACACCATCTATCAACGCTAAGTATACATCGTCAGAAACACTTTTGACTCACACCATCTCCCAACGCTAAGTATACATCGTCAGGGAAACGTTTGACTCACACAATCTATCAACGCTAAGTGTACATCATCAGGCAAACGTTTGACTCGCACCATCTCCCAACGCTAAGTATACTCGGTCAGGCAAACCTTTGACTCACACCATCTATCAACGCTAAGTATACATCGTAAGGAAAACGTTTGACTCACACCATCTCCTAACACTAATTATTCATCGTCAGGCAAACGTTTGACTCACACCATCTCCCAATGCTAATTATACATCGTCAGGCAAACTTTTGATTCACACCATCTCCCAGCGCTAAGTATACATCGTCAGGCAAACTTTTGACTCACACCATCTCCCAACGCTAAGTATACATCGTCAGGGAAACGTTTGACTCACACCATCTATCAACGCTAAGTATACATCGTCAGGCAAACATTTGACTCGCACCATCTCCCAACGCTAAGTATACTCGGTCAGGCAAACCTTTGACTCACACCATCTATCAACGCTAAGTATACATCATCAGGCAAACTTTTGATTCACACCATCTATCAACGCTAAGTATACATCGTCAGGAAAACGTTTGACTCACACCATCTCCTAACACTAATTATTCATCGTCAGGCAAACGTTTGACTCACACCATCTCCCAATGCTAATTATACATCGTCAGGCAAACTTTTGATTCACACCATCTCCCAGCGCTAAGTATACATCGTCAGGCAAACTTTTGACTCACACCATCTCCCAACGCTAAGTATACATCGTCAGGGAAACGTTTGACTCACACCATCTATCAACGCCAAGTATGCATCGTCAGGCAAACTTTTGACTCACACCATCTCCCAACGCTAAGTATACATCGTCAGGGAAACGTTTGACTCACACCATCTATCAACGCTAAGTATGCATCGTCAGGCAAACTTTTGACTCACACCATCTCCCAACGCTAAGTATACATCGTCAGGGAAACGTTTGACTCACACCATCTATCAACGCTAAGTATACATCGTCAGGCAAACATTTGACTCGCACCATCTCCCAACGCTAAGTATACTCGGTCAGGCAAACCTTTGACTCACACCATCTATCAACGCTAAGTATACATCGTCAGGCAAACTTTTCATTCACACCATCTATCAACGCTAAGTATACATCGTCAGGAAAACGTTTGACTCACACCATCTCCTAACACTAATTATTCATCGTCAGGCAAACGTTTGACTCACACCATCTCCCAATGCTAATTATACATCGTCAGGCAAACTTTTGGTTCACACCATCTCCCAGCGCTAAGTATACATCGTCAGGCAAACTTCTGACTCACACCATCTCCCAACGCTAAGTATACATCGTCAGGGAAACGTTTGACTCACACCATCTATCAACGCTAAGTATGCATCGTCAGGCAAACTTTTGACTCACACCATCTCCCAACGCTAAGTATACATCGTCAGGCAAACTTTTGACTCACACCATCTCCCAACGCTAAGTATACATCGTCAGGCAAACCTTTGACTCACACCATCTATCAACACTAATTATTCATCGTCAGGCAAACTTATGACTTAACTCATCTCCCCTTCCCTTCAAGAACGGTGCTCTTGAACTTAACTATCATTTATTGCTCACGAATCCTGCCGTTTCGGAGAACAACATAATTTTCATGTAAATAGTTTGCCATTTGTCTCGTCACTTAAAACCATCTTATCCGTTTGAATGGAACATGAACAGGGTGACTATCAAGCCGTCGTCAGCTCCTATGTATTGTTGTTTGTGTGTTTAAAAGGTGGCTTAAAGTGCTCACACCGGTTATGGGATTGCATCGTGCCGGAATTTCACTTTTAATGATCTGAATCAGTTCACTGCATTTGGACCACCTCGGTTATATCTGCGAGATAAGTATTTGCGTCAGATTAAAGTACCGTGCAAGAATTTCACTTTTAATGATCTGGAACAGTTCACTATGCATTAGGACCACATCGGTTATCACAGGAGTCTGACGTTTTATCAGTAAAGTGCGATGAAATCTCTGACAACACCAAATCCCCTTATCGGTACTATTAATTAACACAACTAGTGCAAGCGTGACCCCAGCCTCCGCTCGATTCGACGTTGGCATGCGAGTTTTGTCGCTTCACAATCGTCAAAAGGTTGTAAAGTTGCACATATCCATTCAAAATACAGTAACGTACCAACTCATAATTCTCGGACGATCATCACATATGAATCTAATCCGGCGAATTACAGCACGTGTGCCTCGTAACCGACAAATTTAACTTATGGCGTCGATGGGCTATTGTAACTATGTATCATTAATATTATGAACAATATGTAGATGGATTCGAAGAAAAGTGTAAACTTGCCGTTACGAAGAACCATATTCTTGTAGGTTACTTGGTACAAGTTCAGTTTTATGGTTTTCATCCAACCAAATTTGCTCTTCTCTCTCACTCCATATTTATGCGTATGTTACTTCATAATGCATGATATTGGAGAGGGGAACATAAAAAAATGAAAAAATGAACGGATTATGATGAAATTGTGTACCATGTTAAATTCTTTTAAAAAAACGGGACCTATTGATACTTTTTTCTTTATTTTCATACGTCATTAACGATTAATGAGTGGAATTTCATCATTGATCTAAATGGCCGCAGATGAAAGAATGTTTATATAATCGTATTATTGCGCCATGGGCGGATCACGATTTGATATACCATCATTATTGGTATATCTATTAGCTTTATACTCTACCAACTTTTTAAATGCATAATTTTTTCTTACTTTCGACCTGATTCCAAAGTAAAATAAAAAATTTCATTGAATCATATTAATCTTTCGCACAAAGATATAAATTATTCAATTTATTTCATCCATTTTGAAATGAACGATCGTCAGATTCTTCATGTTAACTCCCATGATAACGACAATTTCATGACACTGTAGAAGGTAACCGGCGGCACATGAGTCTGAGGAGTATTTATTTTCCTTCATTTCAGGAGAGTATTTGATATCGTTGGACGTGAGACAAATTGGTGCCCAGAACGTTTTCATACAGTGGGACAAGTTAAACCTTACAGATATTGAACTAGAATCAGTCAAGGTAATACGCTTGAGATCAGATATTGCATCTGAACACCCCTGGAGTTACTGCCATTCAGTTACTGTCGACCTTTGAGAAAAAAGATTATGATTTAGATAGGAGACATTTGATTTCATCTCACCGGGCTGAAAGAAAGTAGAACTTGTGTATGGCCCTGTATATAGTATGTATGCCGTAATCGGCAGTAATTTCGAAGTCGTAAGTCAACATTTAGTATTACTGGCATCTTGGCCAAAACCAATCAGCAATATCAAGCCAAACCTGATGGAATACTTCCTCGGGACATGTTTCATAAACGTTCAGTCGTGATATACTTCCTTTGCAACATTGTGGCTTCCATACAAATTATTTAGAAAATAATCCCTGTTTTAACATATCTTACAGAAAGATTTATCCATCTTTGGTCGATATTGGTAGAGAATTCCTGATCTACCAAACATATTTTGTTACAATGCTATGGTTATAAGCTAAGTAACAGAAATAAGTAAAACCAAGATTTTGCAACAGTTATCAAATAACGGAACTGAGAAAATTATAAAATGAAGACGTAAGAAGAATGTACAGTATTATAAATTAGATCCAAAATAATCCTTCAAACTGTTGAAGTCCAAAAACATCGATTGTTCCTAAAGTCATGAGCTAGATAATCGATGTTGTTACGACGCTGTATTCTCCTGGCATTAAGGCTTTGGGCGCTGTACACTATCATGGCATTAAGGCCTTGGGCGCTGTACACTATCCTGACATTAAGGCCTTATGCGCCGTACACTATCTTGGCATTGAGGCCTTGGGCGCTATACACTATCCTGCCATTAAGGCCTTATGTGCTGTACACTATCCTGACACTAAGGCCTTAGGCGCTGTAGACCATTCTGGCATTAAGGCCTATCCAGCGTTTTTTATATTAAGGGCCGGTGTGACATCAGATATGGCTGTCATTAGTAAAATTAACACAAATATTTTACACTGATTGTTTATGAACTGCTATACATATTCAACTAAATTTGAGTTCGAAGTGCACTAACGATTCTGATCTTCCAGTTAACATGGCTAGTGTAAATAAAGAATTTAAACAAACATGGCAATGTAAATATAGAATGTATTCTTTTTAAAGCTTCATGCTGCCGTTACGTGGAAAAAGTGATATATGCCAAATCATCTGAATAATACTGAATCTTGAACGATATTGGTCGTAAACATCGTCGTGTGCCATTAAAACTAGATAATATCGACGATTCATCATATTATAAGTTATTTAATTTTTGGGAAACCTGGCCATTTTTCACATGCATCCGGATTAATCCAGTAATAATCGGCGACATCAGTGTGTCAGCCGATTTCAGTCGGAAAATGGAACGCTAGATTTGATGACGAAACCGCTGTAAAAAGATGAAACCAACAGGATACTATACCTGATGCTGTAGAGGGTCATTATACAATACACTATTCTTATTTTGAGTTTGATATGACGCAGTACTCGGCCTAGCATTTAAAAGTGATAACTGACGTCCATATTTTTAAACAAATCCATGTCGTATGCTTACCAATTAGTATGTAAATCCACAACAGGTGGATTTATCTTCAGCCCAAGGTCACCTTTGAAAATGTTCCAACGTACCAGCCGAGTCTTATTATTATCTAAAGCAAAGGTCGTGGGTTCGATCCCCGGCCGAGTCATGCCAAAGACTTACAAAATGGCAATAACACCTGCCTCGCTTGGCGCTCAGTTTAAGATGTAAGTGTTAGGACTGGTCGGCCTTGTGTCAGGATAATGTGACTGGGTGGGAAATCATGCTACTTATCTGCGGCATGATGCCAAAGTGCTAGACCACTATAAACTGTCACACTGCAGACATCGTAGCCATATGACTGAAAAATTGTTGAGTTACGTTAAAAATCTAAATCACACACACTCTTCTCAGATATGATTTAAAAAGCGGGTCTGTCCTTCTTTATTCCCTCTTGAATGAATTTGTCAGCCAGGCGCAAATCTTGTTGTTATTTAGATTAGCACCAAAGGAATTTCGGAATCAATACCTTACACTAAAGGAACTGAATTAAGAGCGACTTCGGTGACTGAATGTAAAGGTTGCATCTTTTAATTCTAAACTGAATATTTGAATGTTGTTTTAACCTAACATCTTGATTATTTCAAAGAATGGCTAAGCTCAGATAGAGTTTTGTAAACAAGCCATTTCCATCCTTCTAAACTTTTTTTAGATAGAAAGAATGGTAACATTTATGAAAAACGGCGGCATTGAGGCCCTAAAATTCCATAAATAATATTTTTTACGACATTTGTCAATAAAGTTTTATCCAGGTTGACCCGATTTGACTGGAAACGTCTCTGGACTCGAATACAAGTCCAATGCACAGTTGGACCTCTTTCTTCTTTTACAGGAACTTTATCCGTGATTCGTCATGCGCGGAACTAACCAAATTATATTAAAAGTAATGTTTGCAGTCAGTTTTGGGTTTTATAACATATCGGGCTATAAAGTATACAAATGTGATGTTTGAAGTTGAGTTTGAAATAGAACTTGACAGTGAGTTTAAACCTGAGACGTGATATCAACCAATCAAATAAGTATTTATATTTCGAAAGTATATTTTGTGACAACCAACCACAAAATGTTTTACATTTCTAAAGTAGAGTTTGGTAGATTGAAAGACGAATCACAGTCTCTAGCTGTTTTCTGTTCGGTCTTTTAGCAAACGGGCTTTCTTGTCGTCAGCGCTTTCGCTTTCGTCAGCTATGTATTGGTTCTGGGAAAGGAGTAGAACGGAAAGGCAGAGTAACACAATATGGTTTTGTTATTCTGGAGTCCTGGTTAGTCGGTTGCAAGAAATAACAATCGCCACTTTTCCGACGGAGGCGGTGACGTAGACAAAAGTTTATTAAATTTCTGGTTAAAGGTTATCACTGTGCATTTCTTGGTCATATTATGTTCCTAATTGTGATGAATCTTACGGAAGCTATGCCATTTCCTTCCATGATATGCTGACTATCAGAAATTTCGTTATGGCTTTCTTGAAATTATTTCATTTTCTTATACTGCGTAAAATCTAGATAAATTTTTCGCATAATTGAATGAGTATAAACTGATACGATTAATTCTGCAATCTCCTCCTTAGACCTTTTAATCTTGGGATAATATAAAATCTGGTTTAAAGTTTCTTTTTTTCTTTGCTTTTATTACCTAATCACTTGTAAGATTTTCTTTATAGTTTGGATGAATCTCTATGAAACTAAGACAGCTAGTTCTGTAATGTGCTAGTTCCGTCTTTAAACCATGCGGTTATAGTCAAATGTTGTTGTTGTTGTTGTCGTGGGGCTTAATGCCATTTTTCAGCACACGATAGGCTATACATGGCGGCCAGTATTAATGGTGGAGGAAGAACCCGGGAAAACCCCGGAAAGAACCACCGACCCTCGAGAAGCTACTGGCAAGCTTTCTCACATACCCACATTGGCTGAATCTTAGACTCGAACCGCCGCAGACAGAGGTGAGATGGCAGTGATCCGCAACGAAGAGCGCTTTAGACCACTCGGCCACTCGGGGCCCCTAGTCAAATGTATTAGAACAGTTATTTAATCATGGGCTCGACGTACAAGCCCTGATCGTCTTGCTCATTAATTCCCAAATCACGTGTGTTTTTTTAAACAGAGAATTATGAGATAATCATTCCGGGTTTTATTATTTGTTTCCAGAGATTGGTGTTAAACCACAAGGTGTCCGGGAGCACGACTGCAGATGCCCGTGACGTGCCTGACTGGAAAACAAGAACACACTATCTTCTTCAAGAGGTCGATATGAACAGCAAGCACACCTTTCAACTGTTGGTGCTGTTTGAGCTGCAGTCCCAGTCTCCAATTATATCGAAGCCAGTAGAATTCGAACTGGTACCTAGAGGTTGGTGGGTGTTTGTTTATGAGACAAACTTTGAAGAACAGGAAGAAGATTTATTTGGTATATGACAAAAGTCCACCCTTCTGGTCGCGAGTTGACACGCTAACAATACAGCCATCGCGGCTCCTCCGAAAAGGAATAAAGGAAGAGATAATTCTTATCCCTTTTTAGTTATGCCTATAAACATAACAAAGACAAGCAAATAATGTTCTCATAATCTAAAATAACAACAATTATGTTGGAAAGTATCTTGAGGTTATACCGAATGACTTGGCATTGATATAACGAATTGGCATTGATATAACGATAACGACTTGGCATTTATATAACGATAAAACTTGGCATTGATATAACGATAACGACTTGGCATTGATATAATGATAACGACTTGGCATTGATATAACGATAACGACTTGGCATTGATAAAACGATACTGACTTGGCATTGATATAACGAGAATGACTTGGCATTGATATAAATAGAATGACTTGGCATTGATATAACGATAACAACTTGGCATTGATATAACGATAACGACTTGGCATTGATATAACGATAACAACTTGGCATTGATATAACGATAACGACTTGGCATTGATATAATGATAACAACTTGGCATTGATATAAAGATAACGACTTGGCATTCAAGTAACGATAATGACTTGGCATTTATATAACGAGAATGACATGGCATTGATATAATGATAACGATTTGACATTGATATAACGATAATGACTTGGCATTGATATAACGACAGCTACTTGGCATTGATATAACGATAACAACTTGCCATTGATATAACGATAACAACTTGGCATTGATATACGATAACGACTTGGCATTGATATAACGATGATGAATTGTCATTGATATAACGATAACAACTTGGCATTGATATAACGATAACGATGTGGCATTGATATAATGATAACGATCTGGCTTTGATATAATGATAACGACTTGGCATTGATATAACGAAAACGACTTGGCATTGATATAACGATAACGACTTGGCATTGATATAACGATAACGACTTGGCAGTGATATAACGATAACGACTTGGCATTGATATAACGATAAAGACTTGGCATTGATATAACGATGATGACTTGGCATTGATATAACGATAATGACATGCACTGATATAACGATAACGATGTGGCATTGATATAACGGTAACAACGTGGCATTGATATAAAGATAACGACTTGGCATTGATATAACGATAACGACTTGGCATTGATATAACGATAACAACGTGGCATTGATATAATGATAACAACTTGGCATTGATATAACGAGAATGACTTGGCTTTTATATAACGAGAATGACTTGGCATTTATATAACGAGAATGACTTGGCATTTATATAACGATAATGACTTGGCATTGATATAACGATAACGAATTGGCATTGATCTAACGATATTGACTTGGCATTGATATAACGATAATGACTTAGCATTTATATAACGAGAATGACTTTGCATTGATATAACGAGAATGACTTGGCATTGATATAACAATAATGACTTGGCATTGATATAACGTATGTATGTGGTGATAGGTATATTGCACAATGTAAAGAATGATGATGTCAGTCTCTTGAATCGTCACTAATGAATGCAAAACGTACTCTTACAGTATATATATGTTACTACTACTACTACTACTAATAATAATAATAATAATAATGAGGACTTTGTATAGCGCCTAATCTTTAGAAGCTTTAAGCGCTTTACAACATTAGACAACACCTGTAAGATAAACAAAGCATATATAATGATATGATTGCAAACACAAGTACCATGAAATTAGAAAACATAAAAATACATGCTGAGAATATTTAAGGTATGAAACATTATTATGTCTTTAAGTTTGTTCTTGCAGTCGAAATAAGTGAGTTTTGGGACCACACTTGAATGTGATCACTGCGTCTTTGTGTCTAAGTTCAGTGGGCAATTCATTCCACGTTGCTGGGCCCTGGTATACAAAAGAACGCTGTCCATATGACTTTGTTTTCATACTTGGCAATAATGAGTATACGATTGTCAGAAGAGAGGCGTAAGTATCTTGCCGGTGTGTACACATGGGTGAGGTCGGATAGGTATGTTGGACTAGAGTTCGACAGTGAAACGTAGCACAGAGAACAAGTTTTGTGTTTGATTCTGGATCGAATGGATAGCCAGTGTAGGGTACAGAGCAGCCGGGAGGTGTGCTCTGATCGTGGTACTCTAAGTATGATCCGATCAGCTGTGTTTTTAACTTTTTGAAGTTTCTGGAGCAGATATTGAGATGAACCAGACATAATTGAGTTACAATAGTGCAGTCTTGAAAGTACTAATGAACACACAAGTGTTTTAGTGGCATCAACTGAAAGATATTTGCGAATTGAGCTAATGCGTCTCAGATCAAGATATGCAGCTTTGCATATGTTCATGACATGTTGGTGCAATGTGAAAGTACTGTCCAGAGTAACACCTAGGTTTCGTACTGATTGTGTGAATTTAATGTTGGTGTTGCTGATATTTATTGTTTGAGGTAAAGGATGTGAATGAGAAAGTCTTTGTCTTGTGATCAGAATGGCCTCAATTTTATCATCATTCATCTGCAGCTTCTTACATGTCATCCATGATTTCACATCAGAAATGCGTCTCTCTACACCTTGGATGCTAGCATCAACTTCAGTTGGGTGGCTAGGTATGTATATTTGGGTGTCATCAGCGTACAATTGGCGAGACACTGGATGATGATATATGACACTTGAGAGCGGCTGAGTGTATATAATGAAGAGAACAGGTCCAAGAACAGACCCCTCTGAAACACCATAACATAGATCAACTGTGCTGAAGTGTATTCCATTTGCAGATACAATTTGTGTCCTGTTGACCAAGTATGTCTTGAACCACAGTAAGGCTGTATCATGAATGCCAAATACATGCTGGAGACGGTGAAGTAATATATCATGGTCTATTGTGTCAAATGTTGCAGACAAATCAAGGAGGGTGAGGACTGTAATCTTTCCGCTATCCAACGCAGAGAGAATGTCATAACTACTTTTACAAGAATAGTTAGAGTGCTGTGACACGGGCGATATGCAGATTGTACATTGCTAAAAGGACTGCTTGGATTCAGATGAGATACAAGCTGGGATATAACAACCTTTTCTAAGATTTGTTATATGAATGGGAGATTAGAAACTGTGCGGTAGTTCTTTAAATCATTATGGTCTAGTGTTGGTTTCTTCAGCACAGGCTATATAATGGCATTTTTGAAAAATGATGGGAATTCCCCAGATGAGAGAGAGGTATAAATAACATCAATTAGTGAAGGCTATACTGGATCTAAGCACTCAAGCAGCAGTGATGTTCGAATTGGATCAAGTTCACATGACTTTGTTGCACTCTTCATCAGGAATGTACGTACGAAATCCATAGAGACAGGTTCAAATGCTGCTAATGGTTGCCGCTCAAATTCTGTATCCCAACTGTATGGTGACGACGAGTCAATTAAAATTGTGGTGTCAAGCTTATCTCTAATGGTTTGTACTTTGTCACGGAAGAAATTTGCAAACATGGCCGGAAGGTCGACTGGAAAGAATGTAGTTGGAAGTGGCGAAGATTTGTTCCTTGACATTATCTTGTTAGTAATCTCGAAGAGCTCATTGCAGCTGAAACTTTCCATGATCTTATTAGTGTAGTGGGCTAATTTCGCTGCATGGACTATATTTGTGACATTCGTCTTAGCGGCTTCATAGATTTGCTTATGAATAATGAGTTTGGTGGAAAGCCAAAGCCTCTCAGCTTTACGGCGGTCTCTTTTATCAGTGCGAAGCTGGTCCCTAACACTGCTATAAAATGGAGAACACTTTTGAATTGATACTCTGCACTTGGTACCTGGGGCATGTTTGTCGAGCAATGAACGCAGGCAGTTATTGAGTTGTTCTGCTGTAGGAGGTAAGCAAGTTGTTAGGTTTGCTTGGATGTCGTGCATTAGTTTGGTTTTATTTATCATATGGGGGTTTATCTTAGTAGCAGATAAAGGTGGAGGGTTAGGGAATGATACGTCAAGATGGCATATAATGCAGAGGTGATCTGATGCAAGGTCATGGGATACCAGGGAGGACCGTAGAATGTTATCATCAGGTCTATGAAGAATCCAGTCCAAAATGTGACCATGTTTATGGGTGGGTTGGTTAACTGACTGTTTGAGGTTGAAAAAATTAATGGAATCTATGAGTTTTGATGTGTTTGGGTTTCCGGGACAGTCAAAGTGAAAGTTGAAATCTCCTAGAATAATCAGGTTGCCACCTATCGAATTTCCATATTTCAGGAGATTCAAAAACTGCTCCAAAAAGAGAGATTCAGCCAGCTTGTTTTTTCTACTAGGAGGAGGGCAGTATAGGCAGAAAAAATGGACTGACCTTTGCTCCAGTGTGAGTGTGGTTTGGACTACTTCAAACGATGTGTGGTCGAAATTGAATGTTGTGGTGTGGTTAAGACGTTTGATCATGGAGTTCTTTGTGATGACAGCAATTCCACCTCCGCGAGAGTTACGGGGGAACGACTTGATGGAGTAACCAGTGGGTGTTAGATCCGCACAATTGGGCTCATCGCCTGATGTTTTTAGCCATGTTTCTGTCAGGAAAAAGACGTCAGTATTGTAGTCGTTGATAAAGTTAACTATTTCTGTGCTCTTTTCCAGTGGTCCTACTGACTGGGCATTGAATAATGCAATACGCAGAGGTATCTCTTGGATAGTTGACACAAAGGTTGTCGAATTAATAGGGATTTGAATTAGGTTATCTAAATTAACGGTCGAATTTTTTTTTAAATTGTTGAGCCGAAATAAGGGAGATAACTGGAATTCTTCTTTATGTTCTACGCAGGCCAGCTTTGAAACAACGTTTCTTTTATCGCTTCTGTTTACATTTAGGTAATGATGAATGTAGTCCCAGTTCGTTTAGTCTAGAGCACAGTGTAGTGTGGAGAGCCAAGGAGTGAACATTTAAAGCAATTAATGAGGCTCCGTCATAGCATAAACGGGTTGACTGGCGAGTATCACGTGATGGCGGTTTGTTCAAAAACAATGGAGCAAGACAGCTGAGAAAAAGTCTAATTATTTTCATTTCCAAAACAAGGAAATGAAGAAACACATACGAATTAAACAACCAATACATAATGAACACAATAACGTAGATGAAAACGGGCAACAAGCACAAATATCATGAAAACGGCACTAAAACACGGAACAGCTGCTTCAAGCCGGTTAATCGATAGCGGCCATCTTGTTTTCTTTATAACGATAACGACTTGGCATTGATATAACGATAACGATATAACGATAACGACTTGACATTGATAGAACGATACAAATGGATAAGGAAGTCATAGGGGAGTGTAAATTAAGTCACATCACTCACCTTGCTGTAAGAGGTAACATACCATGTTAAAGTTATTTCTGAAACTTAATACAAAATATCAGTCTTATGTAGGCAGTCTTTACAGTAAAAGCTTTGGATTATCAATTTTTATTTTACCACACACTCAGAAATATATTTTGCTAAATTTTAGCTGTCATGGTAATACTATGTTGCGTTGCTCTGTTATTGCTCATCGTGGTTTGGTTGTATAGAAATATCATGGTGTTAAAAATTGTACAGAAATTATCAAGGCGTTAACAATTGTACAGAAATTATCATAGTGATAAAAATTGTACAGAAATTATTATGGTGTTAAAAATTGTACAGATATTATCATGGTGATAAAAATTGTACAGAAATTATCATGGTGTTAAAAATTGTACAGAAATTATCATGGTGATAAAAATTGTACAGAAATTATCATGGTGTTAATAATCGTACAGAATTTATCATGGTGATAAAAGTTTTACAGAAATTATCATGGTGTCAATAATCGTACAGAAATTATCATGGTGAATTTTTTTACAGAAATCATCATGGTGTCAATAATCGTGCAGAAATTATCATGGTGTTAATAATCGGTTAGAAATTATCATGGTGTTAATAATCGGTTAGAAATTATCATGGTGTTAATAATCGTACAGAAATTATCATGGTGTTAAAAATCGTACAAATGATGTTCATCCACAATAAAAATATTGCTGCCATCATTAAAAACATTAACGCTTTTGAATGAATTTTTACATAAAAGGATTGACATTTTATTGATGATGATGATGATGATGATGATGATGATGATAATGACGATGATGATGATAATGATGTATGAAATATAAGGCTTTAATGGATTTTGGAACAATGTCGAACATTTTTAACAAGATATGACATACCATACTCATCACTACGAGGTCTTATAATTTCTATCCAATCTAACAAAGAAAAGAAACACACAAAAAGCATAACATAGCATAAACTTAGAAGAAAAAAAAAGAAGAAAAAAAGACAGCCATTGGTGACTAGTGAAAACTAAAAAACAAGCAACTGTCCAAATTTTCGTTTTACTGTCTTTTCATTAACTACTGGCCATATATTTTACCGAATTTAAAATATCTAGGTATCAGTGCCGTTCAAAGTTTGGCTAGATTATTTATATCCTGAACAAACTATCCCATAGCATACAGTGAACATTATTAACGTTAAAAAATAAATGATTCAGTTTAACCTATTTATTATCATACATATCACCGGCGTTCTGTTTCATCCGATTTAATATAATTTATTCACATTTTACTTTTATTTCTTTTTTTGTTTGTTTTTGTTTTTGTTTTTTCAGCACCCGGTGAATCGATGCTTCATTTGACGGCAGACGTGGAACTATATGGTAATAACTTCCTTTTGTACAATTGATGAGCAGCGCTATCGTTTCGAATTGAGTCTGGCAGTGGTTACCTGAGTTAAAAGTGAACTTTACAAGTTCGGTTGATACTTGTCACGCACCTGTCGATTACAGCGCGTTTAAGAGATAAAGCACGTCTGGTAACAAGTTACTCGTATCCACGTTTGAAACAAGTGAATGATCTGCATGTGTGCATTTTAGTTATTGCTGATAAACTGCCACCTACATGGGATAATAGTGCAATTGTTATCGAAACGTGGATGTCGTTTATTGCAGTACTAGGCAACTCTCAATGCAGCTTCCATTTTTCCTAGCTTGGAAATGGACGATAGCATATGTGCGTCATACTATTCGTTCAGCAGGGCAGCTAAACATTCTGGGTTTAGTGCAAATCGTTTCCTTCTGAATAAATTGCTTACATCAGCAGTATACAATAGGTCCAGATAATACTCAGCAGTGTACAATATGCCCTGATAATACTCAGCAGTGTACAATAGGCCCAGATAGCACTCAGCAGTGTACAATAGGCCCAGATAGAACTCAGCAGTGAACAATAATATGCCCTGATAATACTCAGCAGAATAAAATTAATGATATAATATCCATCTATTCAGATGCAAATGACATGATTAGCATACATGGAATATCTTCGCTGTGGTATTTAATGTGCATATAATACCTAACGTTTAAGAACTACTGCCTTCCATTTTGCAAATAATAATAATAATAATAATAATAATAATAATAATAATAATAATAATAATGATAATAATAATACTGATAGCAACAACAACAACTTCGGTAATAATAATAATAATAATATATGTGCCACCTCGTACTTAATAGACTCCAAAAATCGTACGCTTAAGGGTTGGAAATGATGACATTTATAAGTATTTGGGACATCGCAACAATCCATACATAAAGTCAAAATACACTTAAAGTTTTCATTGTATATCGATTAAATACAGTGACTTACAAAGATTAGAATCGACCGGAAATGAGATTTACAAAAGAAATTGCAAACTTGAGGTCAAGAGGTTGACAAAACATGAAACGTTATTTTTTTCATTCCATTGACATAAGTCTCAAGGATATATTGAACTCTCCGGTGGCCTAAGTGGTATGGGCGACCGCCTTTGAGGCTGGAGGTCGTGGGTTGGAATCCCGGCCGAGTGATACCACAAATTTATACAAATGGTACTAGCAGCGGCCTCGCTTGGCCCTCAGAAGTTAGTGCTAGGACTGGTCGGCGTGGTGTCAGGACAATGTGACATGATGCTCAAACGAAATAAACTATTTTAGGGATTGTCTGATATGTGATGCAGTAATGGATTTACAGTTTCAGTACAGGGTAGGTATCTAGATGGCAGTCTTTAAAAATCTAGACTGAAGTGATTCTCAGTCTCAGGTTGTGATTTTCTTTTTTTAAAAATCACAAAGGTTGGTTTTTTGAGATGAATATTGTAACGACAGGTTTCTATTGCTACAGAATCTGGCGCTAATGCAATGTATTTGCTCTTTCGAATATTGCCATTTTCGTGAAAGATCAATAATTTGCAGACATTTTTTGTTCAGGCATCATTATTTAGTCACCCAAAACCGATAAATAATATTTTTTAAATTAAAAAAAAAAAACAACTTGCGCTTGGTTCCTTCCTTATTGTAATGCAAACCTTCGCCCCAATAATCACTGCAAAAAGACTGATTTCTTCGCCTATTAATAATTTTCGGCACACACTCACCTACAATTCTATAAAACAATACTTTAGAAGTAATTCCTAGGTTTTTTATATAGAATTTTGGATCAATGACGATTCATTTGGTGAAAACATTTTATTGAATCATCCTATTGGAAACTCCTTCTTGCGTTTTTACAATTCCATAAGAAGCACGTGAGGAGATCCAATAATACCCTACTAATTTACAGATTTCGCTTTTACTTTGTCAAGATTTATTATATATCATTTTGATTCTGTCACGTGGATTTGACATTTGATACGAATGTTCAATCCGTAATTCCGTATTGTACACACAGACTGGAACTGTTAAGGTTGTTTATCTGACGTCCTTAAATGAAACTTTTATAAATCCTAATTTAAAAAAAAATGTAATTCATTCTGTATAAATAAAATGTTTTAAATGCGAAAAACGGGGCAGGGTGAATACAATGATTGCTAAACTGCATTCCCTATTTTTTTTTCATGGGGGGGGGGGGAAGAACTCAGTTTGTTATATTGTATAAATATATCTCATGATCTGATGGCCACAAACTCGTTCTTTCCTCAAAATCTGAATGAAAATAGGTGTATAGTATTGTGTACGAAATCAAGCAGAAGTGAATTTGCCAGAGCGTATTTCTTTCTTTGTTGCAGATTTTCAAGAAAGTCGTGTCAAGCTATATGATTATGATGAGGACGAATACATACATGTTACTCGAACAGAATGCACACGTGTGTCAGAAGAAACCTTTCTCAGCACGAGACAATACGACAAAATCACGACAGCAAAAGGAAAATGCTATATCAATGGCAAGGACGAAGTCATGGGTAAATATGGTACATGTGCTCAAATTTGTCTTTTTCTGATGCATTTTTGTTTGTTTATATTTTCTTAAAGGATGGGTTTCAACCCGAGAGCGATTCATTTTTTCAAAATCTCGTAATATCTTCCTTTCGATCCGAGTGTGTAGCAACTGATGTTTTCATCACACATCTGTACAAATCCAGGTGACCCCAGTCGTCAGCATTGAGGTTCCTGACTCCAAGTTCATTAAAACTTAAGATTTTTTTTTCTTGATTATGATAATTCAAATACTACTTTTAGTCAGAGTTAGAATTATTAAAAAGGATGCAATAACTTTAGTTTTAATTTGCGTGTCTGGTAATCATTTAATTCTCCCTCCAAACAAGGGTATGTATTCTGTATCTATGATATGCTATGATCGTGATGACAATGTATGTGAGTAGAATATCATTGATACAGCATACATACTATAAATATATTTGCATCATATATAATCCACATATCTGCCCTATGAATGGAAAGCAGAACGGATTGCGATGAAATTGTGTATCATGTGAAATTAATTTAGAAAACGGGGATCATTTATTATTTGTATTGTTCTGTTCATACTCACTAATGATTAATGGGTGGAAATGCATAATTAATATATAGGCCTAGAATTAAAGACACGCAGTTCCAGTGTATATATACACGTATTATTGCACATGGGCGGATCACAATTTGATATTCAATAGTATACCAAAGGTATATCAGATTGCTTTATACCAACACTTTCAAAGCCATGATATTATTTTTAGTGTATGCGTACACACACACACACACACACACACACATATATATATATATATATATATATATATATATATATATATATATATATATATATATATATATATATATATATATATATATACAACGTAAGGAAAGTGACACTCTTAATGGCCTAAATTATACACCCAACATCAATATCGGGTATACAATTAGCACTGCCGTTTCAATTTCTTAAGCTGATATATAGATCATCTTCCTTCGTCGCCATGGTGGTTCTGCTAACCAGAGCTCTGCCAACGCTTAGCTGTGACATCATACAGGGAATCTCAGATGGTTGCTATTGCATTCTAATAACCGTCCCACTCTTAGCGGTACACGACGGTGGGTAGAGAATATAAGAGCCTACAATGCATAGTCGAAGCTGATCAAAGCACTGTTTTCCTTTGAAGCAGTCTTTTGTGTTCCGGACTGCATATGGCAGAACATCCTTGTTCTCCAGTTTCTGTCAACTAAAATTTATTACGAAGACAATAGTCCAACATTCTACTGTTGAGAAAATAAAATGCTCATATAGGTCAAATAATGCACAGACAATCTTTCAGTATTGTTTGCCTCTTGTTTTATAGACATACAGAAACACCAAAACACCCAACAAAAGCAAAAAGAAAACAGTTTATTCCTTCTCTGTTCTTTTTGAGGGCTTTCAGCAACGATTTTCGTTCCTTTGGAGACCACTTTTACTTTTTGTTGTTTTCAGTCAGACCATCCAAGGAAATTAAGTAATTAGACATAAGAACTGTCACAAATCTAATTTTTCATAAACTCAATGCCTGACCCCATAGACTTGCGAAAGGCTAAAAGTCCAATAACTGAGACGATCTGTAACTTTGAATGGAGTGAAACTAGACTCATGAGTCTTTCAGGATATTCTTAATTCTGAGTCTCTATACTTAGATTTCTCTTCAATTATACAATCTGATTTAGATAATGATACTTAAATTATGCAGTCTGATTTAGGCATTCATGCTTCAATTATACAGTCAGATACTTCAATTATGCCGTTTGATTTAAATAGGCATGCTTCAATTATAAGCTGATGTAGGTAATCATATTTCAATTATACAATCTGATTTAGGTAATCATGCTTCAATTATACAATCTGATTTAGGTAAACGTACTTCAATTATACAGTCTGATTTAGATAATCATGCTTCAATTATACAATCTGATTTAGGTAATCATGCTTCAGTTATACAATCTGATTTAGATAATCATGCTTCAGTTATACAATCTGATTTAGGTAATCATGCTTCAATTATACAGTCTGATTTAGGTAATCATGCTTTAATTATACAATCTGATTTAGGTAAACGTACTTCAATTATACAATCTGATTTAGGTAAACGTACTTCAGTTATACAGTCTGATTTAAGTAATCATACTTCAATTATACAATCAGATTTAGGTAATCATGCTTCAGTTATACAATCTGATTTAGGTAATCATGCTTCAGTTATGCAGTCTGATTTAGGTAATCATGCTTCAATTATGCAGTCTGATTTAGGTATTCATGCTTCAATTATACAGTCAGATACTTCAATTATGCCGTTTGATTTAAATAGGCATGCTTCAATTATAAGCTGATGTAGGTAATCATATTTCAATTATACAATCTGATTTAGGTAATCATGCTTCAGTTATACAATCTGATTTAGGTAATCATGCTTCAATTATACAATCTGATTTAGGTAATCATGCTTCAATTATACAGTCTGATTTAGGTAATCATGCTTTAATTATACAATCTGATTTAGGTAAACGTACTTCAATTATACAATCTGATTTAGGTAAACGTACTTCAGTTATACAGTCTGATTTAAGTAATCATACTTCAATTATACAATCAGATTTAGGTAATCATGCTTCAGTTATACAATCTGATTTAGGTAATCATGCTTCAGTTATGCAGTCTGATTTAGGTAATCATGCTTCAATTATGCAGTCTGATTTAGGTATTCATGCTTCAATTATACAGTCAGATACTTCAATTATGCCGTTTGATTTAAATAGGCATGCTTCAATTATAAGCTGATGTAGGTAATCATATTTCAATTATACAATCTGATTTAGGTAATCATGCTTCAGTTATACAATCTGATTTAGGTAATCATGCTTCAATTATACAATCTGATTTAGGTAATCATGCTTCAATTATACAGTCTGATTTAGGTAATCATGCTTTAATTATACAATCTGATTTAGGTAAACGTACTTCAATTATACAATCTGATTTAGGTAAACGTACTTCAGTTATACAGTCTGATTTAAGTAATCATACTTCAATTATACAATCAGATTTAGGTAATCATGCTTTAATTATACAATCTGATTTAGGTAAACGTACTTCAATTATACAATCTGATTTAGGTAATCATGCTTTAATTATACAATCTGATTTAGGTAAACGTACTTCAGTTATACAATCTGATTTAATTAATCATACTGCAGTTATACACTCTGATTTAAGTAATCATGCTTCAATTATACAGTCTGATTTAATTAATAACAGTCCAGTGATACATGTATAGTTAAATGGTTTTGAGTCTGACTTTCAGCCTGAGATTCTTACCGACATTGGTTTGAGAACAAGAAGACTGGATGATGACAATATCATAAAGTGCGCTTACGTTAAATATTTATAACATGCAACACATTTTTAAAAATATTCTTCGCATAATTTTACAAGACTTGGTAGTATGAACTTGGTGAAGGCCTTTTTCTTCTTCTAAATTATTGTGAATTTCCAGCCAGATGTTCGACGCATGACGACAATTTTGGGATATACAATTATCACTGTCCTCGAAAGTAAAGGTCGAGTTCTAACAAGTCCCATGCGACGAAGGGCCGAGTTCTAACAAGTCCCATGCGAGTAAGGGCCGAGATCTAGCAAGTTCCATACCGTTTATGTTTAAATCTACAGCCTCGAACGAAAAGACCGATAATTTGTATTTAAATTAACAGCATCGAAAGGAATCGTGTATTTAAATCAACAGCCTCGAAGGTAAAGGCCGAGATCTAACAAGTCGCATATCTTGTGCTTGTTTCAACATCTTCGAAAGAAAAGTCAGTTTTAACAAGTTACATTTCTTGCATTTAAAACAATAGCATAGAAAGTAATGGTCGAGTTCTAACTAGTCCCAGTTAATTAAATCTGGTATGAACTAAGTATGTACAGTACTCATTGCCAGCGTGTCGTAGCCGTGCACTATAGCATAAATACTTTTTGTGCGTTATTTTTTGCAGTTACAGGAATGAAGTTCTTTAAAGACGGCACGATTCACAGAAGATTAGCTGTAGCTGATGACAAGGTACTGGAAACTGCGGGTGATTTCGTAGGTGCAAATATTTGCAGCCATATAACAAAAGTAGCCTATTAAGCAATAAAGTTCATACTGATTATATTTCTGTTTCTTCATCGTTACAAACTCATTTTCGAAATGAGCATTTTATACTTCCATACGAAAATTGATACATGTGCGTCAATTTACCATTCCATTACGGTCATTACAAATGAAAAATTATTATCAATTCATTGGACATGCCGAATACATGTATATTTGTCTCCCTGTCTGCGTGTATATTGTATAATTCAGGAAAGTGTCATTGTTCATTCTCTATTAGATAAAAACAAAAAGCTGATCTCAAGATGTTTTGTGTTTCCACAATCTTAATATAATCGTGGAACTTGCGGTATATAAAGTGTAAAGAATTATGTGATATATGGGTACACATAAAAGTAATTTCTCGGTGATATGAGGTTTCCATGGTTTTGCTATAATTAGACAATCCAGTATGTAAAGTGTAATGCACATTGGTTAATAGATTAAGTCGTGAAAGTTTTTCATGCCAAATTTAGTACAACATTACACAAACACATGGTAATAAGCAATGGTGGACACTGAGACTGGTTTAAATTGTCATTATTAGCATTAAGATTTACAATATATCTATGGCGATGACTTGGTTATTGTTATCTAGAGGATGATTGATCAAGGTGTTATTGCCTGGATCGATTAAATAATAAAGTAAAATATGAAGTTAATGGATTGAGAACAGAGATCTGAGCAGAGATATAAAATAGAACAACACGAGATTCCGGATGTAAAATATAACGATTTAATCAATTACATAAACCAAATGAAACTGAACATGACGTTTGAATGATATACTTTGAATGATAGACTTTCTCTTAGAAGTAAAATTAGCAAATTTATTTAAGAAATGCCATTGGCCGTTCTCTTTATACCGATGAGACAAATTGCATCAAGTGAACAACCGAACTTAATTGTCCAGCATGCCTGCATAGCACGTTTGCTTGCTGGTCCTTCCCAATTCAAAGCTGGTGAGAGGTCAGAGAGTCAACGTATTCCTTTTCCTCTTCTCTCTCTCTAGTCTCCTTTCGGGTCAACAACCGTAACTTGGTTGTCTGCTGTATTTGCCCACTGTATGGTGCATATATGGAACCATATTCTGCTTTCGTACGCAGCCTAAATATTTGTCAAGCTGTTTTACTTCAGACATCGAACAATACCCCCCCCCACTCCTGTTACGTGAGCTATCGACTTATCAGAAACAGAAACTAATACTAACATGGGTCAGTTCTCAGCCTTACAACTAATACTCACAAACCTATTACAACAAAATGAATATCTCACCCTAGTGGCTCATCAGCATTCCTAATTTAACTTTGACATAACTAGACCTCTTAATGAACCATCCGTACCCCCTGCTGTGGATTATAAACCACTATCTGGACTAAAAATGTAAATCGGCAGGCATAACATTTCTCGCATGACATTCCTAGAATACATGATTCCTCTTCCAGATACATGAGTAAATTTGAACAATCCTCTCAAAATTCTTATCAGGAAAATAATGTATGACATTCTTAGAATAAATGAGTAATTCAACATTCAAGACGTGAATGCAAATAGTTATATTCCGAATCCATCAAATTGATATATGAATTTAAATAAATAAACTCAAACAAACAATTCCAAACACATATAACGAAAAGTGCATGAGATTGAAACAAACCATGTGCTTTCTACGTAGCAAAATATCTATATTCCATTAAGTTCAGCGTCTCTCAATCTTCCAGATACCCGTCCCTTGAACAATTTATAACGAGAAACTACTGGTTAATTTGCCGGAGCAAACTTCCATACTCCTTCAGAAACTTATACTGACTAAATTTTAGAGGGAGAATACGTAAAACATAGAATTTCTTCCAGGAAGCACACCCCTTTTGTAGTTTAGTCAATCAAGATGAACTTTATAAAAATGCAAATAATTAACCAACGCCTATCTGGGTTTGAGTTACACCTCATATTTCTGCGCTTTCTTAATGACTAATTTTGAAACTCTCATTTTATGACACTTGTTTCCAGTAGGACAAATGTCTCTGGATTGTCTCCAATTTGTCGTTTTTTTTCCCGCTACTTAAGCCACACTAACCTGGTATCGTCTATGTCTCTAACCATTATCTCAATAAAACTCAATTATGCCCCAACCAGGAATATTAAATCCATTACAAGCTAGCGAATTATTTTGGGCATAGCCCATACGTCAATCTTAATTGTTACGTGTCACGCTGACCGTTGCAAGGTTCACTCAGTTATATGGTGCAATAACATCTTTCAAAATGCATCCTGTTACATCATGTAACCTTCCATGATAGATGTTGCTTTCAAAAATAAAATTGGAATTGGTATCGCTGAGATGTACAACAAAATAATTTAATCCTCTATGTTTGATGTGGCTTAAATAGGAAATTTTGTAATTCTTATCACTCTGATTTGCAATATATCCATGTAATCTTTCTCTTTAAACCAGAATGTTAATATCACGCATTCAGGCTAAAATTGTTTATCATATACATATATTTTTTGTTCAAGTAAGGATTAGTACATGAATAGCGTAATGGTGCTTTGAAGACAAATGTAACGTACTTATCGATACAATGGCGTTTTGAAGACGAACGTAACGTACTTATCGATACAAGGGTTTTTTGAAGACGAACGTAACGTACTTATCGATACAATATTGTTTTGAATACAAACGTAACGTACTTATCGATACAATGGTGTTTTGAAGACAAAAGTAACGTACTTATCGATACAATGGTGTTTTGAAGACAAACGTAACCTACTTATCGATACAATGGCGTTTTGAGGACAAACGTAACGTACTTATCGATACAATGGCGTTTTGAAGACAAATGTAACGTACTCATCGATACAATGGCGTTTTGAAGACAAACGTAACGTACTTATCGATACAATGGTGTTTTGAAGACAAAAGTAACGTACTTATCGATACAATGGCGTTTTGAGGACAAACGTAACCTACTTACCGATACAATGGCGTTTTGAAGACAAACGTAACGTACTTATCGATACAATGGCGTTTTGAAGACAAATGTAACGTACTCATCGATACAATGGCGTTTTGAAGACAAACGTAACGTACTTATCGATACAATGGCGTTTTGAAGACAAATGTAACGTACTTATCGATACAATGGCGTTTTGAAGACGAACGTAACGTACTTATCGATACAATATTGTTTTGAATACAAACGTAACGTACTTATCGATACAATGGTGTTTTGAAGACAAAAGTAACGTACTTATCGATACAATGGTGTTTTGAAGACAAACGTAACCTACTTATCGATACAATGGCGTTTTGAGGACAAACGTAACGTACTTATCGATACAATGGCGTTTTGAAGACAAATGTAACGTACTCATCGATACAATGGCGTTTTGAAGACAAACGTAACGTACTTATCGATACAATGGTGTTTTGAAGACAAAAGTAACGTACTTATTGATACAATGGCGTTTTGAGGACAAAAGTAACGTACTTATCGATACAATGGCGTTTTGAAGACAAACGTAACGTACTTTTCGATACAATGGCGTTTTGAAGACAAATGTAACGTACTTATCGATACAATGGCGTTTTGAAGACGAACGTAACGTACTTATCGATACAAGGGTTTTTTGAAGACGAACGTAACGTACTTATCGATACAATATTGTTTTGAATACAAACGTAACGTACTTATCGATACAATGGTGTTTTGAAGACAAAAGTAACGTACTTATCGATACAATGGTGTTTTGAAGACAAACGTAACCTACTTATCGATACAATGGCGTTTTGAGGACAAACGTAACGTACTTATCGATACAATGGCGTTTTGAAGACAAATGTAACGTACTCATCGATACAATGGCGTTTTGAAGACAAACGTAACGTACTTATCGATACAATGGTGTTTTGAAGACAAAAGTAACGTACTTATCGATACAATGGCGTTTTGAGGACAAAAGTAACGTACTTATCGATACAATGGCGTTTTGAAGACAAACGTAACGTACTTATCGATACAATGGTGTTTTGAAGACAAACGTAACGTACTTATCGATACAATAGTGTTTTGAAGACAAACGTAACGTACTTATCGATACAATGGTATTTTGAAGACAAATGTAACGTACTTATCGATAAAATTGCAGAGATATCCTTCTAAATAAGAATATATACATTTGTTTGAAAATCACGCTATCTGACGAGGATATAAATTAAAATGAGGTTATTTTAATTTTATAGATCCTATTTTACATATAGTAGCTTTTGTAAGTTTTTTCAGATTATTCACAAAGTTATCAAGTCTACTTGATTAGTATCGCACGTGATTTCATGCTTTACTGTAATTATCATGTCTACTTAATTAGTATCGCACATAATTTCATGCTTTTCTGTAATTATCAAGTCTACTTAATTAGTATCGAACATCATTTCATGCTTTTCTGTAATTATCAGGTCTACATGATTAGTATCGCACATCATTTCCTGCTTTTCTGTAATTATCAAGTCTACTTATTTAGTATCGCACTTAATTTCATGCTTTTCTGTAATTATCATGTCTGCTTAATTAGTATGGCACATAATTTCATGCTTTTCTGTAATTATCATGTCTACTTAATTAGTATCGCACATCATTTCATGCTTTTCTGTAATTATCATGTCTACTTAATTAGTATCGCATATCATGTTATGCTTTTCTGTAATTATCATGTCTGCTTAATTAATATAGCATATCATGTCATGCTTTTCTGTAATTATCATGTCTACTTAATTAGTATCGCATATCATGTTATGCTTTTCTGTAATTATCATGTCTACTTAATTAGTATTGCACATAATTTCATGCTTTTCTGTAATTTTCAGGTCTACATGATTAGTATCGCACATAATTTCATGTTTTTCTGTAATTATCAAGTCTACTTAATTAGCATCGCATATAATGTTATGCTTTTCTGTAATTATCATGTCTACTTAATTAGTATCGCACATAATTTCATGCTTTTCTGTAATTTTCAGGTCTACATGATTAGTATCGCACATCATTTCATGTTTTTCTGTAATTATCAAGCCTGATTAATTAGTATCGCACATCATTTCATGCTTTTCTGTAATTATCATGTCTACTTAATTAGTATCGCACATAATTTTGTGCTTTTCTGTAATTATCCAGTATAATTATATCAGCATCGCACATTATTTCATACCTTTTTGTAATTATCAAGCCTGCTTAATTAGTATTGCACACCATTTCATGCTTTTATGTAATTATCAAGTCTGCTTAATTAGTATCTCACATAATTTCACGATTTTCTGTAATTATCATGTCTAATTAGTTGTTATCGCACATCATGTCATGTTCTTCTATAATTATCAAGCCTGCTTAATTAGTATCGCACATCATTTCATGTTCTGCTGTAATTATCAAGTCTACCTAATTAAGTGCAGTATTTCATAATTTTTCTATGCTAGAATATTTTTTACCTATTCTCTTTCAGACCCTTGCGTGGATTATGGCTCATTTTTGATGACCAATATGAATGCTACCTCCACTTGAAGACAATAAACAAGATCTACAATGCATAGTGTATGATAGTGTGCACTCCATGGAATTCGGTGGGGATATGTACATTTTTAAACTTTGATGATAGAACTGGGTCCATTAGAATTCAGTACGGAAATCTACAGTTGTACACTCCGGGTATAGAACTGGGTCCTATGCAATTCACTAGAAAAACAAACCCGAAGAGAAACAAAGAAGTATGAAAATTAACAATATTTTAAAACATGTCTTGAATTCATCAGTAATGATAAAGCAAAATTCAAACCAGTCACTGAGTTACGCTAATGTAGGTGCACATATGTTTAATCCATTGTAATTACATGAATTTGTATGTAGTTTTAGATAGCTATTTCCTTTATTGCCGTATAACAATTTATCATATATTTGATAATGGAATATATAAATTTCAGTGAGCAATAAAAGTGGTATCAACACTGGTGATATCGTCTCTCGAACTGCTGTTTTAAAAAGCATGTTGAAAAAAGTATATATCGTTAGATATATCTACCGCCATATCGTTAAATATATCTACCACCATATCGTTAGATATATCTACCGCCATATCGTGAAATATATCTACCACCATATCGTTAGTTATACCTACCGCCATATCCTTAGATATATCTACCACCATATCGTTAGATATATCTACCGCCATATCGTTAGATATATCTACCACCATATCGGTAGATATATCTACCACCATATTTAGTTCAGTTTTCTACTTCATCGTCTTTGTTTTTGCTTTTCTGTGTTCTGTCTCTTTCTCCACAATACGAACAGACGGTAATGATGTATCACAAGGGAACCAGCTAAAAATAGCAAAAATGCCTAAGAATAAATACCAAACCACATCAAGTGAATTTCATATATTAGCTTATTTAACCTGGTTTCAACATAAATCATGTAATAATCCAAACAATCATTGACTGGGGTTACCAAGATTGTGTTCTATTCAATATTTAGTCACTTATTATAACTGAATGAGTTTAACAAGTTCGTATTCTATTTGATATTCAGTCAACTTTTGTCAACTGTTAAGGGTGAAGGTCCTGGGTTTGAGTCCCCATATGGTAGCATTATTTTGTTTTTCTTTTTTTAATTTATTTTATTCTACAGAACAAACTTGAAATGTCCATATTCTAACGGTATACAGATTTCATATCATACATTAATACAAACACACACTGATGAATTTCGCATTGTACTGTGATGTCTTCACATTAAGATATGTAAGCAGACAATGCTTATTTATTCATTTAAAGTTTTAATTGTAGCATTAGGAAAGATTCTCATTTTTAAATAAATGTCCAGTGTCAGGTTCATAATTAAAACCTTATGTAAGAAGTGTGAGTTTAAATGATCCAGTACTTATTCATTAAGCATATGGACAGAAAGGTAGTGCACGTGTGCTTGGATTAAAAGACTGGGTTCATATAATTATGATCTCAAAAAGTTGAAAAGGACATGGCCAATCGGATTGTTGTTAATTATAATTATGAAATTATATATATATATATATACTGACAACAACTGTGTGAAGGGATCCAGCGCAGTGCCGAGTCCGGACACATCCAAGGTATGTACAGTGGCATCAAGAAGGCTCTAGGCCCTACAGTGAAAGGGGTCGCTCCCCTGAAATCCCTGACGGGAGAGAAGATCACAGACCGTGGGCAACAGATGGCCAGATGGGTGGAGCACTACTCAGAACTATACTCCCGAGAAACGTCAGTCACTGATGTAGCCCTCAGCAGCATAAAGAATCTGCCCACCATGGAAGAGCTCGACAAACTGCCAACCTTAGAGGAGCTCAGCAAAGCAATCAACTGCCTTCCAAACGACAAAGCACCAGGTAGTGACAGCATCCCGCCCGAAGCTATCAAACGTGGAAAACCAGCATTGATTAAACCACTGCACAAGCTACTTTGCCGCTGATGGGAGGAAGGAGTAGTCCCCCAAGACATGCGTGATGCCACAATTGTGACCCTTTACAAAAACAAGGGCGACCGCAGTGACTGTAATAATTACAGAGGGATCTCGCTCTTGAGTATTGTTGGTAAAGTGTACGCCCGCATCATACTCAACAGGCTGCAGTTGCTGGCAGACCGTGTGTACCCGGAATCACAGTGCGGCTTCAGAGCAGGCAGGTCGACGACAGACATGATCTTCTCCCTACGACAACTCCAAGAGAAGAGCAGAGAGCAAGGTCAACCACTCTACATGATGTTCATCGACCTCACCAAGGCCTTTGACTTGGTCAGCAGGAAGGGCCTTTTTGAACTTCTGAGTAAGATCGGTTGCCCCCCAAAACTCCTCAGCATGATAATCTCTTTCCATGCAGATATGAAGGGAACAGTCCTGTATGATGGATCCTCCTCAACTTCCTTCCCAATTAACAGTGGTGTGAAGCAGGGCTGCGTGCTGGCACCAGCACTTTTTAGGATCTTCTTCTCCCTGCTCCTGTCCTACGCCTTCGACACGTCCACGGATGGCATATATCTACACACCAGGTCCGACGGGAGGCTGTTCAACCTGGCACGACTGCGCTCAAAGACCAAAGTGAGAGCTGTGCTCATCAGGGAGATGCTTTTTGCAGATGACGCAGCTCTTGTGGCCCACACCGAGGAAGCCCTCCAGAGACTGGGAGACCGTTTTGCTGTTGCCTGCACGCAGTTTGGTCTCACCATCAGCTTGGAAAAAACAAATGTCAACGTGCAAGATACCACCATTGCCCCTTCAATCAAAATCAACGGTGTCACCCTGGAAGCAGTCAACAACTTTACCTACCTAGGGTCAACCATCAGCAATACTCTCTCGATTGATATGGAACTGGACAGAAGGCTTGGAAAGGCAAACACCATCATGGCTCGATTAACAAAGAGGGTGTGGGAAAACAACGCGCTGACAGAGCACACCAACGTTCGAGTCTACCAGGCCTGCGTTCTCAACACCCTTCTATATGGAAGTGAGACCTGGAGTACCTACATGAGGCAAGAACGCCGGCTCAACTCCTTCCATATACGGTGCCTAAAACGCATCCTGAATATCAGCTGGTAAGACCGCGTTCCACACAGCGAGATCCTGCAGCGTGCAAGTACCCCCAGCATGTACTCCCTGCTAATTAAACGCCGCCTTCGATGTCTGGGTCACGTCCGACATATGGAGGATGGAAGGCTGCCAAAGGACATCTTATATGGACAGCTGGCCACTGGCATGAGAAGAGTCGGACGCCCCTCACTCCGTTTCAAAGATGTGTGCAAGAGGGACATGAAGGCATGCAACATTTCACCCGATGGCCGGGAAGAGCTGGCTGAGGACCGAGGCACCTGGAGACTGATGGTAAACAATGGCATATCAGTCGCTGATGCGAGGAGAGGCCAGTTGGCGGAAGAGAAACGTAAGAGAAAGAAGAACGCAACAGCAACCACAGTAACGCAGACTTCCCAGTATGTCTGCACCAACTGCAGTAGGGACTGTCACTCACGTATAGGCCTGCACAGCCACAGCAGACGATGCCAACAGAGACAGACAACACCCCAAGGGCGCTATTCGCATGGTCTTTCGAGACCGAGTCGCCAATGATGATATATATATATCCCAGCCAGAAATCTGCCTGTTTGTTTCTATAGTGAAATGTACGTTAGTCTGTATTAACGATTTACTCATTATATGTACATAAATTGAAAGAAATAAAATCCAATAAATACTAGAAATGTGTTTCTAGAAGTACACAAGAATATGCAAAGGAAACTTGTACGGTTGTTTATCGTTGACTTTGTTAATCAGATAACCCGAGCCCCGGCTGTGGCCATGAAAACGCAAGACCAAAAGAGTAAGGTCATTGGTCCTATCTTGACCCCAAGGTATTCTCCCATGAATCTGGTAATGACGTGAATTATGTCTTGACCATAAGGTATTATCCCTTGAATTTAGTAAGGTTGTAAGGCCTTTCCTGACCATAATGTATTATCCCATGTAATTGGTAAGGCTATATTGCTGATTCACAATTTCTTTTCATCAGAGAACTTGTATAGTCATCTAAGGTGCCATGCCAACCATCTGCAAGAGATTACAAATTACAAGTCTCAGGAATCACTGTCAAATGCAAAAGTACATCAATAGAGAAGTCTGAGGTGAATGAGATAATGATATGTATTTGCAGAGCAGATAAACATTCTTTGAACAGACATTACTTCGTGGATTATGTGATTATATTCAAAGACGTGAATATTTAACTTATTACATCTAATTATGAGAAACATTCAAGGAATTCATTAATTTTTTTTGGTACAAGATGTTGCACAGAAGTAAAAACATTTGGAATTATAACTTTGTTAACTTCAGTGTTATTACGATAACACATTAGCACTACACAGGCTTCACTGATAACACCTTATAACAGTTTCCGGGTTAGTGATAAATTGGTAGTACACTATAAGGATTACATTCTAGGAGTTCATATTCCGCACGCTATTTTTAATTATTTCACGAGGTATTTTTATATTATATTTAAAAACAAATCAATGTTTTGGAAACTTGAATGTGTGCTGGGTTTGCCTTGTTCCGTTACTTAAGGTCATACCGCTAGACGTAACACCGTACTACCGACAGTTCTCATAGTTTCGTTTTTGAGCGTCCAGTGAAGTGGACAATTAGATGACAATTAAAATTATGGTATTGGCAAGTAAAACAAAGAAGGGTCGGGTTCGTTACAGCTCCTGTCTATATGTCGTAATAACATAAGTTCTGAAGGCTTTCCATCCAGAGTCACTACAACTCCTACATATCTATCGTAAGAACATAACATCTGAAGGCTTTCCATCCAGAGTCACTACAACTCCTATATATCTATCGTAAGAACATAACATCTGAAGGCTTTCCATCCAGAGTCACTACAACTCCTATATATCTATCGTAATAACATAACATCTGAAGGCTTTCCATCCAGAGCCACTACAACTATATATCTATCGTAAGAACATAACATCTGAAGGCTTTCCATCCAGAGTCACTACAACTCCTATATATCTATCGTAATAACATAACATCTGAAGGTTTTCCATCCAGAGTCACTACAACTCCTATATATCTATCGTAATAACATAACATCTGAAGGCTTTCCATCCAGAGTCACTACAATTCCTATATATCTATCGTAATAACATAACATCTGAAGGCTTTCCATCCAGAGCCACTACAACTCCTATATATCTATCGTAAGAACATAGCATCTGAAGGCTTTCCATCCAGAGCCACTACTTGTCACAGCTCATTATGTTCAATATGTCACATAAGAAAGATAAGAAAAATGAATAAAAAAGACCCCGTCAAACTTTAAGGCATCTAAGACGTTAGGTTTAAATACACGAGCTTTAATGATCAGATTTGCTCCATCAACTTCCTGAAAATAAATACAAAACCGAATGCATATAAGGAACTTTCCATATTTCCCGTATATATTCCGTTCTTACCATGGCATCTCTAGCACTTGTCGTGGATTATTCTTGAATTATTTTTGGATTTGATTCTATAAAACCGTAAATTCATATATTTTCATTTTTACAAAATTTTTCCAGGGAAATAAATTATTGCGTTTTTCAAATCATGTTGTTTTCACTCTTTTTTGTGCAAATTTCTTCGAGTTTAAACTAAACACATAACATAACAATTGGCAGCTCTTCATAAGGACAATTTTGAATTTTGGATAGAATATTTCAGAAAACTTTGTTTTTTGAAATATTTATTCCCTACATTTTGGAATCTTAGTAAAATCGGCAAGCTTATTCTAAATTGTCATCAAAAGTGGAAATCTTTCATTCAAAGCCTACCCAGTAACAATTAGATGAACTGATTTAACTTAGCAGAACATTTTGGTTCAGTACTTGGTTGAAAAGAATGTTTTGAATAAAAGTGCTTTGGTTTGGATCAGGAAATCTGTATCAGACTCTGATACAAAAGTACAGGAATTAGAATTAAAATACAAGATGGAATTGGAGTTAAGGAAGTTGCATTTTCAGAACGAAGAGAGAGAGAGAGAGAGAGAGATGCAAATGCAATTACAAAAAGAACAAATGCAAAAGGAAGAAAGAGAGAAAGAAAGATAAATGCATTTACAAGCTGAGGAAAAAAGAAAGAAAGACAAATGCAATTAGAAAAGAACAAAAGGAAGAAAGAAAGAAAGAACAAATAGTTACAGAAAGAGCAAATACATGTACAATTGGAGAAAGAGAAGCAAGAGAGGGAATATCAATGTAGAATGAACCAAATCACATTCATGCTTCAAATCCAAATTTAAGTTTTGACCTTGCAAAGGATATTAGATTAGTGCTTCGTTTCAGAGAAAAAAGAAGTAGACAAATACTTTCTCGTTTTGAAAATGTTGCTGAAAATTTGAAATGGTCAAGGGAGCATTGGATTCAGTTGTTACAATGTTTACTGTCTGGTAAGGCTAGTGACATTTACAATTCATTGTCAGTTCACCAAAGTGGTGACTATGATGTGGTTAAAGAATGCATGATAAGTGGTTATGAGTTAGTCCCTGTAGGTTATCGGCAACAATTCAGACACTAAAGAAAAGAAGCTGGACAAACTCATGTCGAAGTTGCTAGCGAAAAAGAGCAGTTATTTGATAGATTGTGTTTAGCCAAGAACGTTGAACGAAATAATGAAAGTCTCAAACAATTTTGTATTACTTGAAGATTTCAAAACCTGTGTCCATAATGACATCAAGTCTTATATTGACGAGCATCAGATTGAAACCTTGGAAAATGCTGCTCGTGCTGCTCATGAGTATTGTTTAACTCATAAAGTTCATTTTTGAAAATTTGACTTCTGGTCAACATTCCTCTGGCAGAAAAGTATTTCAGTCTAATACAAGCCCTTGTAAAACTCAAACTGACACTTTCTTCTGCAAATCAAACGTCAGGTAAGCATGATTCAAAATTCTGGCCTCTTCCTACGTGTACCTATTGCAAGAAAAAAGGACACATTATTTCTGATTGCTACAAATTGAAAAATAGGAATCAGAGTCAAGACAGACCTGTTCCAAATGCTCTTATTTCTAAGAGGTCAAGGTCGCGGTCATGTATTGAAAGCAATACATTTGTTGGGTCTAATAAACCCCAGCCTGACTTTATTATGGAGAATTATGAACCATTCATATCGAAAGATTCTATTAACTCTTGGGTGATTCGGCCAATCACATCCCTATTAAAATTTTAAGGGACACATGAGTTTCTCAACGTCTTATATTGTTAGGTACTTTGCCTTTTTCGGAGAAGTCTTCTTCTAATGATAGTGTTCTTATTCAGGGAGTAGAGTGCGGCTTTGTTAATGTTCCTCTCCATTGTGTAAATCTGTTATCACACTTAGTCTCAGGACCAGTGACAGTCGACACAGTGTGTGTATTACCCGTTGAGGGCATATATTTATTACTAGGCAACGACCTAGCTGGAGACAAGGTTGTGGTTAATCCACTTGTAACTGACAAGCCTTGCTTGGATCAGAAAGTCGATCCAATTGGAAAATAATTCCCTGACTTCTTTCCAGCTTGTGTTTTTACCACAGCTATGGCAAAGAAAGCTCTTGAGAATGGTATAGATAAGGAAAGTATTCCTTTTGCTGACACATGTATTGGTCAGGCTTTTGATGAGGTCACGTTCACTCCTTGTTTGGATCAATCAGAAGGTATTGATCACAGTAATCTTCTTTTCACTACACATTCTCTTTATTCTAATCAGGGTTATAAACCACAATCACTTGTCGTCGAACAGGAAAAAGATCCTGAGATCTCTTGTTTGTTTTAAAGGGCCATTAGTGAAATTGAAGCTACTGAAGTTCCTGTCTGTTATTTCATTCAATATGGAATTCGTATGAGAACACGGAGATCTCCAGAGGTACCCACTGATGATGAATGGTCAACGAACTAACAAATTGTAGTTCCAAAACCTAACAGACAGGCAATACTTAGTCTGGCCCGTGAAACTCCATTGGCTGGTCATTTAGGGATCAATAACATTTATCACAAGATCTTAACTCTCTTCTATTGGCCTAAAATCAAATGTGATGTTCGTAAATACTGTAGATCTTGTCATACCTGTCAAATGGTAGGAAAACCAAATCAAACATTTTCCAAGGCTCATCTACAATCTATTCCTGTCTTTGACGAACCATTTAGTAGAATTATGGTAGACTGTGTTGGTCCCTTACATAAGACCAAGTCAGGTATCCAATACATGTTGACCATTATGTGTGCGTCAACAAGGTTTCCAGAGACAATTCCCTTGAGGAATATAAAATCTAAAGCAATAGCAAAAGCCTTTTTAAAACTCAATTTGACCTTCCCAAGTCTGTACAGTCTGATCAAGGCTCAAATGTCATGTCTGGAATTATTCAGCAAGTTTTGTACGAATTAGGCATTCAAGAATTCATATCTTCTGCCTCTCATCCTGAGAGCCAATGGGCATTAGAAAGATTCCATCAGGCTTTGAAAAATATGATTGAATCATATTGGTTTGATACGGGTAAAGTTTGGGATGAAGGCATTCATTTACTACGGTTTGCTGTTAAGGACTCACTTCAAGAATCTTTAAGTTTCAGTACATTTGAACTGGTTTTGGACACGCTTTGCGCGGACCATTGCAGTTATTGAAAGATAAACTTCTTTCTAATGAAGATTCTGAAATTAATCTTCTTGATTATGTTTATAATTTTAAGTATAAGCTGTCAAATGCTTGTGAGGTCGCAAGAGCAAATATGCACTCAATTCAATCTAAAATGAAGTCAAAATATGATAAAAACTCGACGGAAAGGAGCTTTCAGTCTGATGATAGAGTCCTGGCTTTCTTAACAATAACATAGTTTCCTCTTCAGGCCAATTATTATGGTCCCTACACAGTTGACAGGAAAATAGATGATTTAAATTACATCATAAACACTCCTGGGAGGCGTAAACAATCACAACTCTTCCCAATAAATATGCTGAAAGAGTATATTGAAAGAGATAGCCAGGTTAAACATGCAATTAATTTAGTTGTACCTGTCCCACTCAGTGAAGATTTAAGTGAAGGAATATCATCGGATTCTACTGATATTGGAGTGACAAATATTGGGCATTCAGAAAGCATGAAAGATCTGGACCATATATTTTCACATTTGCAAGAGCAATAAATCATATTTAACAGTTATTATTTGAATATGAGCACTAATTTGCAGATGTTCCTAAAAGAACGAACACAATTTTTCATGACGTTGAAATTGTAAATTCTAAACCAGTGAAACAATAACGTTTAGGATGAACCCTCTCAAACAGGAATACTTGAAAAAAAGAAATTCAGTATTTGCTGGATAATGATTTTATAGAACCAAGTAAAAGTTACTGGAGTCCACCATGCATACTTGTTCCAAACCAGATAAAACTTTTCCGCATGTGTATTGATTATAGAAAGGTGATTAGTGTGACAAAACAGATTTATTCCCATTACCAAGAATTGATGACTGTGTTGATAAGATCGGGAATGCCAAGCCAAGGATTATTGGCAAATTCCATTAACGGAAATAGCAAAGGAAATTTCGGCATTCATGAGTCCAAATGGACTTTACCAATATAACATTACCTCTGGTCTAGACAGCTGTGATGCTTACATAGACGATGTCATCATCTGTCACGACTCCTGGAAAGAACATTTAGAAACAATTCGGAAATTCTTTGACAGACTCAAAGATGAATGTTTGACAATTAATTTGTCTAAAGGTGAGTTATGCCGTGTTAGTGTTACTTTTCTAGGACACATCGTGGGACATGGACACGTTAAACAAATTGATGCTAAGGTCAAGGATATCTCTGAATTTCTCGTGCCTGTAAATAAAAAGCAACTGGTGCAATTTTTAGCTGTGGCCAGATACTGTCGAATTTTTGTTCCAATTTTCCTATAATTGCTGAACCACTGACAAACATATTGAGTAAGAAACACAAGTTCCTTTGGACTGAAAATGACAAGAAAATGACAAGAGTCCTTTGACAAGTTGAAAGCCATACTTGAGTGCGCGCCAGTTCTTACAGCTCCAAATTTCAGCCAATCATTTAAATTGTCTGTGATGTTGGGGTTGGAACAGTTTTGATTCAAGAAGATGAAAATGGTATTGATCATCCAGTGTGCTATTTTGCTATGAAATTAAATAAGCACCAGATAAAATTACCAACAATCGAGAAGCAATGTTTGGCTTTGTTAGTGGCAATGCAAGATTTTGAAGTTGACCTTGATTCAACTCTTTCTTCGATTATTGTGTTTAATGCCCACACACACAAGTATAATGAGTCTCTTGTAAAAAGAAAGCTTTTTCATATAAATCTTTCTTTTTCTTTATGGGGGAGTGTTACGTATATTTGATTTAATTTATATTTGATTGAATTTGTGTTTGATTTGATTTGATTTGATTGCTTGTGGGTTTTGGAATCTTTAGCTTTTCTTTTCATTTCAACGTAACGTAATATTGTTTACAAGGATTTTGATATTTTCCAGAAATTTCAGTTTAACCTGAATCTTTCTATAAATACCTAACACAAACACTTGTTTCTGTTTTTAAAACTTAGTTCCTGGCCTTGATTGAGGGTCAAGAAAAACAACATATTGTTGGAGTAAAATGATTGGTTCGTATCAATGACATATGATCCTCTATTTCGCAATTAGGCATTTTCAGAATTGCGAAATACGCAGTATTAATAGCGATGTTTAGAGAGAGAGAGAGATCTCAGAGCTTTTGGGCTTCCAAACAGTTGATGTCAAGTTGTTTTCTTCTGTTGTGACTAGTTTTGAGTTTTTGAGTTATATGTTAATTTTTCTTCAGATTATTTGGAATTTAAAAGATGAATTCGTTTCTCTGGAAATATTTGGTGCTCATACAGAATTCTTGAACAAAGACATTTCTTTAAAAACATTTTTGATTTACAAAATCGGAGGATTAATTATTGTGTTTCTACAAGGAATTGTGGACTTCAGCACAGTACATGTTACAGCATACGTCATCGCCTTCCATCTTGGATTCTTCGTCGGGACTCAAACTTGAAATTATTAGAACATTTAAGACTTCAAACATTTTATTCGTGGATTATGCTTGGTTTTTTGGGGGGATTTGATTCCTGAAACCATAAATTATTTTTTCATTTTTACAGTATTTTTCCAGGGAAATAAATTATTATATGCTGCAAAGCTTGTTGTTTTCGCTTTTCTTGTGTTACTGTTTATTTGAGCCTAACACGTAACATAAGAATTGTTTGATATCTTATGAAATGTCATGACTAATGAAAATATTTATGTAAGCTACAAAGTGAAAAGATTAAAAAGAACCTAACGTATTACGAATTTAATCTCAATAATCCTAAAGATTTTATCACAGATGCAAACACAGAGAATGTTCCCAGTTAATTCAAATAATCTTCAATGTGCAAATGTACCAATATTCGTACTGTATCACACTTATATAATCCATAATGTCTTTATATGAATTCACAATAATCCAAAAATCTAAAAAGTCACTAGGCACTTTGCAATTCCAACTAAAAATTTAAACAATTCCATCCAAATGAAAAAATGCTGCCGTAATAAAGATGTTGCATGACTCACATTACTAATTCAGGTCCCATAGTAAACCTATGGAAACATTATAATACCAAACAAAATTCAATAACTCTAAATATCTCAATGCTCATGATCAAGTCTATAAATATAGACATAGCCTTTATTCCAGCTTATGTGTAGAGAAAACCAAATGAGTAACAGCATATTTTGTATCTAAATGGTTTGGAAACACATGCTTTCAATTCTGCACTAAATAATTGGGTGTCAATTTCAGTAATGAGTTTTCTAAAGTCATATCTTTAAATGACTGAAATTACATTAGGAAACGACAGCCTCTTTTTTTCTGCTACAAATAGGATAAGCTTCCAAACAATTCTTTTTTAAAACATCGCATTTTTATTATCAACCAATCCTGGCCAGACCTATATATCCTATTTAATATTCATCTATTTTTAAACTGGTTCCCATTCTTCCGTAATATTTAGTACCATGACTCACTGTACTAGTGATATATATAAGAATTGGAAGCAGTCTAGGAATTAATGAACAAAACATACTTTCTACTTTTTTTATAGTATATATGGGTTTGGCTGGCCATGGCTGTTTGGTAAAGTAAACTTTAGGTGAAAGGAATCTTCTCAGTGTTTATCTTAGTTGTAAATGAAAAAGTGGACTATTTAGCTGATGGAATTTCAATCCTTTTACAGATGAAAGTGACTGGAAAACTCCTTTCTGAAGCCCCTGACTAACTGGTGTGGAATTGAAAACACATTTCAAGCACATTTAAAGCCATAAAATGCCTCAAACCCGTATTGGTTTTCTCTACAGATAAGCTGGAACTAAGGATGCATTTGTGCTGATAAATATAGATATGATCATATATATTCAGAAACTTAAAGTTATTGATTTTTTAATATCATTGTGTTTGCATGGGTTTACACGATGGGAGTTGAAATAGTATTTTCAGTCCTATAGAGAACAGCAGCCCTACAGTAATTCCACACATGCATAAGCAATTAACTTTATATAAATGCAAAATTATGGTTCTATTTGTTGACAACAAACAAAATGAATACCATTTGTGTACCTCTGAGCGACATTCAGTGGGGTATTACACGTATTTTCAAATATGACAATTACTGCCTTGAACGAGGGAGGAGGTCGACCTTAACAGGTGGGTATTTTGTGTACTGTTAGTTGGATTGTTTTGCACACTGGTTAATATCTCCTCAGTCAGATGTATAGAGTTTATAAAATTTACCATTTATAGAGTAACTGTGGTAAGCAGTTGTATTTTCAAAACACTGTTTCTACATTTTTCAGTTACAAATAGTATCAGCTTTGAAAATATTTTTAGAAAAAGAATTATTGCATTCATTATCAGCTAATCACGTCCAGCTAGAACCATATATATATATATATATATATATATATATATATATATATATATATATATATATATATATATATATTCCACCCATTTCTAGCCTGGTTAACATTCTTCCATCAAATTTGTACTGTGGGTCCTTAATGATGAATTTAGAGAAATACTACTAAGTTCAAGAATAAATCTGACGAATTATCACTGAGAATAATAGCAAAAAATCATCATTTAATTTAGCATGGATGGATTGTCCTTACATATTGTATAATAACGACAATAATTTAGATCAAATATTATCTTAATAATATATTTGTACCGATCCAGAAATTTATATTTTTTTATTCATTACAGACCATTCTGCTCAATACAATTTTCAAAACTTGGACATGATGATTTTTTTTTATGGATATCCGAAACTGAACGAAAATTAAAATAATTTTGCATTTTTAAAAAATTGCTGCTAGACAACAAAAATGTCTGTGCTGCACTTTAGCATTGGAGGTTACACAAGAATAGCATGATCCTATTTATGTCATCTTCTATACAAAGCAGAGAAAACTATATGTCTCTCTTGACTGTGTAAATAGACTTATTAATTATTTTATTAAAGTGTGAACTTTGACCTGGACGAACATCAACCTATCTTTCCAGATGTAAAGGTAAATAATGATATGAACAATTCAATTTAATTGTTTTCACAACTTGTATCAACGTAAAGTTTGACGTTCGCATTGCTATAACAGGTGCAGTTGAGAATAACTAAAGTCATCCATGTATTCATGAAAGATTGCCTGGAAGAGAGTAGTGCAAAGGACATTCAACCATGGGTGTAAACATAATAAAATGTATTTCCCAGGCGGTAAAGATAACATACAGATTATGCACACTTTTCAAGTATTCCTCAAAACTTTTTTTCGAAACTGCTGCTAGACAACAAAAATGTCTTTCATATTTATAGCATAATCCTATGTATGTCATCTTCTATGCAAAGCAGAGAAAACAATATGTATATCTTTACTGTTTAAAAGGACTCTTTAACTATTTGATTAAATTGTGAACTTTGACCTGGAGAGAAATCAACCTCATCTTCCCAGATGTAAAAAAGAGTTGGGCTTTGTATTGTTTATATACTTGTAAGGTGCACTGTAATAAAGTTCTGGTGCTTATATGATATGAACAATTCAACCTAATTGTTTTCACAACCTGTATCAATGTACATTTTGGTGTTCGCATTGTTATACCACGTGCAGTTGAGAAAAAATAAAGTCACTCATGTATTCATTAAAGGAATTAATGTTATAATTTATCAGCAACCAAAATTTATCAACATATTGTCTGGAAGAGAGTGCTACAATGGATATTCAACCATAGGTGTAAAACATAATAATATATATTTCCCTAACAGGTGGTAAAGATAACATACAGATTGTGCACACGTTTCAAGTAATCCTTAAACCAATTGTTCCAAAAGCTACACATGCTTCGACTGTTAATTTCATTTTATTACCCTACAGGATACTTTCATTTGTTATCATGTAAATTATAGATTTATTCGATGACGCATTCGATAAGTAGAGTATTAAATTATAGTTCATAGCATTATCAGACCCATTTTAAATTTACATTAGCTCCAAGATTGTACATGTCAATCATATGTTGCTAAACGCTTTGTGTCTACAGCCGTATTACAACTGAGTAGTCTACTTTGTTTAGACTCTACAGTGTCTATCGGGATAAAACCATGCTATCTTAATGCATCTTAATCTATAGTAAATAGAGCAGTATAAATCTTTCCTGTATGGCTTTAATTGGTGAAGCAAGGTGTGTAAATCTTTTAAATATTGTTCAGTCAAGATTCAGTTAGTTTGTTTATTTACTCATTACGTTGACAAAAAATTAATCAGTGAAAAGTATAGTGAACTTTATGTGCATACAGAACTGTGTCACAAACAACGTGCATTTAATATTTTCCTTATGCTCAAATCTGATGACTATATAAAGATTATATTATTGTACTGTTTTGTCTGATCATGTGGATATATGAAAATCCTATTTATTATCATCTTGAGTTTGTTGTTACACGCATATAAGGTTACTTTAAAAAAAACTATACAAATTTTCAGTTAAGCAAAATCCAAATGATGAAATCATCAAGAAACCATAACTTTGCTTAGAGACTGCTAGTAGAAAACAAATGGCCCATAGGTCATCATCAAGGCATGTTTGGCTATAAAACTTTGCCATCATGATTAGATTACACAAATGTGTAATTAACCATGTTCTCCCAAGTGAAGTAGGCTGCGAAATTTGAGAGATGTTGATAATCAGGGTGACCTTTGTTAGATGTCAGTCAAACTGTTAGCATTGGACTACATGAAAGGAAGAACATGAAAATGAAACTTGAATTGACATATTAAAATTTTACATTCTACCATGTTCTAACATCAGAGTGCATTTCATATATTGTTTCTATCAATATTTTGTATTCCAAGTTGTTTTAGAGTCTCTTCAAAACAGTTACCGAAGAGCCACTGTGGGTTAGAATTTAGGTAATAAACGATAGTGTATTATACTTTCATAATATACATCATAACGTTAATTCTTTACTTACTTCAAAGATAGATAGATAGATAGCTAGATAGATAGATAGATAGACAGATATATAGATCTATAGGCAGGTGGGGATATTAAATCAAGCTAATAAGTCTAATGTCTCACATGCAGAACGCAGTTGATTTACCAAGTGGATGTTTGGGCATTTAAGTACAGTTAATGAAATTATATGAGTCTGAAATCTGTCTTTAGCATATCATGGAAGTAAAATATTGAAATAACTCAGCATGTGATTCCTTGTTATTGGTTCATTATGCCCTCAATATCTTTGACCCAGTATCATCTTAGAGTCTCATGAAAATTGGTATATTGATACATCTGAGGGAGAATCAAAGCAGTTCAGCAATTCCGAAATTAAAATTAGGTCAGTGTGACTTCATTTTCATGCTTTAATGGCAGTATTTGCTTCAGCTGTGTGATTATTACACCCTTGCTATGTTGAGCTCTATTTCACACTCACTTATCAAATTTGGTATGTGAGTTGTCTATAAAATTGTTATGGCATATGGATATATCACAATGAAAATGTTTTAGTCTTGTCTAACAAAGTTAATCAGTGTGACCCAAATTTAATACTTCAGAGATATGGATTTTCAGCTATATATTCATTATACCCTCAATGACATGGACCCTTTTGCACCTGCATACACAAATTGTCATGAGCATCATTAATACAGATGATAACTCCACCATACCAAAAAGATTTCACTGTTGACTAGTGTGCATGCTTTGGAAATGTATTTTTTAAGTGTCTGGTGAATATGTTCGGCCCTATTTTATCTATACTGAAAATTAGCACATATATGCACTCAACCACAAAAAGGATAGTTCTTTGTAACTTTCACACATGAGAGTATTTTGAACTCTACATTTGCTACACACTTGATATAAGTATCAACTGCAACTAACATTTACGAAATTAGAAATATGGATATATCAAAGAGTGAGTAATTCAGTCATATCAAAACAGGTCACAATGACTTCATTTGCAAGTGTGAATGACATTTGTATCATCATACATTTGCTGATATTTGTCTTTTCAACCATATCTTGCTAAACTCTTTGTGTCTACAGCCATATTACAAATGAGTAGTCTACTTTGTTTAGACTCTACAGTGTCTACCGGGATGAGACCATGCTATCTTAATGCATCTTAATCTGTCGTAAATAGAGCAGTATAAACCTTTCCTTTATGGCTTTAATGGGTGCAGCAAAGTGTGTTTCACATGACATTTTGCCATTATGATACTGATGTCACCCAGCACTATGTACTATGTAATCTATGTTGGTACATTTACTGTAAATATTTCCACAAGCATTTAGGTTCACAATGCATCCCTTAAAATACACTATTTGGCAAACTGATTGCCATATAGTTTCATTGTTGTTTTACTTTTGAAATTTTCCTGTGTAACTTTTGTAAAATTAGTTCCCAAGATTACAGTTCATGATATATTCTTAATTTCCTCAGTTATTTATTTCCGATTTCTAAAGTTTGACTTATTTCATACAACTTATTTCTTTAATTTATTTGGTCCTTACCAAAACACACCAACTAAAATAAGTAATAGTTTTCACACGTTCACTTTCGTTCATATATTTGTTTCATTCACATATTCTCATATATTGTTTTCTGAGAAATTACATATGTAACTATATTACTGAATTATATATACTGATAAGCATACTTATTAATGAATACTTATTAACTTCATAAATTACTTTCATTAATTGAACAATAAATTAAATTTAATTCACTATGTCAATATGTATAAAATTTGTAAATGTCATGAAGACATAAAAGCTACAAAGGAATTTGACTCTCAAAGGCTTTGTTTAAATCCTTTCTCTCATTATCAACCAAATAATGTTTAATTAGCAATTATAAAGGTGATTATTTACTTCCTTATTTAGCATAAACAATATCTAATAAAAATGTTACTTCTTTCCACAAAATGTTTAGCCTGCAAACTCTTGCAAATAATCTGACATTTCAAAGACTTTTTTTCTCTATCAAAACTTATTATAGTAAGTTTTAAAAAAAATTGCATACGGAGGTGTCGATATTTAACTTTTCTAAGTTGTTTGCAAAATAATGTGCGATCTTACTCTATAGCAATACGACATGTATGATCCGACTGCATAACAATATCACATGTGTGATCTTACTGTATAAAAATATCACATGTATGATATGACGGAATAACACTACCACATGTGCTATCTGACGGAATAACAATACCATATGTGTGATCTAACGGAATACCAATACCACATGTGTGATCGGACTGTATCACAATACCATATGTACTTGACTGTATAACAATACCACATGATTGATCCGACTGTATAACAATATCACATGTGCATAAAGGTTTCTCTGTATTTGAGATTCATGGATAATCCTTGCTTGAGATTAAAGGGTAATCTGCACGTTAGATCAGGATTATCTCACGAATGAGTATGTGTGAACATTCAAAGTCAAACTGTGATACCTATTTTTTCTAAGATCTATCTGAATATGATTGAGACTAATAAGGTGTTAGATCTGGCAAACATAATATTCCTTTTAGAAAGGGTAACGTTTAGCAGAATTGCTTGTAAAATGTTCGAGCATTTAGTTAGCTAAAGTGTTTTGATAGTGATTAGAAATTACTAATAATAATAATTAAAATGCAACGTTTTAGCTCTTGAAAAATTGGATTACTTGTCCAATAATATTAACATTTTATTTGGCCTACTGGATGTTTTCCAATCAGCAATCATTTTCTTTCGCAATATACGACTTTCTTGTTGTTACCGTTGACTTAATGAATAAATCTCGAAGTAAAGAAAACTATTTTAATACCGAGACCTGTTATTCTCCAACAAAGATAATGTTTATGGGGTTGTATAATATTACCTTTCTTGAAGTAAAAAGGCAAAATAAGCAAACACATCTCATAAAAATATTTGTATTCCTATGTTTATGACTGATAACATGTATACTTAGAGACATTTAACCTTATGACAAAGTTGTGAAAAGATACCGATATAATAAGAAGTTAACCTATCTAAATTTCCGTCAGCTCCAAATCATTCTCGCATGCATTATACAATACAGTCTGTAACATACGAGGAAATATGAGATTTACTTAAGCTAATAGGATGACGTATTGAAAACTAGAAAAAAGTTAGGGAATTTTATTTATGGGATAATTTTATTGAAATTTACAATATATTTCCTATATTTAAGTACCAGTTGATGTATGGTTTCCGACATATCAACTAGCATTGTGTGAATTGATGCAAATTCTGACACAAGATTTAATCTGATAGCTCTACCATCGGCCATTCACAAGTAGATAAGCAGATTTAATGCATGATCGAATATTAATATCTGAGGAGTAATTTCATTCTTTGTTTTTATGCACATTATGTAGTTCCTTGCGCTTTTTGCAGCCGTGCTTTCAGGCATGTTTTTGCATCATCTGTGTAACTGAGACAAGCTGTTATCTCAGCGTACTAATAGACCAAAGATCTCACAGGGGCGAAAGATTATCTCAAGTTTGAGGAAAATGATCAACGCCACATGATTTAATAAATGAGAAGGACAAACGCGTCAGGTCTCAAAATTATGGATGGAAAATAATCTGCAAGTTTGCATTTTCTGGGCAGTTTTGTTAATTGTATTCGCGGACATGTCATTAAAAGATCCCAAATCAAACTCACTAAACAATAATAATAATAATAATAATAATAATAATAATAATAATAATAAACCTTAAATACTGCCAACTCATTCTTTGTTGAAATAGCTGTTGAATTGCCGTGTTACGAAGCATTAACTTTATTACTATATTAATACACAGATTTTAAACAATGTGTCTACTAATCTGCTGGCCTATGGACTCGTCCCATATGAATGAACAAGAAAAAATAGTCTTATATGGATGGTAGTCGCTTTTAAATGTTAGTTGTTCTATCATCAGACTCAATATATAAATCAGAGTTTATAATCCCTTTTGGTTTCTATCCAGTTTTGTATAATTTGGCCTTATTTTAAAAAAATTACTAATGAAATAATGCAACATGCTATCGATAAATAGAAAGGCATGCAGATGACCATATGGGTAGATATACTGCCATATAGGTATAATGAAAAGCATAGACGAAAATGTGGTTGCGGAAAAACTGAAGGAAAGAGTGAGCGATTGCATGTTCGCTCTCCTAAGAAATAATACTCTATAGAAAAAGTCATGTTACTAATTTCTTTTCCATTTTAAAATATATTGCCTGTATCAGGAAGCTTCTTGTTAACGAAATGTACACATCGGACACGCATATTGCTGTTCTGGAGAGAAATGTATATAAATTATATACGTGTCATAATAATGTATGGATCTTTTAGGAACGTAAGAATTGTTTAAAGGCAGTATTACGTATTATCTTTCTAGATGCATGTATCTAAATCAATACAAACGTAATTACAACGTTCCTGTTAATGTCACTAAAATTCAGACAACTGTTTGCAAAGAACATTGACCGTCAACAATAATATTATCTGAGAAATGATTGCCCTTGCTTCTATCCTGCTCGATTATAATGGGTGGAAAGGAATATCAGGGTTCGAGAATCATCCACTAGGTAACTTTTCCAGATTAAATGATTGATTAAAACGTTGTTGAGTTGCGGTTAACGTTTACGTCATGGTTAAGAAATTCCTTATAGCGTGTGTCTTTCCGAAAAGATATGTGTTTTTTTATGTTCGATTGGTCAGTTTTACTTCCATTGTCTTCGAAGCCAAATAAATACCACCACACACATGGAGTCATCAGTCACGAAGAAATGCGGTCTGCTGTAAAAACAGCAAGGTTACTTTTCTTGTTTGTTTATTTATTCATATTTTCTATGGAAAATATTTTTTCCGTCGTGCAGAGTTCTTCATTGGTGTATAGACCTGCTGTGTGGAAAAGCTTGTAATGAAGAATAGTGAAACGATGACCTACGTTCTCAATATCTTTCGATAAGAACTCCGATGGTCTTTTGCAGGGCCATCCAAATCCCTCAGTAGCAAAGATACTACTCAGTTATTGTCAAAATATTGCGTGCTTTATTTATATATATTTTTCCCTTCAGTCGTGTGGATGATAGATTATCATTGTGTTTCTGTATATAGTATGGGTATATATGTCTGAGAACCCTTCTACACTTGTGTGTAATGCTATATAAATAAGCTTATGTGTATAACGTGTGAATAATTTTACCTTACACATTAGTGATTATTCCGTCCGGATGATGGTCAGTAGGGATGGATGAAGGGCAGAAGGTATGAGTGTTGGTCAGTAAATATTTGGTATTTGTCAGTAAAATATATATGTGTTTAGCGCTGTATTTCCACAAAAGGTCGTAATACCATTGTAGGCCATATAATGATACATCCAATGTGGCAGTCATTTTGTTAATTTTTATTGAGACCCTCGTGCTAATTTTGAGGACATATCGACACACTATATTATTTTGAATTGTATATAACATTCATGTTGGTCTCAAACTATGGAAACTGTTTTTTGTTATGGCATTTATAAGTTAGTTTGTATCCCGCACCAGCAATAACAGTGAAGTATTATTGGCGGATAATGGTACAAACAAGGTACATAGTTCAGGTACTTTGGCAGGAAAATAATTAATTTTGATTTGTCGTGGTAGTTGTTTGCTGGAGAAAAGGAAAAGGGAAAGTTCAACATGGGGAACAGCCTTGGAAGGACGATACTATTATTTGATCAGCAAGATGTAAGCTATAGCGATGATGTAGCTCACACGTGTTCCATTCTGCGCCAATTGTGTTGATGAAATTTTCGTTACAGTTATGTTGTTTATTTTGTATTATTATATATAACTGAAGAAAAACCGAGAACGTTTGAAAGCGAAAGATGCAAATTTATATAGCCTTCAGTCAAACATTCAAATTATTCCAGCGACTTAATACGAAAATATTCATTAAGAAAGTAAATGATACAGAATTAAAATTTACTTTAACTACAGTGGTATTGTGAAAGTATTCCTTGCAATTGCTAATTTTTGAACTTTCACAGATACACCAATTTATCAGCCTTTCGAGGTAATCTATGTTTTAGGATTCACATTTTGTAGTTGCTGATAAAGATTATACAGTTGAGCTCATGGGCTAGGTTAATCTGAGTTTCAATTCATCAATAGTACAGACTAGTTTCCTCTGACCTTTACACCCCATTTTTGATATATTCGGACATTTATGTTGGTGTATAAGGTCAGTGTCCAAAGAAGTTGGAATTCACCCACATTATTGTTATCTGATAAGGTAGCCACTTGCCAGCCGGTCTAGCTAATTTGGACGACTTTAAATCGATATATACCTACATGAAATCGATAAGGATATGGTTGTTTTTGTAAAGAAATTCGCTGACAGACTAGTCAAAATTGATTTTGTTGATGAAATTTGACATGGTTTCGCCATTTGCATTCCTAATCCCATGACTAAACAAATAGAGCAATCATACACCACAACATATATGTCCAAATATAAAACGGGGTGTCACGGGTCAGATAAAACTCAAAATAGAGCTAGGTCAATATTTGCCGTTGTTCCTAAGCAATATTTCGCTCCTCTGAGAGCGTTCTTCCTGCTTGTATTTATTATTTATTTGAGACATACATTTATGTGCACACATCTTTTAGTATCTAAGTAATCATGGCGATGATGGGGGGTGGGGAGACTCCAACACTCGCAGTTCTATCAAACATTCAGCAGATGCGACATATATACGAATTCACACAACGATTTATGTCTGCTAAAAGATAAGTCATGCAGATCTTTAAGGGTCCGAATCTCTTGCAACTGTGCTACTGCGGTTCCCAGCTAAGGTGGAAAAGTGTTGATTTTTGCTTACTGTTGCCACAATTACACTGTAATACATGAAGCTGTGCAGGTCAATTCAATTAAATTGCAACAAAGCTGTATGGGTAAGAAAGTGTCGTCTCAAAGTTGCACAGTTACAAAATTCAAATATTTGGAGTCGAAATCAGATCTTAACATATCTTGTCCATGGAATTCAAACAATTATTTGGAATAATCAAAACGTAATAATATTAGCATAAAGAATGCATACAGATACATTCTTTTGGTAAATATTTCTAGTAGAAAACAATAGCGTTTTAATTGTGGTCAACAGATCACATAGTATAGAATTTTGCCGCAGTAGTAATAGCAGTAATCCATGGAAATTAATTTATTAACGGAACCTACACACCAATATCCATTACATAAATTTATTTAAAGACATTTCAATTCTGTGTAAAATATGTTTTCAAACTTTAAGAATGTAAATATGTATATCTTGTAATAACAGTATAACAAGTATGCATGCAAAGTATATTACAAATGAAAAAGAGCCTAATAGACGCCAACAATCAAATCGATATATCCTTACTTCATTATAACCTTATTAAGATATTTAATTTAACTTCTTTGCATCTTAATTTTGTGCTTTGCTAAAGATTCGCTGATTCATTTCAGAAATGAGGGTTTTTTTCTTCACATGAGTACAAAAACAAAAATGGTTTGTAACTTACATGGGTCACTATGGCAAAAGCGCTCTCACACGTGCTTATCGGCATGACCACTGCGTAGACTCGTTGCAGAAAAAAAACTAGACAGATAGGTTCATTTAGGAGAAATCATTACCATATTTGTTGTATTGTATAGAAATAAACAATATAATGTATTGTTTGTTAATTAAAGCAGAAATCCAAATACATTCATTTCCATGACACAGCTATTTCTCTGTTAGTTACAGTATTTCCCTTTACAAAAAATTGGAAAGTCCTTTAGACTAAAAAGGTATCTGCCAAATTTGATCTTAACCTTTTATTTCATTGTGAGTGATACAGATATGTGGCTACTTATGATGATAAAATAATGATGGAGGAAAGTTTTATTAAATATTTCATGAATAAAATGTCCCACAAGCCAACGATTGAAATGACACCTAGTAACCATATAAACAAAGACATTTAGTAAGATATCAAATGCGTTCCAGCTTTTGCCAGAAAGAAGCTATACTCAAATAGGCTCTCTCTCTCTCTCTCTCTCTCTCTCTGCTATATTTCTGGGATAATATATGATAAACAAAAAGGTGTAGTGTCTACAGTGAAGTGAGTATAAGTCGATATCATCTATATTATTGTTGCAATTTTCTGTCTTTTTCATAAATGGATTAATTATTGATCTGCACGTTGCAATTTCGTCCCACTATTTTTTGTATCGAGAATCTAATGCACAATTTCATTCGGATTGAAAGGTGAAAGAGTGTAATGGAATGTATGGACATCTGCACATGTTGGCTTCCCACCAATTAATGAAAAGATATAGTCTGTATGCATTGAACAGAGCAAACAAAATAAACGTTTCAAACAAATCATGTTTTTACACCTTAACGATTTCATCTTAAATAAATATTTGTATTATTATAAACGATATATTGTGAGTTTTCACACAAAGGTTTCTTGACATAATATAACGTTTCCAGTTCGTGTAAAATCAGAAATAGCTATGATCCTTAAAGCACAATTGTTCTAGCTTTGCTAATTAGCTATGTTCTTAAGGAGGATTCAGGTAGCTTTCATATTATAATTCCAGTTTACTATTGATACGCTATTATATCTTAAAAGGACTTTGATACACCGGATTGGAGATTCCAAAAAATAGGCTTTCAGATTACACTGGTCAACAGTGAAATCATTACTGACTTGAAAAGGCCCTAATCTGTAGTATTTTGGTGTGCCGAACACGAATATAACCGTGAAAAATTTGTATTGGCTCTCGTTTTGAAGATATTCATATACCTCATTTTCTATGTTTCACTGTGTAAATTTCTCCAGTAGGACTGCAGCAACATCCGGAATAATGATGTAACATTGCATAATACCATCATGCTCACATCATCCACAGTTGATTGCATCATTTTCTGATGCAATGCAATACTAATGCCATGCGGCTGCTGAAGTAAGTTGACGTCAGCAGTGTACTATACATGTGTAGGCCTATTATACTAATGCCAGGCGGCTGCTGAAGCTGACGTAAGCAGTGTACTATATAAAGCCCAATCAGATAGGTTCAGCATTTAAAATATTTTAGACGTTGTGCGAGACAGTTCAAGCTACTGTTACATAAAACTTATTATTTTATCCATTTACGTACAATAAAGAACAGTAATGCCTCGAAAGTGTGTTAATACCGCGGACAATTTTTGCTATATTTGTGGGGAAGTGACATTTGCCAACCAGAAGAAAAGTATCAATTCTCAAGTGAAGAAGGCATATCATCTTTACTTCGGATGCAAGGTTGGTGACCAAGACAAGCCTTGGGCTCCGCATATATGCTGTGATACATGTACAACACAGCTTTCACAGTGGTTGAATTGCAAAAGGTCATCAATGCCGTTTGCAGTCCCAATGGTGTGGAGAGAGCCAAGCAACCACCTAAATGACTGTTACTTCTGCTTGGTTCCTCCTCTTTCCGGCGGAATAACGAAGCGAAAGAAGTCGAGAATAGTCTACCCAAACATTCCGTCTGCATTGAGACCAGTTCCACATGGTGAGGGACTTCCTATTCCAGAACCTCCAGCAGAATATTCTCTTGATTCATCTGACGAAGACAAAGGTGAGTCGACCTGTTCTTCTCCTGGTCCATCAGCATGCAGTGATCCAGATTTTCACTGTGGTGCATCATCAACCCCACACAGAATAACACAGGAAGAACTAAATGACCTGATTCGTGATTTGGACTTATCAAAGAACAAGGCAGAATTGCTAGGATCAAGACTCCAACAATGGAATCTTCTAGAAGAAGATGTCACAATTACTGCATATCGAAAGCGCCACCAGCAATTGGAGCCTTTCTTCAGAAAGGAAAGTAATCTGATATTCTGTTCCGATATTGAGGGCCTCATGAATGCTTTAAAAATCACTCATGACCCACAAGAATGGAGACTATTTGTGGACTCTTCGAAACTGAGTCTCAAGGCTGTGCTTTTGCACAATGGAAACATTCTTCCATCTATTCCAGTAGCGTATGCTGTCCACATGAAAGAGACATACGATAACTTAAGGCAGCTACTGAATTCCATTGAGTATAACAAGTACAGCTGGCACCTCTGTGGTGATTTGAAGGTAGTTGCCCTTTTAATGGGACTGCAGCAAGGATATACAAAATACATGTGTTTCTTATGCGAGTGGGATAGCCGAGCAAGGGAAATGCACTACATGAGGAAGGAATGGACTCACAGGCAGAATGTAGCCATTGGAGAGAAGAATATCCAACACCCAGCTCTCTGGTTGAGGCTCAGAAAATCTTGCTACCACCCCTTCACATCAAACTAGGTTTGATGAAGAACTTCGTGAAAGCCATTGACCAGACTTTGCCAGCATTCCGATACCTGCATGAAAAATTCCCTCGACTCAGCGAAGCAAAGATTAAAGAGGGAGTTTTTGTGGGTCCTCAGATTCGAGAGCTTTTCAAAGATGACCGGTTCAACAACTTGCTGGAAGGTGACGCGAAACAAGCATGGAATGCTTTTCGCCTAGTTTCTACAAACTTCCTCGGAAATGTTAGGGCAGAAAACTATAAGGAACTAGTAGAAGACATGTTGATGAAGTATAAGAAACTTGGCTGCAATATGTCTCTAAAGATTCACTTCCTTCATTCCCATTTGGATTTCTTTCCTAGCAACTGTGGTATTGTTAGTGATGAACACGGCGAACGTTTTCATCAAGATATCGCAACAATGGAACAAAGATACCAGGGAAAATGGTCCACTACAAGGCTGGCTGACTACTGCTGGACACTCCTCAGAGATGCTCCCGAACAGCTGTACAAGAGACAGGCGAAGAAATCTAAGATGTAGTCAATGACTTGATTTTTTATAGGTAGGCTATTACAGTTGACCTTTTACTATTGGAATGCATTTCGTTATGTAAACATTAATTTCTTGCAGATTACAAAAAAACTAGAGCCAATTTTGCAATTTGACTGTCATATTCGTGTTCAGCACATAAAAATTGATAAGAATTGACTAATTTTATTTCAGTAACATGACTTTTGTAAAAATTTGTTGTCCAGTGTTATATTACTTCTCTCTATATTTCAGACTATATCATTTCAAATCAGCTGTCAAGTCATACCTTGTAAAATACAGATCATTCTGAAAACAGCTGTCAAGTCATACATTTTAGATCATTTCAAATCAGTTGTCATGTCTTTAAAACAAAAGTAGATCAAGCAAATCAAGTTCAATGTTTTACTAGAATGAAGTGGTTTTTAGTAACATTTCTAATTCTGAAATCAGCTTTAAAGTCTAATTCTTAATAGCAGTGTCATAGTTTATTGAATATATAATTTTAATTTGAAATACTTACCCTGCCCCAAAATCGAGATTCCTCAGGATACCACTGAAAATATATTTTCATAGACTTCTATCGGGCAGCCTTGGTGCATCTTATATATATATATATATATATATATATATATATATATATATATATATATATATATATATATATATATATATATATATATATATATATATATATATATATATATATATATATATATATATATATTCATATATATATATATATATATATATATATATATATATATATATATATATATATATATATGTGTGTGTGTGTGTGTGTGTGTGTGTGTGTCAATGTTATATGACTTATAATTGTAACATGTAATACTACACGTGATATTGTCCTGATCCTATCTAAATAATGTTACTATTAGTATTACTAGAGTAATGTACAATACTTTAACATATACTGAGACAGAGTAAGTATTTTGTATACACGGATTATTTAAGGAAGCAGTGTGGTTAATTTTATTTGAAATAGCCAACTGCGTCAGGTTTTAACTTTTATATTTATAATTTTACTGGCGAACCCCTTGTCATAGAATGTTAAACATGGACCTGCTCTTCTCAATCATAAATGTCAGGGTTCAAATCTTATAGTAATGAACCTAGAAAACCCTCTGTCTCCTGCATATGCTCACACATCTGAACAACTAAACTGTAAGGTGTATATTTTCTTCTAATCCTTGTTCGTTCATTTTACTAAAACAAACCAACATATTTTAAGAAAGAAAATTATTAAAGTTTACAAAAGAAAGTGTTTCCATTTGCCCTCATTTGTGCTTCAGGGACCCCCAATATACCGTATTTGACTGCCTATAAGTTGATGCTGAGCATAAGTCGAATCAGCAAAATTTGGCAAACATTCCATCCTTCATCCTTATATAAGTCGATGCTGAGTATAAGATGAGGCCAGATCCACACCTCTGATTGTGTTTTTCACTTCGTTCCAAACAGCATCGCGATTTTTTTATCCTAACTGTAGCTCAGTAACCTTCCATTTTGGATCATTGAATGTAACTAAAAGTGCATAATTTGTTTCACAAGAAGTATTTTAAATGTATTATGTACTTTAGCTGCATATAATGATGCTGACCCGAAAATTGATCGATTTACTGATATGATAAAACTCGCGATGCTGTGCGGAATTAAATTATAATAACTTTCGGTTTCATAAATATTAAAAATATCAATATATGCTATTTGAGATTACCAGCAATTGGAAAATTGCATCATTAATACTAAAATGCATTTTCCTGGGGTGGGGGTGTGGTGGATGTAAATGGGAAGAGATATGGAGAGAACGGTGAATATGTGTTCATCGCATTTTTCGTTTTGCATCTGGTGATCAAAATAAAATATGGTCCGATATATGGGAGAGAGAGAGAAGGAACGAAAGTTCAGCTCTTCATGTATTTTTTTTTGTGGTGTTTTTGTTTTCCGTTTTAACTTTATTACCTTTGCTGAAGCTTCTGTAAAAGAGAGGAACCATACATAAATGAAACAGTAAATGTAAACTATGAAAATACATACCATACTCATTCAGGGTCTAAATATTCACAATAGTTATTTCATATAGTCTCCATTAGGTTAAATCCCAAGCATCACTATTTTGCATGCTGTCTAATTTTCTATGCAAGTATAAAGAGCTCTCCGTTCCCAACAATTCAGATTTTGTTTAAAGTGCATGTACTCTTCCCGTACTTAGGCGGCAATTGTTTTTTATCTTTGCTCATGCTAGTTTAAATTGGTGTCGGTTCCGTCGGCAAGTTCAAAAATATTACTGGCTGTGAAATTTACAATAGTAACCACCTGGCATTTCCTTTAACTGTATGGCACGATATTCATAATACCCATGAGTAGCCTAACTAATCTGATGATACTCTGCAGACTATTGCCCTCTAAAAGGTGTTATCTTGGACTGAATGCAGCCATATAATATTTAGATAGCATAAAAATACAACTACAATGCGCTATGATTTTTTTAAAGTGGAAACAAAAATAAAAAGGAATTGCTAAACTAGTCTTATTAATTGATAATGGAATATGGTACTGCACTTATACAGAATTAAAAACAGTTATTAGGTAAGTGAACCATACATATTCACAATCGTGAAGGCATCTGTATATCTGTCTGTCTGTCTCACAATGGGGCATATGGATTGTTTGATCATTAGGTGTACGAAGAAATTTGTAATGGAATATGTCTTTGTCATTGTTATTCATCTTCTGACTTGTAAATTCTAACTCAGATATATGTAATTAAATTTAAACAACGTATATTACAAACAACGTACATTAGAAGTGCATGCAGCTTTGGTGTAATTACATCTGATCATGACAGACATAGGCGATTTCAGGAAACAGCCATGAAGAGAATATTCCAGGGATTTTTGAAAAATGAACTGAGTTGTAGAAATGCATATGGACTGATTAACTGGTGACTAAGATGTTTGTGATTTATGGTGCATTTGTATGAGAATTGTTTTGAAGATGAATCTCTACCTTGAGGTTATGTTTTTTTGGACACGGAACCAGGTATTTTCAAATGCACCAAGGTGTTTTCACAATGCCAATATTTAAATCCAGTTCTGTTATCGGAAGAGGCTTGTTTTACTTCACAGTCCACTGCTGGTATTACGGAGTGACGTACTTTTAACCTGTAATTTAAAACACCACAAAATCCACGTAGAAGTCCGTGAACGTAGTAGTTTCGCAGGTGGTCAAAAGACAAAACAAAGCTGTCTAGGGATACTTTCTTCCAGTCAATATGGCACTTTATTACTGTGTTCATACCTTTATAAATGTTATTTTTAAGACCAGAGCATGTCATAAACTTCAATGTCTTCTAGTACCCATTAGCATGCCTGTCTTCCTTTACATTGGTTTCAAAATAATCCGGGAAAGATGTACTCCCATCAACAGAAATTCTTGTACTTATCTGTGATATCATCGGTTGGAGATGTAAGTAGTAGTTCCTTTACCTGATCATATGGTGTTGTCGTCCGTTATAGCACCATGGTTTTTAAGCCAGTATTTAATTGTTTTTATATGGTTTCAACAGTGCACAAATCTGGCTTGGGGTAGCTTACTTAGAATGGCATTTCTGATAGTTTGTTCGCGCTCTGTGATAGTCACATAATTGTTTTGTTTTTTTAAAGGTGGGAACTAACCTTGCCAAAACTTGTCATGAAGCATTTCGCTCTAGCAGACATGAATCAAGAAACATGCAGGGATTATTACATTCCACTGAAAAAGCATGAGCAAAAACAAAAAACAAAAAAAAATTAAATAAATTTTAAAAAAATAACCAGTACTAAAAAGTAAAAGACACCTATATTAAATGTTGTATCATACAATAACAGTATAGGCTCATCAGATGTCATGATTAAAAATGTGTTTAGTTTAAACAGAATATCTGGATGGGCTATGATACAAGTTAGATCTGGGTAAATATTGATGTCATGCATTACACTTTCGATATGGTATGCCATTTGTACGTTACTATAAATGGTATAGTAAGAAAGTCGTTTATATGTGTTATAAAGATGTCTTATGTCTTTAACTTGTTATGTATTTCTTGGGTTCAGCATGCTTGCAAACGTTTTTCCGCTTTTATTTGATTGTTTGTAAAACATAAGGCAGTGTTCTCCTGTATTCAGTCTTGTTTTCAGTTTTGTCGTTGCCATATGGTATTGGAACATATAATGTCTGATCTCCGATTTAAAGAGCTAATGTTAAAGTGACGTCTTTGTTCATGATTGCTCTTTGTTGAAACTGGTCGGTACTTTTCGGAGCCATCTTTACACTTGCTCAGATTGTAGTGTCGAGCAAATAATGATGGATTAGTTTTTTGGAATACCATATCCACCTTTATTGACCTATATACATTCGTCGTTTTCACTTCTAATTCATCATCGTCAGAGTGTAAATTGTACACTACGGCTTTGGGGTCTATATGGCGGAATGAATGAAATCTTTGTTTGGTGTGCGTCGTTTAGTATTGCATTGACTAGTGTATGATCTAATATTTTGGCAGATGTGATATCAATAATTGTGTTGACGGTAGCACCAACACCAACTTGCTTACTACTTTTAGGTACGGACTGCTGGACTTCTAGTAATAGGGTTGATGCTGGCATGATTTGCATAACTCCATTAAGGTCTGATACTCTGACATTGACACAGGCTAACTGGTACTGAGAGATGGAAAGGACATTGCGCCAAATGTAGGTACGGAATGCTGGTCTTTTGGTCATGTTGGAAAATGCTACCTTTGTAACTTTACCGAGGAAATGTTCAGAATAAGGAGAGTAATAGTATATGATACGTGTGACCAGCTCATAGGAAAATCAACTGGCCCTGCAGAAAATCAACTGGCTCTCACATTCAGATAAAAATAATGACGGAGGAAAAGTCATGATACAATCTTGTAAGTGCAATGATGCAATCTTGTAAGTACAAACTGTACAACTTCTTTATTAATTGTAATGAAATTCAGTAAAATTGTATGTTACTATGTACCAATGTACGTATCAAATCACTGTTCCAACAATGTAGTTATATAATTATTGCTCTTTATTGACTTCAAGCTGAAGACAGTGCATGATATAATCTAATGAATCATCTAATCTTTCAAATTTCATTGGATTGCCATGACATTTGGAAAATATTTTCATCATCATCTGAAATTGCATATGTTGACAAATCTCTGCTGCTATTTCAGTAGTGCTATTTACTTTTTTTAGATTCATTTAATGTATGATAGGATTTTATGAAGTCAGATTGTCTCACATTTTTCATTGGATTACCATGTAAATTTGTGCATGTAACAGTCATTATTTGAAAATTTCATAGAAACAAATCACTTTGCTTTTGCATTTTTAGTTTGATGTGTTGTCATGCAGCAGAATGCATAGTTAGAATCTTATCAATGCTACCGATTGTGGTGCGTTTATTTGAAAGGATCATGCAAATTGGCACATGTGACGATAATCATCTAAAACTGCGTGTACACATCTTTGTGCTCCCATGATATTTGTAAGGGTTGTGGATATTTCTATATTACAGTTGGATATAGTGTATGACCAAATTTTGTTAATGCAGTTACTCAACGTATTTAGGGGATTGCCCTGAAACACGGTACTTGTTCTGCTCGTCATGAGAAGACAATCTTCGTTACAGGCATTTTACTTGCACTATTTTAATAACAGTTGTACACTGATAATCTCTACACATCTTCATCATGGGCTAGAGGTGTGATGTTGAGGAGGCATTGGTATATTTATACGAACAAATTGCTCATCATTCCTCTAGCTGTGAGCATAATTACTAGTAGCTTTTTTCACAAATCATATACAATTTGTTAAGTTTAACTGCATTGTATGTGAACTTTATTCTTTTAATGATTGTGTCTTTGCTGCTCAATTGGTGACGGAGCTAGGGGTCTTTTTTAAAATCAAATTTGAATCTGTACCATACCCATTTTCTATTACCATGAGTTTTGAAATTCCATTAAACCAGACACTTATAGCCATACTTCAATCATACTCTTTCTACTGAAATCTGAATTGATGAATAGCTCAGAAGAATTGTAAGGCAAATTTTCCCCAGAAGTTTGATATTGGAATATTAGATTCAAAAGAATTCTGAATTACATTAATATTTTCTATAAATGCTTAAATTATTTAACATTGGATATATTATAGAAAAATGATAGTCACATGGTTTGATGTTAACCTGTACATTCAGAATCATAATGTTTGGTTCCTCCACTGAGAAACTTCTAACTGGTTGGATATTACCTTTGATGACGAGGATGCAAATAGGTGCCAAACTTCATACCAATTTCTCTTGTTTCAATTTATCAGGACACAGTCCTTTCAGAGAATGACTGTATTTAATGTATCCTTTTAACAGGGGCATCGATTTGATGAAGATACTGGCCTCTGGGAGTATCCAAGCCTCAGCAGACACATACCGTCGCGAGATGGTTCATTGTTACTTCAGCAGGCCATACAGTTGAAGCATACCTTTTGTGATGCCTGTTTTGGCCGCGACATTGACGGATACCTTCACACTGCCCCTGATACCATGAGTTGCCTCCACCGAATATTCCAGACATGTGCAAATGTGGTGTAAGTCAATGCTGTGTTCAGCTTAACAGCCCACTGGAATATTAGATTCAAAAGAACTCTGAATTACAATAATATTTTTCTGTAAATGCTTAAATTATTTAACTTTTGATATACTTATACCTAACTGATAGTCACATGGTTTGATGTTAACCTGTACATTCAGAATGATAATGTTTGGTTCCTCCACTGAAAAACTTCTAACTTGTTTGATATTACCTTTGATGACAATGATGAAAATATGTGCCAAAGTTAATACCAATTTACCTTGTTTCACCTGATCAGGACAGAGGTAGTCCTTTCAGAAAATGACTGTCTTTAATGTATCCTTTAAATAGGGGCAAAGATTTAATGAAGATACTGGCCTCTGTGAGTATCCACGCCTCAGCAGACACATACCATCGCAAGATGGTTCATTGTTGCTACAGGAGGCCATACAGTTGATGCATACCTTTAGTGATGCCAGTTTTGGCCACGACAATGATGGATACCTTCACACTGCCCCTGATGGTGGATACCTTGAGTTGCCTCCGCCGAATGTTCCAGACATGTGCACATGTGGTGTAAGTAAATATCATGTTCATATTAATAGCCCATTTATATAATCAACCCCTTCAAAATGCGTAGTTTATCATTTTCATGTTTTTAACAATTGCTGATGATCAGGGTAATGCTGGTTATTGCATTATCTCACTGACTGGAAGTGAGGCCTAACCTTTGTGCCTCATGTATGAGAACTAAAATCAGTGTGGCTCTAGCTTACATCGCTCTGCTTTTACTTTTACATGGTCCAAGGTTTGGAGCTGCAGTTGCTAAGTGCCAAACTTATGACCATGATGTGCACCTGCACGGTTCAAATACTATTATTGGATCAGCCCAGATACAGTTAAAGTGGTGTGTTCTTGACAAGACACTCTGCGCCAATAATCTACATGTGTTGTTGTACTGTAAAATGCCAAATCAAACTTAATTTGTGAAAAAGCATTTAAAATAGAATGAAAATAACCAATATTAAATAAGGGTCTAAGACAAAATGCATTCAGGCGTCTCAATAGTATGCTGGTGATCACATCCACAAGTCCAGTACCTTTATGTATTTGACATAAATCATTACAACAGGTATGCAAACTGCTCTCATGTTACAGAAGTAAATTACCTGTAATTACCATTTAATGATGGTTACAGTTTTAATTAGATAGTCACCATAAAGTATGTTCCTAGTGTACATTTCATCAGCTATTTGACGTTTTACAAGTGGGATCATGAACATACTGTTAGAAAAAAATCAATGGTGTTTACAAGGAGAAACTGAGATTTTCTATCAGTTTTGTAAAGAATAATTAGTGCATTATGGACTAGTGTGGAGTAAAGGACGGAGAAATGGCTTGGAAAAAAGTTATTGTCTGAAGAAAACATCTGGAATACAGAATTATCATCGTCTTTGTGACTTCCAGTATTTCTATTGATCGAGGATGAATGTACTTTCATTGATTGGCTGTCTTACAAAGTTGTGATATTTATATCAGGGCATACCAGGGCCCAGCAACGTGGAATGAATTGCCCACCTAACTTAGACACAAAGACACAGTGATTACATTCAAGAGGGCTCTCAAAACTCACTTATTTCGACTGCAAGAACACTTAAAGAACTAATAATGTTTCTTACCTTAAATATTCTCAGCATGCTTTTTAATGTTTTCTAATTTCATGGTATTTGCTTTTGTAATCATATCATTATATGTTTATTATCTTATAGTCGTTGTCTAATGTTGTAAAGCGGTTAGAGCTTCTAAAGATTAGGCGCTATACGAAGTCCTCATCATTATTATTATTATTATTATTAATTATTAAGGGAAATTATACAGTGTATATACTAAATTTATATCCATAATGTAAGCGAAATCTTATTCAAAAAAAGAATGTTTCCGTGTCCTGTACCAGAACGTTGAGTTAGACTTGGGGCAAAACACCTGCCGTATTTAGAACAACTTTGTCAACAAACATTGTCATCAAGCTTTAACTCAATGAACTAAATTTGTCATGATTAATGCTCAGATATTTGACAGCAACATGTAATGATTCACTGTGTATTCGCCACATGCTGCTGTCAGGCAGTGTCTTTACACCTTCAGCCTCATTCTCAATATACTCCTATCATGGGTGACAGTAATACCAAGGACACTCGTGCTAGATATTGCGAAAATGGTCTGTAATAGAACATTCCATATCATTATTGCTCCCTCTTTAAAGTGTTCTTCAAGGGAGTTACCAAATTGTTTATCATTTAAATTTAAGTTCCTTTTTATATTTTTCTTTATTTTTCTGCACATGTTAATGAGATACATTTCATGTTCAGATTTACCAGGCATACACAATTGATATCACATCTTGTACACAATAAATAAAAGTACATTTACTTTGGTTATGCTACATCTTCAGGAAATATTTGTCACATTGCAACAAGATTTTTGGTTAATTTTTGGTTCTTGATCATTCGCTGTCTTTTCGTCATATTTTTCTTCAGTCATATTTGAATTTGGCAATTAGTAGGGAAATACTTAAAGTTTTCTTTCATTGATTTCAGGCAGAATATGACTTTCCTAACGGAGAGATAATTGAAGTATCCCATATTGCCACTGTATATACATTTCATGGACCTGTGAAACACAAGGTATAAAGTGTTGATTTATTATTTTAATCTTTCAATGAGCTCCAATTCATTGAGGACAGACTAACTCATCTTTTAAGTCCCCATCTTACTAGAATTTACGAAAGCATTGCATTTTTATTTGGTCCTATTTGTTCATATATCTGTCTTGCTGGCAAAGATTGTTAGCATAAATATGCTAAAACCATTTAATACAGACAAATGAAAAATATGTTGTTAAGGGGATGTGGGAGGATAATTTTTATATTGCTTTACAAACACAAATCTAGTTCTTTGAAAACTCATAAAATTTCCCAACATACATGAACATATAATTTTATGATATTAATGGATAAACTTACAATGGTACTTGCGTTAGTGTTTCCAGCAGTATAAAAGATTATAGAGTAAACAATCTGTTTTTACATTTGTGTTGTTTGAATAATGTTTTATGTATTTGGTACATGATACATCTTGTGTGTGTGTGTGTGTGTGTGTGATTTTATATTTTAATTTCTTATCACCATTGTTTAAGTGTTAATCGGGATTGTGATATATCTTATTTTATATTTAGATTTGGTATTTCCATTGCTTATGTGATACTTGGGATTGTGACTTAGGTCCAGGAGAGATAGAGGCCATCTACTTTCTTACCAGGGATACTGGAGCTGGCGATGATATTGGCTGGGACTTCGTGGAGCATGTTCTTTTGGTTCATATTGTACAATCATGAATAACTTCTACAAACATGTCAGTCATAATTCTGTTTTTATGGCAAATAACACTTTTATTGCACGTTTATTTCCTGGATAAGTAAGTTCAATTTAAATTATTGACAGCCATGTTTCATTTGCAAATTTACTCCAAAACTGTTAGCTGCTGATGGAACTAAGATAGCCATCAACATTCAACAGTTGTACCAATAGACTCCAACCACTGACTTTTCAGAAGATCCTTGTTATTGACAGAATAAGAGGGCTTTAATTAGCTTTGCCCAGGGTGACCATGATTCAAAGGATAAAGCTCATAGTCGAAATCACTTACGCTACCTTTCTAAGAGAGTGCTTAGTACTTGGGGCAGTGCTGATGAAACGTGTATTTATATTGCAAGTTTTTGGAGAATACAATATGATGACAGTAGAATAAATTATGTAGATCCTTCAACTTTGCCAGTTGCTGGATAATCTATAAATATTTTGATATATTTGGTAAGAATGATAGTCATTACTGTGGCTAACACATTTTATACCGAGTCTGGATTTTGGGTTAATTAAACAGACTTGTGGTAAAACTGCAGTGATTAGTATTTCATCTATTTTACAGGACTGTTAAATTGAGTATACAGTGAACAAGTTGTCCCATTGTATTTGTAACTTGTACAAGAGTGTCTGTTTTTAATGAAACTGTGACACATTGTCCTCACATATTTGTTACATGTGCAAGAGTCTGTCCTCACTTATCTAGTCACAGAATTTCGTCCAGCATTTATATTTACAGTTATGTGGCAAAGTGTATAGTGTATATTAGGGGCCGTCCATTTAGTATGTATGTATGGAGGGGGGTGAATCCAAATTGCATATGTTTGCGTATGGGGTGGGGGTCTACTGAAACATAGGAAACAAGGTGGTGGTGGTGAAACTTCGATTATAATTGGTCTAATATGTAATCTGTTCAGTTGGGTTCCGTCGGCATTAGAATTTTAATGGACAGCAGCAGGGGGGGGGGCGAATCCGACATTTTGTCCAAACGTCATTTGGCTTAATTAATACTTTCTGCACTCAGCGGATCCGGTGTAGTCAGCGCTGGTAAAAAAAAAACGACGTCGTCGTCGTTGTCATCGTCGAGGGGCCAAATCGACAATTGTCCGGACGTCATTTGGTTTAATTAATACCTTCTGCGCGCCGATCCCCAGCGTCGTCAGCGTCCGGTAAACACATCGACGACCGCGTCGATGTCATCGCCCCCCCGCTGCTATGATCTTACAAACAGAGTGATCACTAACTCCTCCTCTTGTAGATCAATTAGGTTATTTGACTGATCGGTAAGTCTGAAATTAATTCTCGTTAAAAGCCGATTATGGCATCGCATATAGACCGGATTAATCGGACTCTCAATGATCAAAAATCCCGGAGGGGCTGTTGGTGAAAACGAATAAAGGATATACCCCTGTTGAGCTTGATTTGATTGCTTGGTATCCACCTGGTAACTCCCTTCGATAACATCACACACCAGATTGATTGCTATCACCGATGCAATATTTACGTTGTATGGAGCAATATGCCTACCACCATCTCCGTTATCGTATCTGAGGATAGTTGATGGGGGGGCGTCCGCGGGTGGATTCTTAGGCCATCCTAGTATGGTTCTTATTGAACTGTTATAAATATCAACCATATACCCCGGTGTGCTTATTTCAATCGTCGACGATAACGTCGGTTCATGAACCGTAATAGCGATTTTTGATTCTTTTCCTGTGATCGATTTTATCCTGCGTTGAAATTCTTTATTGATTTGCTCTATTTGGTATGACCCAGTTGGTATTGTAACCTCCTCCCAGTTTGGGGTCCCATCGGGTTTATTTGTCCGTGCAAAAACCAGCGAGTTATTAGGTTGTTGTCCGTTAAATGCGTCCGCTCGGATATTAGGCCAACTGTGATATATTCGCAATTTTGCCAGCGCTATTTCCTTCACTGGAACCGGCGATGGGAAGTTCACACTGAATTCGGGTTTCGTTGACGTTATCGATATCATATTTGTTTGTACCGGAGTGGTATTCTCCGCGATCCGCTGAAGTAATTGAGACCCTTCGGGGTTCAGCGACATTATTATTATTCGTTGTTTTTAGTGTCTAATTTCAACAACCAGGTGGTTCCGGCTTCCAGTTGAAAATCCTCGATTTTTGACATCGCGGAGCTATACAACTGGACCATCGTGGAGAATTCAACATCGGATACGAACAAATTATCAATCGATAATGAAATCAACCCGGATAATTTCGAGTACGCGTCGGATACTATTTGATGTTTTACTGTATACTCGTCGAGTTTTTTCTGAAAACACGATGATATCTTTTTAGTGATTGCGTTGGCGACTCCAGCAATTGTTGTCATCGCGGAGATAGCGATTGGAACAGCGATCGGGGCTATCGTGGTCACCGTGGATAAAATAACACCGGTACCGGCTACTATACCCGACACCGAGTACACGACCGCGTCGATGGTGGTTATTTTTCTGCGGTATTTTTTTATTTTTGCGCGGTATTGTTCGGAAAGCGTTTTCAAATTCGCGGAGAATTCTTTTACGGTATTGAATCGATATTGATGTGACGTCGGTGATACCTCTGATTCAATTACCCTGGTGGTCATTTTTATTTTAAAAGAGCTAGTGTTTTTAATTACTTAGATTCGCTACAAATTCCACATACCATGTAATGTTTGCCCCGGCTAAATTTCCATCAACGGCATAAATTGTAAACTGTTCAGTTGCGTTCCTGTCTATAATTGTTGATATTGTATTGTTAAACCCAGATGAACTCGACGATAATATATTAAACTGCATTATTGAAACCAGTGTCAATCGATAAATGCCCTTAACAGTTGCGGTGATATTTACTGTATTCTGTGTAGGAGTCCAATTGAATGATCCATGTCGAATTGTGTATACTGTGTTGATGATGTTCTCATGAGGGGTTTTTATTTTTTCGAGTTGCTCTGCCATTCTCGGTAGTCTGTCTTTAATCGCTTCAACATCAGTTATAACTATTCCTACTCCCCGCCAACTCGCGTCTATATTATTCTTGTTCGCTGCAACATTAGTTTTGATTGTTTCTATTTCCCGTGTATTCTCGGTCATACTTTTTTTGTTCGCTGCAACATCAAGTTTGATTGTTCCTATTTCATATGCATGCACGTCTATACTTTTTTTGTTCGCTGCAACATCAGTTTTGATTATTCCTATTCCCCGCCAATACGCGTCTATATTTTTTTTGTTCGCTTCAATATCAGTTTTGATTGTTCCTATTTCCTGTGTATGCGCGTCTACACCCTTTTTGTTCGCTTCAATATCAGTTTTGATTGTTCCTATTTCCTGTGTATGCGCGCTCATATTATTTATGATCATTGTAACATCAGTTTTGATTGTTTCTATTTTCCGTCTATGCGAGTCTACATTATTTATGATCGTTGCAACATTAGCGCCGATTATTTCTATTTCCCGCTCATGTACTACTACACTATCTCTGTTCTCTGCAACATCAAGTTTGATTGTTTTTATTTCCTGTCCATACGCAGTGATATCATTTATAGTTGTTGTAATCTCATCCAGCTTGGTATTTTTTTTACCAAAGAATTTATCAAAGTTGTCATCGATCCTGTTAACATTTTTTCGCAACGTGTAAAATTGGCCCGACAGCGTTGCAAAATCCAAAATAGTATTCCTTATTGTTGTAATATTCGGTTCGGTTACCGTCGGGGTCCCGAAAAAACTAGCGGTAGTGAGCTGTATATCGGTGATAGATTTTTTCACCTCGGTGGCAGATTTTTTCACCTGCGCGTTGAGTTCGGTCACCGATCTATCCAACCTTATAAAACCGTCTTTGACTAATGTTACCGCCGATATATGTTCACCCGGTTTGAGTCGTCCGTCGCCGGTATACAACGCGATAGTGTCCTCGGCGGCATCACGCTGTCGTGTTAAAACATCATCCAGCGACACATTACTGGATTTCAATTTACCCTGGCGGTCTTGAAATACGACTATTTCACCTGGGTCAACACTGGTTAAATTCAACGTATCAGCGATTTCATCCTCGATTAGTTTTTTTATGTCATCGGTGGCGAGCGTTTCCGTGGATTCCTTCAGCGCCGAAACCGGTCGTCCCCAAATATCAATCATCGTTATTGTAAAAAAAAACGGCGTTTCTAATTAACCCGCCGGGCCTCTACGACCCCACTAGTGTATTCGTTTACAACTACATGAGGTGGTTTTCGCGATGATGAAATCGCCGCGAGTACGTTCAATGCCTCACGGCCACATATCGGTGGGTCACTTAATCGCTGTGTTGGCAACGTGGAATAAAACGCCCGGGCTGAACACGCCCGGATATACCGCATGAACTCTTTCGGCGGAGCTAACCCGTATGAATCAAAATAGACGATCGCACGCGGATCAATCGCGTATGCAACCCAATGAGTTCCCGCTCCGGAGGACCCATCGAGGTTAATTATGCCTGTTTCAGTATTCCTTGGTGCCGCCGGTAATTGATCCCTCATAAAAACACCTCTGAAGTTTTTTATCGCTAGCGCGTTTGCGGCGTCTATTAAATCAAAATTAGACATTGGAGTCATAGACTCTTGCGTTAATAAACGGTTCCCGGTAGTCTTAGACCCTTTCCCGAGTACCATGAATACGGGGTTCCCGGTAGTCTTAGACCCTTTCCGGCCACGGGTCGTTTTTTTTTGTAGCCTTTCCCGGTTGCCTTTTTCAGTGCCATTCCCGCCGCGGTACCAACGGCTCCTAACGCCGCCGCCTTAGCCACTGCTGGTGCGGCCGCGGCAATCAACGCTGGAATCGCAGCTAACAGCGGAAATATCCCACCGGTCTTTTCCATGTTTTTGATTGCTGCGGCTGAAAAATCTATTTGAACACCCTTTTTATTCTTCATCGCATTATTGAAATGTTTTATTTGACGCGCCGTCAACGATATCTTATGATTACCACCTGCCATCTGTGACGGCTTCAGCGTTATTGTGGTTCCGCATTGTTTAGCCGACTTTGATCGTAATTTCTTGACTTGACCATCAATCAACTCTACACTGACGACACTATACGACATTTTATTGTAAACGCGTTTTGTGCTTTCAATTACATGTTTTCCACTGGCGCATCAACGATTCTCATTCGTCCGTCAGCACCTTCTAGCAGCATTGATTTATCGCTGAGGATGACAGCAATAGCTCTATAATTAGCAATAGCGCCGCGAGTTACATTAGCTCGGAAGTGTATATCAACGACGGATTGTCTTGTTAAATCAAGATGTTGCAGCGAAAAGTAATAGATCGGATATAGTTCTTTGAAATCATGTTGTGATATTTGCAAACCAGTGTCGACGTTTTGATCACGACTCATATATGACAGCAACCGATGGTACACACGTGCGACATGGTTTTGACCGTAATTAAGTTGTATATCCTCGGATGGTTCCTGCTGGCCGTTTATTCTCAGCGAGACGTCAGTAACGCCTAATCGATCAAATATCATATGGCTGAATAATTGATTATCAACTCTCGTCATATCCTGCAACGCAACAAATATATGACGCGGAGCCGAAATGCCTTGTTGTGATGCCAGGTTCCATGTGAATATACCATTGATATTTGATTGCTTAGTATCTGTTGTTGTTGTTAACCAACTTAGTAATGATTTTCCTCCCTGCTCCATAAAGGATAGCAATCGTGCCTCTGTGGTAATGGATGGAGTCATTACTGGCATCCACAATAATATTTTAGTTAAAACGACTTTACCAGGGTCATTATTTGGATTTGTAGGATCCGCTGGAATTCTCCAAATTGCATTTCTATCATCGCCTTTTCGCACAAGCACCACGGTATACTTTGCTCCGTAGATAACTTTTCGCACGTTCCTACAAAATCCAAATATATGATGCAGTGGAATCGCGCATGAGAAAGATCTACGCGCCCCTGTTAACATTGATATGCGTGTTGCAGCTCCGATGTTAAAATTAGGATCGTTGTTTATAATCATATTCTCAACATCAGCATCAGCGTTATTAGCATTATTTCTTGGTCGCCTTACCACAAATTGCGAGTTTCCAGCAGTGTTTTTAGTATCCTTTGCAAACATCATAGATGGACCCGCTGATCTTGTATAATCGTCGGAACATCTTGCTAGCCCGATTATTGTTGTAGCAACATCAACTTCGCGTTCTATAGACTCGATCTCTCGCCCGTCAATGAGATATTTTGCGCTCTCAAATAGCGCCATTACGCCGTTATTGACTAAGCCAACTTTGGTACCATCTGGATACGGTGCTGATACAGCAGGAGTATCGGCCTCTGTTACAAGTTCTCCTTCGATTTCAATAAACGCTTCACACGGTAAAAAATATTTACTGGTATCATGGACTTGAAGTTCAATTCGCGATCGTATGTCGGGTTGTACTGCATGATAGGAATAAAATTGATAATTACGGACAGAATCATCCTTGTGCACTGGTGCGTCCATATCAAACGCCGGGTCAGCTGTTCGTTTAAACATTTTATTTAATAATACGCTGATGCATCTAAATCATCGTCGTGGTTTTAAACCACTTCCCGCTATTATGTTTGCGATGTCATCTTGATTATTGTTTACCAACGATGCTAGTTTTTGTTCCACTGCGTTATTTATTACTTTACTGACATTCGCAGGCATCACTGTCGTTGATGGCATCACCGGTGGTTTCTGTTTTTTTCTCCTCACCAACGACATTAGTTTGTCCTTTGCTGCAGAAAGCGCCTTTCCGGCAACATCTCCAATAGCACTAATACCCTTATCACGAATAACATCAATAGCCTTCATTCCTAATTGTTTGGCTAACGGCGCTACTTTTGGGGCCATTCTTGTAAATAACCCCGCAATGGTGCTACCGAGACCATCTCCATAGTACGCGCGGTAAACAGGCAATCGCGAGTTTACCACGTAGACGAGTACTGGTTTATCGTGGTTGTAGTGTATGATCATCTTTATTATAAAAACACCGGTTTTTCAATTAGTGATTGTGATCACCAGTGATTGATCACCCCCTTCCCACCGCCGTGTGGAAAACCGGAATAAATTTTATCAAAATTTCCTGGGGTTTTTGCCCTCGATAAAAATCCGGTTTTTTTCCGGTTTTTTCTTGATTTTTGGTCATTTTTTGTTGCCTATAGTCGTTTTTTTTCGATTTTTCAGCAAAAACATCGATTTTCTCTAAATGATTTCCTGGGGTTTTTGCCCTCAAAAAACGGTCAAAATTGACGCGGATTTACAATATTATATAATTTTACAAACGGTTGACATGTGTGGCGGGTTAGTTTTGTAAAACATTTTTTACTCTGACCAGTTTCCATCGATGGGGGAACTGTCATAGTTCTTATGAATAATTATTCTGACATTTCCTCCTGTGGAAAACCGGAATAAATTTTATCAAAATTTCCTGGGGTTTTTGCCCTCGATAAAAATCCGGTTTTTTTCCGGTTTTTTCTTGATTTTTAGTCATTTTTTGTTGCCTATAGTCGTTTTTTTTTCGATTTTTCAGCAAAAACATCGATTTTCTCTAAATGATTTCCTGGGGTTTTTGCCCTCAAAAACCAACCAAAAACGGTCAAAAAACGACCAAAAACGGTCAAAAACGGCCAGAATTAACAAAAACGATAATTTTTTTAATCATCCACGAGTTCGTCTATGAGCGTTCGATACGCACTAACGTCCATGATACCGCCCGTAAATAACCGCTTGCAAATATCAGCGGCCTCATTGATTATTTCCGGAGAGTTATTTCCGGCTCGTTTTCCTCCGATTAGTACCTCTAGCCGTGATATATCACTGAGAACACTGTTAGGACAGGTAACGCCGTAGGATTCTTTACCAACAGAGTATCCTTTTCCTTTTTTTTGTTTTACCCTTTTTTCAACTTTCTTGTGGAATGCATCGTAATCGGGACCACCACCACGTGGTATTTCGTCCCTGTGTATCCTCGCTAAATGCACCATTCTTGTCCAATCCTTTAACGACTTTATATTTTTCTCGTAACCGCCATTGATATGCTCCTTATCTCGTATGCTCTTAGCAAAATTGGAGACAGTAAAATCAATTAATTCTTCCCCCTCCTTGCTGAAGCCTCTAATTTGATCCCTTGTGCTCTTCTTAAGTACATTACGGGGTATACTCCTCTCTTTTTCTTCTTCTGGTATTTCTTCTTCGGGTATTTCTTCTTCTGGTATTTCTTCTTCTGGTTCTCTTGCGGTGGCGCCTAGTTCTTCCTCGTCGGCCATTGTAACATAAGGTTCTTGTGGTTCGGTTATAGCGAGTGGTGGTGGCCTCCGTGTTGCAGCAGCCGCTATTTTTGCAGGGAGTGTTTCTAAAGACCTTTTTGTTTGTTCGGTCTGAGCCGCTATCTTTTCAAGCGCATCGAGGACGGGTACAGTTGCCGCCGTAACATCTTTGGTCGCTTTAGTTACCGGGGCAAAGAGTTGTTCGCTTCCAACAGTAAAATCGGTTTGTAGTTGCTGCCGCGTTTGAAGTTGCTCTCGGACCCTGTCTCGTAACGGTATGAACTTTTTAAGCGCCGCTAGCCGCTCTCTGGCTAGCCGAGTAGTAAGTGATTCGCCTACCATTATTGCAATTGCGAAGCAATTTCTAATTTCTCGCCGGAGTTTTCGTCTATAATCCTTCTAATGTTTTTGATCTTGCTAGAAATCTCCCGGCGTCGTTCATAAACACGTCCGAGTTTTTTTCGTATTATTTCAACGGCAGTAAATAGTCCAATGAATGCATTTGCGTCATTGTGGTACAAGTTTTCATTAATCGTATGTTGTAATCGTTTTATAAAAAAGTACTCGCGGGCCAGGGTAAAACGCCCCCGTTTCGACTGTTCGTTAATAATCTCATAATCGGATAATATTTTTTCACTGTCGAGACCATCAGATAATTCAATTCCTTGATTTTTTAATTTTGAAATCTCGGCTAATATATTATTGATGTCTTCGATATTCATTATTCTTATAGAACATCTTGTTTTTAAATTAAAAAAAAATGAAACCCCCGTGTATCAATTCCGAAGGTGTTTAATAATTCGTTTTCTTCCGGAACAGACAATAACGTTTCACACTGTCATGGCGACTTCGTCAGCGCCATGGGCGCCGGTGACTTCGTATCTATATATAAAAATCGAATTCTGTGGCCCGTCCTTTTTGAGATCGCTGTTTTAGTTATATTCTCTGCAACATCTCGAACTGAGGCTCTACAAATATCGAAATATTTTCCCGCCTCATTCATCGACTGAAATATTTTTTCTTCGTGCGTTGATGTATCAAACGATTTGACGCCCCTTGCTTGCTTTGAAAACTTGCCAGTTTGGCCTTTTTTATTGTTTTCACTCTGAGAGATGGCTTGCAGGTTTGTAAGAGAATTATCAGTCTTATTATTATTAATATGATCAATAACGAGACCGACGTTGATCAGTCCGTTAAATGCTTCAAATACCACCCTGTGAACAAGATAAATTTTCCCCCCGGCACCAAATATCAAATACCCGTGTTTATTTACGGTACCAACCGGCTTCTTCAGTCTACGATTTCTAACAATGCCGTCGCGAGACGCCTCGTAATTGACGAGCAGGGGATGCGACTGAAATTCTCGGTCCATTTGTATAATAATACTACTTGTCTAATTTATTTTTTGGTTTAATTATGAATCTTTCAACGTAGTCCTGGGGGGTTTTGATGACGAAGTCGGCGGTAGGGTCAATGACGGCGTTTTTAATTCGCTTGTCATAATAGCGTTTTAGTTCCCTGTATCGCTTTCCACCACAATTGATACACAACTGCGATTTTCCTCTTACACCGACGTGACAAACCAAGCACGGGAGGGGGCCAAGAGAACCATTACGAACGCTTTGTAAATGATACCCGCAGAATTCACCTCTACATGATTTATTGCACGGGGTTGTCGACCCAATCATCAACCATTTGCAGTGATTCATTATACTATATTCTTTCATTTAAATACTTGTTTTATTTATATGGATGAGTTCGAGAGATTAGCAGCAATTAAGCCCCGGAAAAATATTAAGTTCAATTTCGATAGAGTCCTCAAGGACACACCAAAAGCGTTAATAAACGATAGAACCCTGTTGAGTAAAATACGCGATTGTATCGATGAATTCAAGCGTGATGGTGCATCTCATAGTTGGTCAACATTTCGAATTGATGGCGTTGTTGATGCTACCATGAACGACAACCGCGCAGCAACGATAATATCACAACTTGACGGTAAAAGGTATTTCTTCAGAGTAAAATTCATTGTCCGGGTGGAATCAGGTGATTGTATCATACGTGATAAATTTGAACCAGTTCTCAGCGAAAAGAAAACAGTCATTGTTAGCCGCGACTCCAAGCCGGGGTTGTTAACCGGAATTGACAGACCATACTATGAACGAGCGTATCCTGAAACAGCAGTTGTTTATGGAATATACCCGTTAAATAAGAAACCTGATATCGGAAAACTAGCGCCGATGAAACAGTCAACGGGGATAAATTGTGTAGCAGAACGAGTAACAGAGCATTTTACAAATGCGTGTCGAGGAAACAAGTTGACTGATTTACGACGTAGCAAAATCAACCGGTGGGAGGAGACAGTGCGCGAGCGTGGAGCAACCATCAGCGACATAGCGAGATTAGAAACGTCGTTGAGATTTCCAATCACCGTTACAACGATAACCGGTGAAGTATTATACGAATCGAAGTACAAATCAAATGGATCCCCAATCAAAATTATTGATCATAACGAACACGCGTGGACGCCCGCGATCACAGTGTTTCCACGGGATAGAACGGTAAAGTATATCCCGGGGGAATTCCTGGAAGAGAACGGGTTTCTCGCGGAGAGGAAACTATTTGATGCTATCGCTTATTTGTGTAAAAACGACCCTGTATCAGTGTGGTTACTTCGCAGCGCTGATACCTTTGATCAGTTTGTAAGACCAAACGGCGAATTATATCGCACTGAAGCGTTTCACAACAGGATGAAAAAAACCGCCATAGAATTTGAAGAGCATGATGAACAACTGCTAACAAATTGTTTTACGATTCCATCGGTTGCGGCTCATGTTGCAGCGAGGAAAAATGCGTGGAGTCCAACACGCAAGGAATTTCTACCGGATGTACAATCCAGTTGTTTGGAATACTATCACGGTGGACTATGGAACACTGAATACAACCGCGACGCTATGATTTCCGTTGATATGGTTGCCTGTTATCTAGCGAGTTTTCTCGGGTATGGATCCGCCGCTGAGTATTTCAAACGATTTGGACACCCCAGACATGAAATGACTCGTGTTGCTATTAATGGACCACTGCCTGATTTTGATTTAACCGGATTCGCTCGCATAGTATCATTTGAGTTCGCGGCAGGACTTCATCGCTGTTGCTATATTTGGATCGGTAGACACATGGCTGAAAAGAAGTGGTTGCCAATAGCGCTGTTACGGTATATGATTGATTGTAGCATGGTTGTATCGTTGATTGGCAGTGACGCGATTATATCATACCGAGCGCAGACTGAAGTCTGGTTACCAGAACCAGAGCGTCTAGATAGCATAATTGACGAATCCAAAAAACACATCGATGCCGACGAGGAATATATCATCGAATGGTCCAGGAGGATATTCAACCAACGAAACCGCGAGGCAAAAGATCTCGGTAGAAGAATAATCGGTAAGTTCACACAAGGTGGAAAAAACTGCGACTACAAACGATATTGCTCACGGCTGATTATAGATGACGCAGAATATGATTTCGTAATCAAGGACGCAGCTTTCTTGTCCAATGGAACAAAGTTGGGTACAGTTGTTACCTACAGCGACGGAGACAGCCCGGCATACCCGCATTTGAGGGCGTCTATGCTGGGTTACGCCGCTATCAATTTATTCTCGATGATAAATAGATTCCCCGACACCGCGGTTAGAGTAGCCGTTGATTCGTTTTATGTTGACGTAGCGTATAAGGAAAACGTAGCCGAGTTTACTAGTCCGGACGAGAGTTGGGGTACATGGAGAATTAAAAATGAAATACGACGCGATTATTCCCCGTCAGCAGATGTCACCGTTGAGAACAATTACCTACGCGGTGATAAATTGTCAGAATGGTCTAATGCACCATCGTGTTCTGATCCAATTTGTAGACACAAGACGGTTTATTTAAGCGGCTGTGGCGGGTCAGGAAAGACGACTCGGGCAATTGAATTATTTCGAACGCGGGCAAGTATAATCGTGCTTACACCGACCCATAGACTAGCGCGAGAGATAAAACAACGAAATGTTGACGCCGTTACTTATCACAGCTTTTTTCGATACAGCGGTGGCGAGTGGACTCCTGATCGAATGGGTGAAAAATTTATTCCTGAAGTTATCATCTGGGATGAGATATGTACTGTTTCGTTAGACGTTTTACAAATGTTTCTTGATTGGTTGCTGCTCGCGAATACAGCGGTGATCATGTGTGGCGACCATGGCCAACCACCACCATTTGTCGGCGAGGGTCCACATGATTGGTTGAGCGGGTTCGTGGACTATTATGAAGAAACCGATACTGATTACCGGGCACTTGATGAACAACTGCGCGGGGTTAAAAAATTAATCAGATTACAGCCGGATAGAATTCAGTGTGAAATAATCCGCGAGGTGATTCCGGAAACGCCGTTAAATGAATTCTGGGAAACATGGAGACCAAACGATTTAATTGTAGCGAGTAGAAAGATAGTCAGGGACACACTTCAGCGGAAGTTGTTTACGTTGCATAAGGAAAAGTTTCCAACGCGTCCAGTGCCGTTATGTTATAGACCCGCGGATACACGGCGGCAGAACATTGAAGTTGAAATTCCAGGCCGGACAGAAAAACAAATTCTCGTGCTGAATGATATTGTGCTCGTTGATATCAGCGTCGTCGAGGACGCGCTACGTGCTAATAAATCCCCGTGGACGCTAGGATACGCAACAACAATACATTCCTCGCAGGGACTAACTATCACGGACACAATTGTTTGGATAGTTGATAATCGCATCGAATGGTCCAATCTAGTCTATCTTGCAGTGTCCAGAGTACGGAGGATAAATCAGCTTCGAAGAATTGTTATTGACGGAGTCAGTGACGGGGTCACTGACGGAGTCATCGATGCAAGCGTCATTGATAGAAAACTCTCGGGTTACCTCCAACAGGATAAAAAAAAACAGCGGCGTTTTGATATTGATGCCGAATTAATAATTGCGTTACGACAACAACAGAATAATCACTGCGCGAGTTGCAATTGTATAATGAGTTGGCGTTATTCGGATAAAGACGCTCGCCAATTTACCGTGGACAGGATCGATAACAGTCTCGGTCATGTCAAAAACAATGTGAGGTTGACCTGTCTTGAGTGCAATAGACGCAACGGCGCTAGTTAAGACCACGCGGGGGTAATTGAGTATCGTCAGGTATCACTTGTAGTTGCTCGCGTGTAAATCCGCGCTGAGGAGCAGTTGAATCCAGTCTGTAGATCGGTGGTCTACCAGTTGATCGTGTTATCGTTGATATGTTATGTGTGGTAACACTCCAAATAGGATCAGTAGCCATTTTTTTACCGCCTTCAAGCTCTCCTGGTTCATACAGATATCTCACGGTAACATCGCCGAAAATCGGCTTGGAAACGCTATCTATTTTTGATCTTCCGGGTATATACTCGTATTTAATCGCGTCGCTGGGCTTCATGTTGAATACTCGGGTAATCTCGTTAGTTAACGCGGCAATTACGCCTGGCAACCTTTTGACCCATTCACGAGATCGTTTTTCTTGGATGAATTCCTTCGCGTATTGATATCCAAATAACCGTTCAGCAAGAGTCCGATTGAATCGTTCAACAATTGCCTGATCACGATGTAGCGCAGTATGACCTCGTCGTATCGCGACGCTATGATGTTTCAGCGTTGATAAAACAGCGCCGCGAAATTCACTACCGGGATCAACTTGTAATAGATTTGGCCAGCGCAGAGGACCTCTTCGATAAATCCGCTCAAACGCAGCGGCTACTTCAGTTGCTGACTTTGTTTTTAACGGCTCCGCTTGTTTGTATCGACTCGCAACATCAACTACGGTTAGCGCGTATTTGTAACTGTTGTCATGCGGCAGAAATAGTATATCAGCCTGATGAACTTCATTAGGTACGCTGACATCAAAGCGCGAGAAGTTGATTTGTTTAGGCGGTGGTAGATAAATTTGCCATATAGCCTGTTTGGATAACCAATTAGCCGCAGTGACCCTCGTTACTTTTGCAGCGCTTGCAAGCTTACCAATTGCGGCCTTCCCCTTCCAGTATCCTCTCGGAGAATAATAGATGGATTCCATGTTGTTATTAATTACCAGCGCCAATCATTGATTTACCTTTCATAGCCGATTTTACCAACCATGAGGCCAATTTTTCCTTGAAGGATTTATCAGGAATAGCATTTAACGCGTGAATTAATTTTACGTCCGCGATATGACGCTGTTGCAGATCGCTACTTTTGTAAGCAACATCATGAGCATGACACGCCTTATCGATAGCATTTATTGGGTACTCACCGGGTCTGGGTTGATTTTGATCATCGAGTCTAATATCTAATCGCGTTCCGGGGCCACAGTAGCTATATCCTGGGAGGTGCTTTTCTCCTGGATACTTTGCCTACGGGGTTCCGGGGAGTTTTGATAACTTGGCTGCAATATCACCTCCTCGCTTTTTTTTAAAACATCTCCGGGTCTAATAGAGATAAATCGAAATTTCTTTGTACCGCATTGTACACACTTGCCAGTAAGCGCCGATCTGTTATTTCTTGTTGTAACGGTTGTCATATCATTTGTGCCAGTACGCACTCTACACTTTACACAATATAGATCCATAATTTATGTATAGAGACATGAATATAATTGACTTTTCAGCGACTAAAACAAGAGAACCAGTTAAGCATGTTGCAGCGTTACCAAACTCGATCCGGATGATTATCATCGGACCATCTGGATCCGGCAAGACGCAATTGTTACTCAATTTAATAATGAGATGGATGAAGTGGGATAAGTTGTATTTGGTTGCTCCTAGCGTAGATGATCAACGATGCTACGAGGTGTTGAAAGATTTCAACGAGAATGCATCAGCGATCGCTAAAAAAAAATGTCATCGAGTTTATTACAGATATCAATGATGCACCAGGTATCGATGATATTGATGGCGACGTTAACAATCTAGTCGTGTACGATGATGTTATGTTAGACAATCAAAAAAACCCAGCTAGGATATTTTCCAGAGGTAGGCATAAAAACACTGACGTGATATATGTCACTCAACGATACACTCAGATTCCAAAAGTAATCAGAGACAACTGTAATGTTCTTGCTGTATTCAACGGCGTTGATACACACACGCTACGAAATATTTGGCAGACATGGTGCGGCGGTGACATGGACTTTAATGTTTTTCGAAACTTTTTTAGTCATGCTCAGTCGACCCCACATGGATTTGTGACGATAAATTTACATGATCCTCGGACACGATATCGTATCGGACTTGACCAAATATTCGGTTAAATTGTAACTAATTTTCATTGTAAATAACCACTTAGCAGCAGGGGGGGGGCGATGACATCGACGCGGTCGTCGATGTGTTTACCGGACGCTGACGACGCTGGGGATCGGCGCGCAGAAGGTATTAATTAAACCAAATGACGTCCGGACAATTGTCGATTTGGCCCCTCGACGATGACAACGACGACGACGTCGTTTTTTTTTTACCAGCGCTGACTACACCGGATCCGCTGAGTGCAGAAAGTATTAATTAAGCCAAATGACGTTTGGACAAAATGTCGGATTCGCCCCCCCCCCCTGCTGCTTGGACACTAGACAAACTGTATAAAGTTACGCTGCTTATCTCTTTGATGCAGCCAGACATTCAGTGTCGGTGAACTGGTTTATTAAACACATTATTATTATTAATCTTTTATGTTTTATGCGTGGATTAAATATTGGCCGTTCTTTAGAATTCGGAGGGGGGGGGAGTCATCAATTGTACGTGCGCAGGTGGGGTGGCTGTAAAAAAGGTATGCATGTGTACAGGAAGGGGTCAAGCCTTGCCAGATTTTTGCGTACATACTAAATGGATGACCTCGTATTTTTCCTTACATTTAAAAGACGAAAATTCACGTGAAACCTCGTTGTATCATTTTAATTCCTAATTGTTTTATTGTGATCATTTTCTAAAATGGTTTGATGCTTATGGATTTTGTAGACTCATTTACTTCATGAAAATACCCAAGATATTTTTTCTGTAACTACAAATGTAATGCTGATTATGTCACTCATCTGGTACCAAGGAATGTTCGGTCATAGATTTAAAGTGGACTATGTTACATTCTTTTCTAAAACATAAATGCCAAGTTCAGAGATTTTTAAACAGGAAGTCATAAGCATAGTTTTTTGATAGAAACAATATTTCCTGTACATGTTTCAGTTGCTGTGAGAAAAATGGAATTTTATTATAGTGTTCTGCTAAAATCATTTTAGACTTTACATGATTTGAAAAGTACGTATTACAGTATTTGGCCTAATGTGTGGTATTTCCAGTGTGTGTGTGTGTGCTAAATTTGTATGTCCCCCAAGTACAATTCTGGGTAAGAAAGGTTCAAAGCCATTATACAGTATCAGGGAACAGAATATACTTGATAACATGTTAGATTACTAACTTGTAAATATACATTTTTATTTTCGTGAACTGTACTTAGATAATTTTGTTGAATTTACAAGGCTGGTCATCTCTGAAAAATAATGCATTTATATGTTTGCCATAACAATACATGAATCCATGCATCGTTTAGGATTTTACATGCATTTATAATTGAGATCTGTATTATTTTGTTCAGTGAATTTTGATTGTTTATATTTAATAATTGTAATGTATTTGAAAAAGAGCAAAAATACATGATGTGCTTGTTGTGAAGGTGGTGATATTTTACCATGCAAAATATGAATAAATTGAACTTGGTCAAAATTTGAGCATATCAGCACTTCTCATTCATTGGAGTAAATTTGTATTTAAATATATGATTTATGCTCTGGTCATAAGGCTGACATATTATGGTGTCAGTGGATCTTTTACTGTATTCATTTGGGCTAAGTAGCTCTAACCGTCCTTTGTCTTAAGTTACAGAACTATGCATAATAAATAATAATAAGCCCTATTGAATTTAGAATCAAGATGTGAAAATATTGTCTTCTTTACATTATGGCTAGTACAGGGCAATATACCTTGACCAATGATCGGAGTTATGTATAACCACTATAATGTGCCATGCACAGTTATCCTGTTATGTTAGTGTTGCCATACTCCTTGAGTCCATCTTCCCTGTCTTTTGATTAACACAGATTTCTGGAGTGAAATGAAAACTTGCACTGTAGGTACGTCTTGGGATGGTGGTGTGTTGTACATTGAGATCATGTTCCTGTTACCTACTAACGAGTGTATTTAGCTATACTGGTTATAAAACAGAAGAGGTTATGGGATGATCTGCTGTCTGTCATCTATCTGTTTGCACCAAGAGTGTTACTGATACTCCTAAACTACCTCAAGTATTGCCATGAAACTTCACACACACACATTCATTCTAAGGTCTAATTGGTCCTAAATGAAAATGGTGCCACTCTAACATCCAATATAGCCACCACAGCAGCCAGCGTTTTGAAAATATTTTTATTGCTACTCTATTTCAATGGGTGGTAAGATAGACATGAGGTTATCACGAGAATACTTCTTATTATATCTGGTTGGTCCATACTTAACAATTGTAGAGCCAAGCGAGTGATGTTGTTTCTCAGTTTATGACCAATCCATCACGGTTACCTTTTGGATATTTCTTAGTGAATAGGTATCTGGCCATCTTGAAAATCTTGCTATTGTTACACCTACAAAACATAAAGGTAAATAGTGTCATTTGGTTTTCAACAGAAGACTAGTTTGTTGTCAGTACTTATAGAAAGCTGGTCATATTGACATTGTCTCTCAACGAAAGACTTCTTATTATGCCTAGTTGGTAATCGGTAGAAATGTTGCCAATGTGATATTGGATGTGACCACTATGGCATCCATCTTGAAATGTTACCATTGTCATGCCAAATCGAAAATATCAACAAGGGATTTCCACATGACCACTTTTTATGATGCCATCTTGGTCTTAATTGAAACTTGTGCCACGCTGACACACAGTATGTCCACCATAGGAGGTAATTTGAAAATTGTCTTATAACTGAAGAATATTGAACAGTTTCAACACTCAATATTTCCAAAGGAAGAAACGATCTTATCTTGAATTCATGTGAAATCTAGTTTGCCTTTGAGTGGCATTCCATTTTAGGGACTCTTGACTTCCAGACTACATGGATACATTACACATGTTGAGGAATAAGACAATCGATTTCAGGGTCTAAAACACAAATGTCAAGATCACTGACTGAAAGAGACTGCTCCAGTGGCCTCAGTGGTTAGAATGTAAGCCTCGGATATGGTATATTGCGGGTTTCGAATCCGGCCATTTTATTTCAAAGACTTATGAAAATGGTACAAAAACAGCCTTGTTTGGCGCTCATCATTTAAAGGTTAGTGTTAGAACTGGTATGTTTGGCGTCAGGATAATCATACTGGTGGATGGACATGATGCTACATGTTTGCGGAATAATCCATTGACACAAATGCAGGCCAGGTGACTGAAAGAATTTTTAAAAATAGTTTCCGTAAAGTAAACTTAGTTGAAAACGACATACCGCTCCCAAACTTTGCGATTGCTTGCACATGAGGTGAGGACGAAGGTTGTTGAATTTTAGGTCAAAGGCTGATATCACTTGCTAATAGAAGAAAATTGATTTCCTAATAATAACAACATTTTTACATAACAAACGTCTTAAGGACGAAACCTAGCTATCATGGAGTCAAATGGACAAAGGTCAATGTCAATCTGTCTGAAAGACAAGAAATAGTTTCTGCATAAATTTTGGTTATTTACGTAGAGGACTATTAAATATAGGGCAGGAACTAATGCAACAAAAGAAAAAGGCACCAAAATGCTAGATATAAAAGAAGTAAATGGTTGTCAGAGCCATTTTTCATGAGGTAGCTCATCGTATGATTGCTAAGACTGAAACAACATGGATCAGCACAGAATTTGCATACATTAAATTAAAATTATTTATATAAACGTTACAAATGAGCATGCACGGTTATCATTAACAAGAATGTAATTGTATATATTAAAGTGAAACGGCAAGTGGCCAACAACAAACACTAAAAAGGTTCAATCATCCAGTAGATCTAAAACGAATAAAGAAATAACTGAATAGGTATAACGAATGGCTAGCAATTAGTGCCATAGGAAGAGAAAGTAAAGTTTCAATACCTAACCCTACCCGAAAGCCAGGACCAAGTCGAATCCACACTGTATTGATAAAACCCCAGAATCCTGACTCACGATTCAATACAATTCTACAAATTTCTCTGAAGATTTATATTTTAAATTATGTTGCTCATGACACTTCATACATTACCAATACTTTTGTTTGAAGTACATATAATGGAAATGACACTTAAACCACTTTAAATCAATGAAACCTTGTTACGCTTGATTAAAGACGACGAAGTCCTCAAATACGAGGAAATCCCCAAGATGTACTTATATATAAAACAAGAGCCTTTTAAGGACAATTCTAGATTGTATGACTGTATTTGAATCTATAATGCCTGCTGAATGCTCCATGGAACAATCTTTGTTACCATGCATGTAATGAGATATTCAAGAACTCGATTTGAGGATAACAGTTTTAGAGGTATTTATAATTCCAAACAACTTAAGTTTAATAGACTTTGTATAAGATTTGCAATGGCTACAATGTATTTATTTAGTGCTTGAAGTGCACTCAGTTATTCCAAATGTTTTCTTGCAAAATTAACAAACGATACTACAAAGCAGGCATGTTCGTGTAGTTTATATACACCTAGCAATGGATGCAGCTGCAGTAGTTGTCCATGTTTTGTATAATAAAACTTTGTCCTAGATTAATGTAGAGGTATCTCAAGTGAAATCATGCATGCAATTATTAAAGTATCAGTTACCTTACTATATGTCAAAAATGCAGACAACAATGTAGGACAAGCAAACCAAACACATGGGCAGATTTACAAGCCTCATTTATTGATATTAGCACAATATAAATACTGGCCCATAACCATTTTAATAGCACAGTCATTTGTTAAACAAGTGCTAGTTCCCTCCAACATAATTAGCAATAGACAAAGAAAATCTAGTAGTATTATAGGGCGATGAGATTATAATATTAAAAACTTTAACATCTTTGGGCTTTAATTTGCACAAATAAATGGATATCACTACACATGACACAACTATTTAATTTAGTCAGAGAAAATCTACACAAAAATGACTCAAAATCTACCAAAAATATTCCACATAAATTAGCGACGGCCTATGCAAAAATAAAGATTTAGGTTTCTTTTCTTATTAGAAACATTTTAAAGAACGCGATTAATTATCCCGATGTCAGTGCAAATTGGAATTACCGTACCCTTACACTTAACTGTAACTCCAAATCAAACCTTAACTACAATGTGAACAACTTGGCAAAGATTGCTGAAACTTTGCATGCATGTAATAGTTTACAAGCAGAGCGAAGAATGCAAAAGACATTAGCTGGATTATTATTCCTGTCTATATAATCATATCAAATACTAATTTCTCTACATATTCAATATGTTCCTCGTGTTTAGAGGAAATATGTATGTATGTGAAAGGTACTGAAGTTTGCCATGTATATGCTTATTCAAGGATGGCCTTCAATAATATATAATTTATCTCTGCTGACCTCTTACAGAATGCTGCAAAGTTCAAAAGAATAGATTAGATGTATTAAATTGCTTTGATATCAATAAAATATCTGAAATAAAATAATTTTTATGAAATATTCTTCAAAAATGTAATAATTTTTGGTTTTCTGAAGGTTTTCGGTATACCAGCAACGACTGCAGATATGTGAACACGTCAGGCATGTTAATGAAATGAACAATATTTATTAATACTGAAGAAACGCTTAGATAGCTTCATTTCATTATGGATACTTGTTATCCTTTTAACCAATTCTGGCTTTCCAGCCAACTGAAATGTAGGCCAATTAACTTGAAAACATGTCGACATGCTTGTGTGAGAATTTTGAATTAATTAGAAAGAAAGACACCAGAGTAAGTAAAGTTTGACTTAAACCGTATTAATTTAATTTGTAGAAAAGTGTTGAGATGGGCGCCAAGAGTGTGAGATATTCCTGAAAGTTTGACTTCCTGTTCTGATGTTAGTCAGCATTAGAACACTACAACGTGCCGTTATTTAGTCAGTAAGACCTAGATCCCCAAAACATAAATATCAGGGTTGATGTCTTACATTGTTAGGATTAGTTTAAGGCCATTTTTCATCACAATATACCATCTGTTTTCAAGCACATATGTGGCTTAAATTACTGTCTTTGAAAATCTCAGTAATTCCATAAATTTGGGATTTACATCTGTTTGAACACGTGTATGCAGGAATTCCTTCTATTTATTTGTTCAAATTGTTTTAGAAATATTAGAACAAAACATTGCAAATATTGGATGCAGATGTCACAGCTTCTACTGAAATAGACTATTCTAGAAATCAGAAATGGACACAGCACATGGGTTCATTACAAAGAAAATTAGGAGTATATAACATATATTGTTACAGGTTAGAAACCCCATCCGTTGATTCATGGACGGATACTAACAGACCACAGCAAGGTATGTCACCCTCTCTGCTGCTGTTCCCGTGGAATTATGGAGAACTCGCCCCATGGAGAACTCGCCCTGGAAGAACTCATCCCAGGTGTCAGGAGAAGTCGCCCCATGGTGGTCGGAGACGTCGCCCCACTTCGCCTGGAGAAGTCGCCCCAAGGATAATATATACTTATTCTGAGTCATAGCCACATGGTTCTTAAGGCTTTTTTATTGTTGTTTTTCTTCAACTTAATAACTTATTAAATCTATAAAATTTGCAACGGAGTGAAGCCATCATATAATCAGGACGTATTTCAGTGAAACCATTTCAGCATTTCTAACTCAGGCTTGTTTCTATTAATTAAAAAGGGTACTCGCTGATATAATTTAGATATTACTAAAATAAGAGGGCAAGATTAAATTCCATTGACAATAGTTAAATCAACTATTACAATGAACGATCTGCTCTTTGATGGATGTAGATAAAACTTATGAGGGAAAATGGAAAACGACGTGTGTGTGGTGGAATAATTGTGATAAAAAACAACACAAACGCGTAAAATTCTGTGCAAATAGTTTTGCATTTAATTTATGCTTCTTCAGGCACGAGATGTTTTGAAAGAAACGGATTACGTCTTTTATTTAAAACAACAATTACGTGATGACGTAATGTCATAAATGATATGCATCATCATAACAACTATATATGACAGGATCTAAAAGATAAACGAGTCTCTAATGAAACTTGAATTAGTAAAATAATAAAATAAAATAGAGACAAACAGTCATACATATAATTATATTGTTACAAATGATATACAATACAGCAATTTAATTTTTTATACACAAATTTTATAAAGTGCATTGACATTAAGTCCATTAGGATACAGAGTATTTAACTTATGAATCCAATAAGTTTCTTTTATGAGTCTATTCATGTCACCATGTACAATATCTATTTGCATGAAAGAAAAATCAAGTAGAGAGTGATTAATGTTGTTGAAGTGTGTTGAAATATTAGAGGAAAACTGAGGATCTCTAAATGTTTTATATGAAAACGATGATTATTCATTTTTTACAAACTTGTTGAAGTGTTTGTCCCACATATTGCATGCCTCATTTTTACAGGTTATCAAATAAATCACATCAGTTGATATGCAGTTAGTGTTATCGAGTATAGACAATACCTCTTTTGTATTAGCACTACCGAAAGAAGTACTTTCTTTTATGTTTGCACATTGAGAGCACCGGTGTATGTTACATTTAGATGACGAAAATTGTTTTTTCTTTTCTTTTCTGTCTGTTTAATTCTAGTTAAAAAAATCTTGCAAATTCTTGGGTCTTCTATAAGCGAGAATTGTTTTATTTATGTAAAGCGATTTTACGCTGGTTTTATTTAATAAATTTAGGAGACTATAATATTTATTAATTATACGATCTATATTAAATAATGAAGAATTGTATTGTGAAAGGAATTACATGATATGTCGAAAATGCGGAAAACGATGTAATTTATTTAAAGACTGTTGTCTTTGACAATCATCTGAAATAATGGATCTGTATCTTTTGGCCTGGCTATATGGTATACCGTTTTTACATGACATGGGATGACATGAAGAATATTTCACATATTGGTGGATATTAGTTTCCTTGATATGAATATTTGTAGAGATAGTGTTATCAATATTTGTTATAACATTTACATCTAAAAATGAAACACGCGTACTAGATGCAGTATAAGTAAATTTAATCGTAGGTAAAAATGATTCAGTTCTTCATTTGAATGGTTCCAGATCATAAATATGTCATCGAAAAATCTGAACCAAACACATGGATTAAACTTTTCGTTTTGAAGAAAATCCTTTTCTAATTTACCCATGAAAAGGGAAGCGTATGACGGAGCCATAGGACTACCCATTGCCGTACCGATTATTTGTATGTAATTCGTATTATTAAATTGAAAATAATTATTTTCCAAAATAAGTTTTATTATTTTACAAATATCTTAACTAGAGACAGTACTATTATTAGGATTGTTATCAACAAAATATTTAAACGCTTCAATGCCATCTGCATGCGGAATGTTAGTATATAGTTATGTTACATCTAATGATACCAGGATTGAGTTTTCAGATAGCTATGGAATAGACTTTAACTTTTTATTGAAAGTAGTAGTATCTTTAATGTATGAAGGAAGTGATTTCATTACAGGTTGTAAAACACTATCAATAAATTTGGATAGGTTTTCATATACAGCAGCAGAGGAGGTGAACCAACCGTTTGCTAAAACGTCATTTGCTTAAAACAAAACCTCATACGAAGAAAATTTTTAAAAAATAAGGTCACTAACGTCAAACCGAAACCCCCTAACCAACCGAGAGTCTGTCTTGGGGGTTAGTTTATTTTGTTACTTTATCGTTGTCATTAGTATTTTGTTTTTGTTTTTAAAATTTATTAGTGATTTAGTTTACCCATATGACGTCTAATTGAAGACGCACCTCCTCTGCTGCTATTAACGAAATATTTTATTAAGACCAACACGATATCTTGTTCTGGGATCATGTAAATTTATTGTTATAAATCCGTGCGGAGTAGACTGTGCTTTGGAAAAGAAGTTTTTAAATGTAATTATGTCCATGTCACCGCTACACCACGTCTGATTAATATTTCGCAACGTATGTGTATCGACTTCATTAAACACAACTAAAATATTACAGTTATCTCTGATCACTTTTGGTATTTGTGTGTATCGCTGAGTAACATAAATCACATCAGTGTTTTTATGTCTTCCTCGAGAAAATATTCTAGCTGGATTCGATCGTTTGTCCAGCATCACATCATCGTATACAACTAAATTATTAATAAATCCGTCTAAATCATCAACACTCGGTGCTTCATCAATATCATTATAAAATCAATAATATCATCGCCATCTTTGTTCAACAATCGTGCATTTTCATCAAAATCTTTAAGTACTTCATAGCATCTCTGATCATCAACTGACGGAGATACTAAATACAACTTATCCCATTTCAGCCATCTCATTATCAAATTAAGTAATAATTGCTTCTTACCGCTTTCAGATGGACCTATTATTATCATTCTGATAGAATTTGGTAGCGCTGGATGGTGATTGACTGGCTCTTGAGTTCGTGTCGATGAGAATTCAATTACATACATATTATAAATATATATATGAATTTATATTGTCTGCGTTGTAGAGTTAAAATTCAACTGTCATAACGAAAAATAAAATAATAGCATACTTTGGAAGATGTGCAATATGTAACATAATTTTTGTTTCGTCTTTACCTAAAATTCAACATAAAGACGGTGGTGATATTGCTACATTAATGTCATAATTTCCAGGAATTCCTTGGGCTAAATACCCTGGATAAAAACATCTGCCAGGATATAATTATTGTGGTCCTGGTACCCGACTTGATATTCGATTTGATAACCAAGATTAAACAAAATCTGGTGAATATCCTATAAATGACATTGATAAAGCATGTCACGTTCGTGATGTATCATATAAAAGCAAAAACCTACAAGACAGACATATTGCAGATGTGAAGTTGATTCATTCGTTAAATTCCATAAAAAATAAAAAATATCGGAGAATCATTAGCTAATTGGTTGATAAGATCTGCGATGAAAGGTAAGCTAGAAATAGGGGCTGGTAATTAATCAACCAATTATTATAATGGTCTCGATTTATTATAATCCAAGGGGATACTGGAGAGGTAAAGCAGCTATTAGTAAACTCGCTGATGCAGAAATGCTACACGTTCTGCCGCCGCAGCGTGGTTAGGACGACAGGCACTATGGCAAATGTATATACCACCACCAATTCAGTACGCACATTTCGATGTCAGTGTTCCTAATGAAGTTCATCAAGCAGATATTTTATTTTTACCACATGATAATATCAAAATTAGAAGACGTCAAATAACGTACAAATACGTGTTAAACGTCATTGACGTTGCAAGTAGATATAAAGAGGCTGAACCACTATCAACTAAAATAGCGACTGAAGTTGTATCTGCGTTTGAACTAATTTATTACGATGGCCACATTTACTACAGGTTAGTTCTGGCAAATAATTTATTGGTACAGTATCATCGTCGTTGATGAAGCAACATAATGTCAAAATCAGGCTAGGACATACTGCAATTCATCGTGATCAGGCTATTGTTGAAGATTTAATCCAACACTTGCTGAGCGGTTATTTGAATATCAGTATGCGAAGGAAATAATTCAGGATACGAGATCTCGCGAATGGGTTGCAAGATTACCAAGTGTGATAGCTGCATTAAATAATGAAATTACTCGAACAACCAACATGAAACCTATTAATGCAATTACAACAAAAAAACACATACCAATACAACGACGTGATTTTTCAGTGCAGCCATTATTATGTAATGTTACTGTAAGTTATTTATATGGACGCGGTGAACTTGAAGGTGGTAAAAAATGAGCGACTGATCCTATTTGGAGTATTACAACACATAAAATTTCTAGCGTGGTAAGATCCACGGGTAGACCTGCAAACTACAGATTAGATTCAACTGCTCTTCAGCGAGAATTTACACGTGAACAATTACAAGTAATTCCTGAAGATACACAATTACCACCTCGACGTCGATTACACTCAAGACAGGTCAGCGTCACATTTTTGCGTGTATGACCAAGACTACTATCTTTTCTATATATGGTGAATTGTCTTGGATTATTACTCGAGTACTGCCACAACATTATACAATTACAGCTTACACAATGATTATTCTGCTGTTGTTTCAGCACTATGATAAATTCAACATCAAGGTCAAAATCGCTCTTATTTCTTTTGTCACACTGTTTATAACCGGATATTTTTTTCTTATTATATCACCTTGACATTTGTCAAGGCCTAGATATCTATCGAGGATATCGCCAGTGGTTTCTTCAATGTCTATAATAAACCTCCGCAGTTGAGATATTCTTCTGACTCGAGACACTGTGAGATAAACTAAATTTGATCATTCGATACAATCATCGACGATCCATACTCGCGTGTCAAAAATACTTAATCCCTTAGATGAACGAATCGTCATCGCGTATCGTAGCGTCCAGGGAGATGTGTTCATTTTTAGCGCATCTTCAACAATATTGACATCAACTAAAACAATATGATTTAATACGAGGTTTTGTTTTTCTGACGATCCTGTTATATCAACGTCGATATTCTGCCGTCGCGTATCTGCTGGTCAATAATACAGCGGCACTGGCAATTCTGGAAACTTTTCTTGATGTAACATAAATAATATTTGTTAAAGTGTATCACGAACTATCTTTCTACTTGCAACTATCAAATCATTTGGACTCGACGAATTCCAAATATTGTTAATAGGGGTTTTTGAAATTATTTTACGCATTACTTCACATTGAATTTTGGTCGGTTGTATTCTGATTAACTTTATCATCAGTTGTTTCTTCATAATAATCCACAAAATTCTTTAGCCAATCATGTGGAAATAACCCAACAAAAGGTGGTGGTTGAGCATGATCGCCACACATTATTACAGCAGTATTTTTTGTTAATAACCAATCAAGAAATGTTTTTAATGTTTCTAACGACACTGTACATATTTCATCTAAAACGATAATCTTCGGAATATATTTCTCTCCCATTCGATCAGGAGTCCATGCGTCACCCTTGTATCGAAAAAGCCATGATAAGCACATGATTTAAGATTTCTTTCTCTCATTTCTCTTGCAAGTCTGTGTTTAAGAGTTTAAAAGATCATATCAACAGGGTTTGACGAACTCTGTCTAAATAGTTCAATCACGCGAGTTGTTTTACCAGACCCACCTGCTCCATTAAGATAAACTGTTTTAAGTCTAGTCACGGGATTATACACTGATGGTGCAGATGATAACTGTAATGTCTGATATCTTTTGCAATATAATATCTCTGATTTCAACATCAGCGGATTCAGAATAATCGAGTATATTTTCTTCTTTTATTCTCCATTTGTCCTATGATGATGCATAATTACCGATATTTCATTTTTTCAACAATCCTGAATATTTTTAATTGATATAAAACGAATCCGTAGAGACTCTGTCGGCAAACTTAGAAATTCTGTTTTTCATCGATAATAGATATATCGAAACGTATGCGAGCATTGACGATCTTAAATGAATAAATTGCGGTGACTCACCGTCCATATTACTCACAATTGTACCTAATTTGGTTCCATTTGGCAAGAAAGCTATTTCTCTGTTGATAAACGTATTTTTCTTCGTCGTATCAGCGATTATAAAATCTAACTCAGCATCGTTCATAATCAGTCTTGTACAATGTCGTTTGTGATCATATCATCCTCCTTGGTGAATTTGCCGATTATTTTTCTGCCGAGATCTTTTGCAATTTTATTTTCATAATCGGTTGTATCAGGATTTTCATCATCAGAATATTCCTTTTGTTGTGGTAACCAAACTTCTTTGTGCGGACGATATGATATAATTGATTCGCTTATTGTCAGAACTATCAGCATTGTTACATCGAGCATATATCGTGTTAATACTGTTGGTGCCCACATTTGTTCTGAAAAATGTTTGCCAAACCAAGGATAACAAATTGGATGAAGATCTTTAGCAAACTCGAATGATATAATACGTGCGAATCCGGTTAGATCAAAATCCGGTAATGGTCCATTTATCAAATATGTGGAATACTCTCCCATACCAAGAAAACTTCCCGGATAACACGCGACCATATCAACCGAGATAACATTTGTATAATCGTATTTAGTATTCCACCGTGTCCGTATTCGACACAACTCGATATTAATCATTAATAAAATCAAACCGAGTTGGTTTCCATTAATTTTTCTCTCTAGCAAAATGATCCGCAATTGACGGAATAGTAAAACATTTGCTCAGCAACTCGTTAGTATCATTAGTATATTTTAGCGCAAGAATTTTCATTTTTGTGTGAAGAAAATGTGTTCGATAAATAACGCCATTAGGTCGTACGAATTGATTAAACTTACTTTTTTCTTCGATACCAATACTTCCGTCTGATCTGCATCAATTCATCGTCGCTTTCAGAACTCTTAAATAGCCATACCTATACAGAATCGTTTTTACTTATTTCGTTAATAAAATCGAACATGTCTCCTTGATAAAATTTAACAGTTCGATTTCGTGGAAACATTGTTATTGCATTAGTCCATGCGTGCGCATTTTGTGATCAATGGTTCCAATCGAAGCTCCTTTTGATTTATATTTTGATTCATACAAAATCTTTCCGGTTATTGGGCATTTTAGTTTTTTCCTGACTCAGCGACATCATTTATTGTAGCTCCGGTACCCTTAACTAATTCAGCCCATTCGTTTATTATTTATTGACTTTTGTCCGTTAGGCTGTTTCCACGAGTCGAAACGATAAAATGTTCTGTTACTCGTTCGGCTATACAATTCAGTCTTGAAAATTTCATTGGCTTCAGATTATCAACGCTGGGTTTTTCATTTATCGAATAAATTCCATAAATAACTGATGTTACATGATACGCTCTTTCATGACACGGTTTGTCAATACCGGTCAACATTCCTGGTTTGGAATTTTTACTCAGTATCGCAATTTTTTTTTAAATTATGAACGACAGGATCATATTTGTCAAGCATAATCCAATTACCTGTTTCTGCTAATACAACAAACTTTACTCTGAAAAATAGTTTCGATTGTCGAGATAATTAATGATAGTTGCTGCTCGTTTGTCGTTCATCGTCGCATATAATATAAACAAAAAATCATTTTCGATTATTGTTAGAGATGACTGTCAAACTAAGCTATCTCCGGTAGGTATTAATTAGTTATGCAGTTTATATTTACTAACTATTTTATTTGTTATAAAAAAAATTTCTTCAGTAATTATACAATTGTTAATTTATTCAATATTATTACAAGGGAGATAACTCTGTTGAGGATACGTGGTGCGATTAGAGTTACCTCCCTGACTCTGTCAGAAATCAATGGATTGATGACTTGTAAATGAATATTTTTTTGCGGTTAATTATCTCTTATCATGTATTCCTAAAGTCAGTTGAAACAAATTAATCTGTAATGTAACTTTAATTCGACAAACCCCTCGAAGCTCAACAGGAAAAAAAACACACCCTCCCAACATGTCACTATATGGTGGGTGCTCATTTTGCAAGCTTCCGGGGTTGATTATGGGGGAGGGTGTGCAAAAATATGTTAAGCGTAGATAATGTATGTTGTGCGTCCTTATTGTAAATACTACATGTACTGTGGCGTCCTTAGAATTAAGATTTATGTACTGTGCCGTCCTCCACTAAACACGCCCTCTTGAACCTGCTAGACTGTTGTTTGACAAGCTAGAGATTCACATAGGAGGTTGTGTCCTACTTAGAATTAAGATTTATGTACTGTGTCGTCCTCCACTAAACACGCCCTCTTGAGCCTGCTACACTGCTGTTTGACAGGTTAGGGTTTCACACGGGGTTCTGTTTCGTGTGCCTCTGAGCCTGCTAGGATGTCATAGGGCACCCTACAGGCTCACATGGGCTTGTGTCGTCCTCGGTGTAAAATATTTTTTTATTTTAAATATATATTTAGTATATAATGAACTTTGAAAATATTAATGATATTATTTCTGCTATCAAAAAATTAGAAATAGACGGCATAAATACTTTCAGGATGATCAGCGATATCCTTGGCGAACATCACTGACGGTCCAACTGATCTAGTATAATCATCTGAATATCTTGCTAAACCTATTATCGTTGTAGCAACATCAACGTCTTTTTGAATTGTTTCAATATTTCTTCCATCAATCATGTAAGTGGCGCTATCAAATAACATCACAGTACCAGTGTTAACAAAACCAACTATGACATCAGCACCATATGCTGTATTAAGAGGAACATCTGTTACGAGCTCTCCTTCTACCTCAATAAATGCTTCAGCGGGTAAGAAATATATGCTTGTATCTTGAACTTGTATTTCGATTCGACCACGCTGGTTTGGTTGTCTTGCGTCATAGGAATAAAATTGATAATCACGTATTGATACATCTTTGAGAACCGGTGCGTCTATATCGAACGCCGGATCGGATACACGTTTTAACACTTTATTATAATTGCCATGATCTAAATCATGGTCGTCAAACACGAAGACCACTTCCTGAAATAAAACTTGTATTTGTCGGTATAACTTCATTAGTTAACTTTGTGGGAACAACTTCATTAGCAGACAGTTCCGCTAGTTTTTGATTTGCCTCTTGATTTATTATATTACTGACATTAGCGGGCTTAACTTCAGTGCTGGGTCATTTTTCTCGCTGATGTTTTCGTCGTATTAATCGTGCTAGTCTCTCCCTAATTGTCGAGAACGCTTTACCAGCAACATTACCAATTGTGCCAGGAATATTTTCACGAATAAGCTCAATAAATTTCATTCCTAGTTGTTTTGCAATAGTAGTGAAGGGGGCGAGATTAGCCTCAATGGGAATTAGCATTACAGACCCCCTTGGGTCAGATTAGCCTCAATGGAAATTTAACATGGAGAAAAAAATCGTGGGTCAGATTAGCCTCAATGGAAATTTAACATGGGAATAAATCGTGGCTTAATATACGTACAAGGGGAATTTAACATGGGATTTTTTTTTTTTAAATTTTTTTAAAAAAAAGGGGTAGGCAATTGAAAGGCTATCTCTTTTCGAGAAATATGGCTGGCCCTGAAAAGGGCCTTTGGGTTTATGTTAATGTATTCATTAACATAAAGGGCACCGCATTGGTCTTCTTCTTGTCCTTAGGCTGCGTCTCACTGTTGGTCCGTAAATCAGCACTCTTTTCAGGCATCCTTGTCTTTCCACGTAGATCCTACGTATCCACAGGCTGGTGTTTGTCCTGTGGACAACGGTCCACTTGGATCGGACATACATGAGCAAGTCTGTCCGAAACATCATGGAAGACACAAGGGTGGATGACTCAACTGTGGTCCACATCTTGAAGCGACGAGAACAGGTGAATCAATGCAGTGAACTGCGCTTATTTATAGGCAGAGGTAGGATTGAAACGGATTGAGTTCATTCACCAATCCGAACACGCGTTACAAAATTCAGTTACCCCGCATCCAATCCGAAGAGAGCAGTCTGTGACGTCACTTAGTCTATATAGATTCGCTAGCGCTTGTGTGCAGTCAATCTATGCGACAGTGATTCAACATGACGGAAACTCAGAAAACGATCCAATGGGGTGCACCAGCAGGGGAGACCGCCCAAGGGAACCCGGACTTACTTTAAGAAGAGGTGAATTGGGATTTTGTGGATTTTCTCTCCTCGCAAGAATTTGTTCCGGAACCTTCGTTACCTTCTTCATTACCGCAAGTGGAGAATTTTAGACAGAGACAGAAAGAAGAATTGGAGAAATTTATACAACGACAAAAGGAAGCGGAACAAGCTTTTCTCCTACAGCAGCAAGAAGAAGAAGAGGTAAGAAAAAAACAACAGCAACAACAGCAAGAAGAAGTAGCAGCAAATAAACAAGAGGGTGAAAATCAAACGGTCACGGTACTGTTGGACATTTTAGCGGAGTTAAGAAGTCTGAAACAAATGTATCAGACTTCTTTATTATGACCGAAGAGAATACGACCTTCCCGAGCTAAACACGTTAACCCTGTGACTAAGCCTACCGTACCACCCTTAGTGATTTCAACCCAATCATCAACATTACGCAGTTCAGAAGTAGGCCTTGGCCGTGGCAAAGGCATAAGGCAGTTAAAGTTGATTGGTTAAACTCACCCCTACACCGAAATAAAAAGGCCCTTTTCAGGGCCAGCCATATTTCTCGAAAAGAGATAGCCTTTCAATTTGCCAATAACTCAAAGAAAATATTAAACAGCCCATTTTACCCTTATAGTACGTGTCTGTGTATGAGTGCGTGAGTGTACGTTCTTATTTTAAAATCAAAACTCAAAGACACTTACCTTATATCATTAATTTATTCTTTTATCCATTGTTACAATCCAATTCACAATTCACAACAGAACACTTTAATTAAAAGTTCATTGATTTCTTCTTTTCTCCTTGTTTAGTCTCTCTGTTTTTTGAATTTCTTCACCGTGACACTCTTTTCCTCTTCTTCTTCTTCCTCCTCGCTTTCTTCCCTTCTTCTTTTTTTCTCCTGTTTCTTTTTCTTCACCTGTCTTCTTTCTTCCTCAGAAGAATCCCTCTCTTCCTCTGAAGAATCCCTCTCTTCCTCTGAAGAATCCCTCTCTTCTTCTGAAGAATTCCTCTTTTCTTCTGATTCCTCTTGTTTCTTTTTTGGGCAATCTGGAGACCAATGTCCTTTTTCTTTACAATAATAACAGGTATCTTGACTTTTATCTTTTTTAGCCCCTGTTTTTTTTTCTTTTTTGACGGTCTGGACACTCTGAAGACCAATGCCCTTTCTTCTGACAGATATAGCAAGTATCTTGACTTTTATCTCGAAAGGAAGGAGAGTAGTCCGTAGGCTGGTCTGAAGAGAATTTTCTAATGACCCCTCGCAAAGCTCTGAGGAAACGTTCGATTTGGTTAGTCTCTTCCATCGTTGTGCTCGGCTTGAGAGTGAAATGAATAGTGAAAGAACAAGACACACACCCTTTTATATACGCTAGTCTGCCATGACTATAAATTAGTCTATGGTGTTTGAACTTGAGTCATTTGACGTTTTTCGCTCAAGATGAAACGATCCTATTCATTCGAGAAGAAAGAAGAAGAAGAAAGTAAGAGGCAGAAACGTGATCTATCGCCTCGTACCAGGGCTGAAATCTTGGCACAAGTTCATGCCAGTGATTTTGAAGAGGACATGAGTGAACCAGAATTTGAAACCTCTAAACCAAGTTCACCACCCTTAGTCAACCCTGAAAAATACTATTCCATTCGAGAGACGGAAAAGCGCTCCTCTAGGAAATTTAGAACCACGGCTTACAAATACACGGTGAAGTTTAAAGATTTCAAGGCTGACGTGCCGTTAGAGAAAGCAGAAGTGTTCATCACTGGGGTGTGGGATTCTTTGCTCACCTCACTCAAGCGACAATGTCAACCCAAAGAAGACGATCGCTTGAGACTTTCCATACAACACGACGGTTTGAAATCCCCTGTTTGGATCGAGTTTAGCACCCCTGCAGAATTGACCGCTTCCAAAGTCATGGACAAGATTCAACACGTACAACAATCCAATGACAAGTTTGACATCACCGATGGTAAAGCCACACTGGACATGACCCACGTCTCTCCTCCTCAAGGGACTGGATGCAAAAAGATGTTATTGGTGAACGACCTTCGCAGCACCAAAAAGAGTCTCGTCCAAATTAACAACCCTCATGACCACATGTGCTTAGCCCGAGCCATCGTGGTGGGACGAACCTATGCCAACAAGAACGACACGGCAGAATGGAAAAGAGCCTGGAAAACTATTCGACAATCGGACCGAGCCAAACAACGAAACGAAGCAGAACTCCTGTTGCAACAAGCTGGCCTGTCCAAAGACACACCCTGTGGCATTCCTGAAATGCAAAAATTGCAAGATGCCCTAGCTCCACGATACACCTTGAAAGTGCACCCTCAAGAAATGCGTGGGCCTTTGTTGTTTCGAGGGCAAGATTTTAAGGACGGAAAATACATTCATGTTTATTATCACGATGACCATTTCGATACCATTACCAGTATCACCGGATTCCTGGGATACAGTTATTACTGTGAGAAATGTGACCATGGTTATAACAATCGAGAGCAACACAAGCATTGTGGATTGAAATGCTCAGGATGTTTGGCCTCTTCACCCTGTCTGAGCGAAGAACCAGTGCCTTGTTCAACTTGTCTGCGCACGTTTGTCAGCCCTACCTGTTACCAACAACATTTGAAAACGCAAGGTTCACAGAAGAAATGCGCTTGTCAACTGCTGAGATTGTGCTCTACGTGTGAACAAGTCATACGTACCAATAATACCAAGGCACACGTATGTTCAGGAAAGAAAAAATGTCACATTTGTCACCACATCGTGGACTTGGAACACCAATGCTACGTGCAAAAATACCAACCCCCACCAGAGAAAGAGGACGGTCACAAGAAGAAAGGCAATTTCATCTTTTTCGATTTCGAATGCATGCAAGAAACCGGCATTCACATTCCTAATTTCTGCGTGGCTCATCGAGCGTGCGAGAAGTGCATTCAAGAACCTATCTTCAGTCATTACCCTCACTGCAGCAAGATTCCCGGAGGGCGTGAAAAAATCTTTCGGGGGCCGAACACGTTAGCCGATTTTGCCCAATGGGTCTTAGACCCCGTCGACAAGACGTGGAGCCAAGAGGACATCGAACGTTACGGAGATTGTCATCGTCATGCCACGGTGATGGCTCACAATTTCTCCGGATACGATGGACAGTTTCTTTTGAGGTACTATACGGAACAAGGCACCGAGCGTCCTAAAGTGACTTTGAACGGAGCCAAAATCATTTTCATGTAAGTGGGACAAGTACAGTTTAAAGATTCGATGAGTTACTTGGCCATGCCTTTGCGTCGAATGCCTAACACGTTTGGAATGACAGAAATGGCTAAAGGGTACTTTCCACACTTTTTCAATACGGAAGCCAATCAACACGCCGTTCTACCCCATTTACCTGAGGTTCACTATTACGACCCCGACAACATGCGTACCGAACAACGAGAAGCTTTCTACGGTTGGTACCAGGCTCACGCCTCGGACCCTTTCGACTTTCAGGAAGAAATGCTAAAGTATTGTCGTTCCGACGTGGACATTTTACGGCGTTGCTGTGGAAAATTTCGAGAACTGTTCAAGCGTGTTCCTTAGTGTATCGACAACGATTCATGCCTGAAAACACCGTGGCTGTCATCAGCCCTCAAACGACCCACTATGTCAAACGTCAATACTCGGTCAAAGCCCTACGTTGGTTACATTACTTGTGCGACAAGGAAGACAAGTGGATTCAGCATGCCCGCAACGGAGGGGGCGAAAAGACCATCGGAACGTATTCGGTCGATGGCTGGGACTTAGAAAATCCCAAGATCGTGTACGAGTTTAACGGTTGCTTATTTCACGGATGTCCCGTCTGTTACCCTGACCGTGGCACTAAAAATCAGTTTTTGCAACGAGCCATGGAAGACTTGTACCAGGATACTTGTCAGCGGCGCCTAAAGTTAGAACAGTAAGGATACCAAGTGGTGGAAATGTGGGAACACGAGTACGATCACCGTATGAAAACCGATCCCGAGTTTAAACGCCTCGTGGAAAGTTACCAGTTCATGGACCCACTGAACCCGAGGGATAGTTTGTACGGAGGAAGGACCAATGCCACCTGTTTGCTGTACCAAGCCGACGAAGAGAAAGGAGAAGAAATCAAATACTTGGACGTGTGTTCGCTGTATCCCTACGTGTGCAAATATTGTCGCTTTCCTGTAGGGCACCCGCAATTGTTAACGGAACACATCGACCTGAAAAACATTCGACAATACGAAGGCTTGATCAAGTGTAAAGTTTTGCCTCCCACGAACCTATACCATCCCGTCTTACCTCACCATTGTCAAGGCAAACTGATGTTTCCCTTGTGCCGTACTTGTGCCGAAACGTGCAACCAAGACCAACCTTGTCAGCACACCCAGGAAGAACGGGCCTTGACGGGAACCTGGGTCAGCGTAGAATTGTTCAAAGCTCTGGACATAGGATACCAACTGTTAGAAGTGTACGAAATTTGCCACTTTCCCAAGACACAACAATACCACAAGGGTGACCCTACTCAGAAAGGCATTTTCGCTGACTACGTGGATGCCTTTTTGAAACTGAAGCAAGAAGCCAGCGGCTATCCTTCCTGGTGTCACACTCCCGAAGACCAAATAAAATTCAAAGAGAAATACTATGAACAAGAAGGCATCACTTTAGACCACATAGAGAAAAACGAAGGCAGGCGATCGTTTGCCAAAGTGATGTTAAATTGCTTGTGGGGAAAAATGGCACAACGACCGAGTTTACCCAAGACGGAATATTTGACAGAACCTTCCCGCTACTTCCAAATGATTCACGACAAAACCAAATACATGAAACACGTGGACGTCGTTCCAGAGAATTTGATCTTGGTCAATTACGAAGAAGATCTGGACTTTGTACAAGACGACCCTTTTGGAAATGTCATCATTGCGGCTTACGTGACAGCCCATGCTCGCTTAAAATTGTACGAAGCTTTAGAACTGTTAGGGGAACGCGTCCTGTACTTTGACACGGACAGTTGCATTTACATCCATCACCCGATTCAACATCACCCTGACATCGAAGGAGACCGTTTAGGAGCCTGGACAGACGAACACCCCGACGACAAGATTCTAAGTTTCGTCAGTGGCGGTCCCAAAAATTACGGCTACGAATACCGGGACAAACAAGGAGAAGTGCACACGACGTGCAAAGTGAAAGGACTGACTCTGAATTATCGTACCAGTCGAGTGGTCAACTTTGGGGTATTGAAAGAAGCCTTGCAATCGGGAGAGGATGGAAACTTTAAAGTGACCACCTATCAACCGAACAAGATTGTACGTTTACCCACTCACCACATCGTCAGTCGGCCCTTGGAAAAAGCCTATCAAATCGTGTACCAGAAGCGAGTTCGACTTCCCAATCATTTCACCTTACCGTATGGACACGTTGGTATAAACCATTGGTTGTAAGAGGATAGTTACCCCACCAGAAAGATGACTTCGCCACAGCAAGAATCGAGTGAGAAACCCGATGAGACCTCCAAGTTCAAACCCTACCATTTTCCAGTCTTCTTACCTGACTATTGTGATTGTGCCCGTCGATTGGACACGTTTCAGAAATGGCCTACGGATAGGGAAGGATTAACTTCTTCGCATGTTTTAGCTAGAACAGGATTTGTCTACTTGGGACCTGAGTCAGGATTGGGATACGAGGTACAGTGTTTCGCTTGCGGACTGAAGTTACGAATGGATCTATGTATCTATAAAGATTCAGCTATTCTGGAACATACTCGATGGTCTCCGCACTGCCCTTACCTTTCTATGGCCTTTCCACCCATCACACTACGGTACAATGTTGACGGTACCTTAGAGACGGTACCTTCCGAAACAGGACATAAAAAAACGTAAAAAAGGAAAGATGTACAAGCAGGAGACTGCATTGCGACTAGTATAAAAAGGGGCTATGGTCAAGATCGATAGTTCATTGTGACTACCAAGACCGAGCGAACAAGATGAATACTTTCAGAGAAACACAGAACAAGTTGTTTAGAAAGGCACAATTCAAGTGTGAGGCTTCTGAAGTGGAATGCGATTGTGAGCCTTGCGATGGGTACGATGCTGTACCTTGTGACCTGACATTTGGACATTTTACTGGGTTTCGTTTTAAAGGGGAATGTTCACCTTCACGTCTACCCCCCTACGGATGTCATCCAGCCCTGAGCAAACTCCTGTTCCTGTCACCCAACCCTCATCGAAACGAACCTGTGAAAGACGAATATTCGTTTCCTGTGCGTTTGTCGGAATACTGCGACTTTGAAAACCGTCTTCAATCGTTCAAAGGAAAATGGCCTAAGTATCTGGGAGGACCGACCCCCGAAGAATTAGCCAGAGCCGGATTTTTCTACTTGGGCGAAGGAGATAAAGTCAAGTGCTTCAGTTGCGGTGTGTCACTTCACCACTGGGAACCGCAAGATTCGGCCTACGTTGAACATGCTCGATGGTCACCGAATTGTCATTACTTACCCTTAGTGGGACCGAGACATTGAAGTAACTTACCATGTCGTTGACGAAGAAGAAACCAGATTGGCTAGGAGTCAAATGTTGGACATCACCGAGACCAGTATTTAAACTTCATTTCAAAAACGATATTGAATCATTACCTAAAGAACTGCAAGTGAAGATTTACAAGGAAGTTTGCCAGGGGTTTGCCAGAGTGAAATCTCAATGGGTCACTGTAGAACTTTTGTGTCGAGAAATTCATAAGAGGAAAGTGAAAAAAGTCAACCAGTGTGTTAGATTTCTTTGGGTCAAGGGTGCATTTCTCCTATTATATCGCTTTAGACCGTTTACATCAAAAGAGTTCAGTGACATTCTTGGACGTTACCCTGAATGGCAGTGGTCAGAAATTACTCACTATGTGGATTACTTTTGTGAATTGTACGGACTGACCTATTCATGAATACTTTACAAGAGAACATTCGTGCTTTGCCTGTGGAGTTGAGAGAACGCATTTACCGAGAGTTGGTCAAAATACAAGTGAAACGCAAACTCAAAGTGATTCATCCGTTTTTAAATTATGCTATGTTCCAAAGTACAAGAAGACTGATTATGAGTGGATATTACATTAGGCACAAAGTTAAACGAGGCTATTGGTCACCACCCAACGATTCCAAAAACAGTGTATATACTTATGGATACTTTACAAGAGAACATTTTGGGCTTGCCTGAGGAGTTGAGAGAAAGGATCTACCGAGAGCTGGTGAAAATACAAGTGAAACGTAAAGAACAATTGCATCCTTTACGTCACCAGATCTTTAACCACTGGTACCTGAATGGTATAAGAGGACTGATTCGTCAGAAATTTTTTCAGTGGTCAGACCTTGTTGAACACTTTCAGTGTATGAATGATGATGATGATGATGGACTAGACGTTCGTAATTTTGGTTACTTCGAGATTCACTTACTGCAACGTATTGAGGAAGACGAGTTAAAGGATTACCAACATTTGTTACATGGAATCTGCTTAGAAAAAGACGAAACATCTAGACAAACTCTGACGTTTCAGTTACGGTATGTAACATTTAAATTCCCTACTGGAGAACGAACGTGTTTGGTTAGAAATTACCTTTATTGCTTCCGAATTGATCAGTACCATCAATTATTATAAGAACTGTATCCATTCAATTTGGGACGACAAGTGGTGTGTGTCTTAGTGACTTGTTTTCTGGGATTTCGTTTACCAGCCGATTCTTTGTGGACTCTTTACGATCAGTACTTACCACCTCAATGGCCTTAAATGGTCACGAAAAACTCCTTTTGCTCAAAGCCTTGCGTTTTCATCTGGATACTTCTCGACCTCAACAGGAAAAAAAAATTCGTCAACTTTTAGCTACCCAAGACGTGTATGACGATGTGTGTGTAGCTTGTGACTTACATCCCCATTGGACAGATGTCCGTGCCTGGAAAGAATGGGGTTTTGAGGCTTGGACCCAAGAAGTGGCCCAGTATGCACGAGAGTTGTTCAAGGAAAAAAGTTACTTTTCAACCCGTGTTAGTGACGGTGCCAGAAGAACCCGTCACCCAGGACGGGACTGTCGTGGACAGACCTGAAAGACCCTTTCGGGAGGACACTTGTGTGACCTTACCCCCTGTTGAACTGGTTAGAACATTACCCAAAACATGTTGTACAGACACTTGTGTTTATTCCACGTTCATGGTTATCATGTGCCTTTTATCCTTGTACTTAAGCCTTTGGCTTTTATGTATTTTTGTCTTTCGTATTCATGTTTGAAAAAAACAATTCAATAAACGTGTTCTGAAAAAGTATATAAACTCTTGTCTTGTTTGTTTTTCGTGTCACAAGTGACATTTCTCACACTATGGCTACCTCTACTGTCTCTGCTCCCTCTTCCTCTACTGTCAAAGTCATCGACGAACACTTAGATCGTGCCAGTTGGGAGGCTTTGTATCTTCGCCATCCCTTTAAAATGATCATTGCTGCACCTAGCGGTTCAGGCAAAACCGAATTCGTCAAACGTTTGATCGAACATAAACATCATTTGATCGATCGGCCACCTCAACGGATCGTGTGGTGTTACAAAGAGTGGCAATCGGCGTACAGCCTCTTGCGAGAAAGTCAAGGCGATTCCATCGTGTTTGTGGAAGGCATTCCTAAAGAAGACGACGGCATCGTCTCTGACTCCCGTCAAACCCATTTGGTCATTTTCGACGACATGTTAGGAGAAGACGAAGAAGAAATTAAATTGTGGTTCACGCGCAAAGGGCATCACCGTAATGCCAGTGTCGTTTACATCACCCAAAATTTGTTTCAACAAAGTAAAGCCCATCGCACCATCAGTCTCAATGCGCATTACGTGGTCTTATTTAAAAGCCCTCGAGATAAATCGCAAGTGCAAGTCTTAGCCAAACAGTTAGGAACGCCTTGGCTGACTCAGGCGTACGACGATGCCACTCAAACGCCACACGCCTATTTACTCGTCGATTTGAAACCAACAACCCCCGAGAATTTGCGATTTCGTACCCACTTGTTTCACCACTGGTGCCAAGACGGAGGGCCTGTCCTGTACACGTCTCCGTCCTCGACTTCATTTCACTCCCCATAAAAAAATCTATAAAAACCTCAGACCCTTTTTCGTCTGTCTCACACAGTGTGAACATGACGTCCCTTCAGTCGCATCTTCCCGTCAAATTGATTCGTGCCTTGTATGGCATCAGTCGAGAAAAAAATCCACAAACACGAGCTCGTGTCTTAGAAGCTAGTCTCAAAGAAGTCTTACGATGGTTCACGGTGACGGCACGTCAATTACTCCAAGGAATCATTCAGATTCCTCATCAAACCCAACGCTTTTTCGATCGAAACAAAGTCGCTTTGGTCCAACTGGCCGATCCCCGCATCGACACTCAAACCAAAAAACAAATCATTTTGAAACCTGGAGGGAGCGGTACTCTAGGAGGGGTCATCATTCGCTCACTCTTAAGATGGGATCCTAATGCCCCAAAAGTTATCCCCAAGACAAAAGTCCAACGAAGCCCCAAGAAGAAAAAGAAAAAGACCAGGTCCCCAAGGAGAACTTCTCCAGTGGCGGGACCCTCCTCTGACCAGACACCATCACCCCGGAAAAAGAAAAGAAGCCCCCAGAAAAAGAAACAGAAAAAAAGTCCCCAGAAAAAGAAAAGTCCACAGAAGAAAACTAGTCGCAAGAAAGGTACTTCGGCCAGGACGCAACCTTACACTCGCAAACCACGACCTGCCACGGCAGTGACTGCGTCTCCGGCATCCTCACGTTTGTCCACTTCTCCGTTGATGACACCAGAAACTGAAGAGTACTTGGAGACGTTGATCACACCAAGAACTTCTCCGTTGATGACCCCAAAAAGAACTTCCCCAGTGGCAGGACCCTCCAATTTAGCGGCAGTGGCTGCTGCTCACAAAGTACCTTCTCCCAAAATCAAAGTCCATGAAAGATCGGGCATGTTACAAAGTTTACTAGATTTGTCCAAGCAAGAACTGGCTCGATTTAGTCCGTTGCGTACCCCTGCACGACGTGTCATGCCTGTCCTCAAACTGATACGCCGTAAAGACAATCAGTGGCGACGCGTTCCAGTATAAAAAAGGCCTGAGACTAAGTAGGGGTATCAGTGAAGTTGTAAAAGATGTCACCTCCAAGAAGCCAAAAAAGAAAGAGACAAAGGCAGACGCGTCATCCGACAAAGCGCTTAGCCAAGCATCGACGTTACCCTAAGAAAAGACACAGTCGTTCCAAGAAAAAGAGGCGTCAACAAAGGGGAGGATTCCTTGGCGATTTTGGGAAAAACATTGTCACCTTTATGACAAAGCGATAGTCCCAAAAAAAGATAAAAGGGTGTGCGTTAAGTCATCGACGTTAGTGTCTGTTTGGTGAATGTCCCGTAACCCACAAGCAAAGATGTCACCCTCCAGAAAACCCCAAGGAAAGAAAAGGAAAGGACTGCCACCACGTTTAGTCAAACATAGGGACATGGTATCTGTCCTGTCCAAAGCTTCTCCACCCCTACGAAAAAAACTCATTCAAACGGCCTCCAAAGAGGTCATCGATACCGTGTGCGAATGTTGTTTGAACGTTTTGAAAGGCACGATCCCTTTGTCCAAACACCAGAAACAATGCTTAGGCAAACATCGTCACGTTCTTCGGAAAATGGTTGAAAAGAAAATTCCCATTCGTCAAAAAAAGAAGATGTTAGTGCAACGTGGAGGCATTTTGCCTCTCTTGTTAGGCCCCATACTGAAAGGAGTCTTGGGAACCATGTTGGGAGGACTGGTGGGAGCAAGATAAAAAGGCCCTCGGAAGTCCCAAGATCTCAGAATCGACCCCTGACAACCCCATGGAAGGACGAAAACTAGCTTTAGTGCCTTACAAACGATGGATGGAATACCATCGGTGGCAAGAACAACGCACCCCGCATTTACCTCCCAATCCCAATTTGAGCGAGATGTCCCAGTTACAACACGAATTGCAGTCCTTGATGGATCACCAAGATTTGTCCGAAACAGAAAAATCGAAAAAGTACGGTCAACTCTTGCAACGACTGCAACTCTTTCACCAGAAAGCTTTAGACGAAACAGCTTTACCCACTCTGAAAGATTTTAAGACCTTGATGAAACGTCCAGCACCATCATCATTACCACCACCACCACCACTACCATCCCCAGGGGTCACCAGAGATGCTACCCCACGAAGGCCTGAGGAAGAAGAGATGCGAGAAGTGTTTCAAACACCGTCAGCAGCTCCCATTTCGAGTAAGATTGCAGCATCCCTGTTGACCCCGTCCCCCACACCCCAACGAGAAGAAATGAAAGCTTGGGTTAAAAAGATGATGTCCACTCCTCCTTCGACAGAAGTGAAAAAGAAAGAAGGGAAACCAGAAGTGAAAAAAGAAAAGAAAACCAAAGCCATTCCATTGCCACCTCCACCACCACCACCACCACTATCTTCGACTTCTACTCCCCTAGCCCATCGGACACGTAAATCCGTTTCCAAACCACCCTTTCGACCCACCCAAAGTAGCATCACCGAAGAGTGGGTGACTTATTAACACACCAACCAACACAAAAAATAAAAATGGAAAAAGTCTTAGCCAGCATTTACTACGATCCCTCACATCCTGCAGGTTACGCAGGAGTTCAAAAATTGTATCGTGCTGCCAAAACTCGACTGAAAAGTCTCCGTTTACCTCAAGTGCAACGATGGTTACAAGAACAAGCTACCTACACTTTACACAAACCCATTCGACGAAAGTTTGCCAGAAGTCGCACCCTAGTGGAAGGCATCGATCATCAATGGGAAGCCGATTTAGCCGATGTCTCTCATTTGGCCAGCTACAATCGCGGCTACAAATATTTGTTTTGTGTCATCGACGTCTTTTCCAAATTTGCCTGGGTCGTGCCCTTGACTTCCAAATCGAGCAGCGAGTTAGTGCGAGCCCTGCAACGGGTGTTGAAACAAAGTGGTCGTCACCCTCTTCGATGGCAAACGGACAAAGGCACCGAATTTCTGAACCAAGCTTTCCAAAAAGAATTAAAGAAACGTGACATTCATTTTTTTACCACCGAGAATCCCGAAACCAAAGCCAGCATCGTGGAACGTTTTCAACGCACATTGAAAGAACGCATGTGGAAATATTTTACGCATCACCACACTCTGAAGTACATCGACATCTTACCGCACCTGGTGCAAGCGTACAACCAATCTTACCATCGAAGCATCGGACGTGCCCCGCAAGACGTGACTCCCGACAACGAAGTGCTGGTGTTTGAGCGCCTGTTCGGTACGTCCCCGACGAGGGCTGTCCCCAAGAAAAGTGGAGAGTTGACCGTAGGAGATTGGGTGCGCATTGGCAAAACCAAACGCACTTTCGACAAAGGTTACTTACCTAACTGGACGACCGAATTGTTTCGCGTCACTGGACGAGTGTATGGCCGTCATCCTACCGTCTATAAATTGGAAGACATGAACGGAGAAGTGCTCAAAGGAACGTTTTATTTGCCCGAGTTACAACGTGTCACCAAAAAAGAAGACGACGTGTACGACATCGAAAGCATTCTCGAACGCAGAACCCGTAAAGTGGGCAAACGACGTGTCAAAGAAGTCAAAGTACGTTGGAAAGGATATCCACCCAGTTTTGATTCTTGGATCGACGCTTCGCAAGTCATCGACTATAAAAAGAAGTGACCATCATGCCCTTTCACACATCAGACGCAGCTACGTCGACCACTCCTTCTTCACCTAGTTCTTCTGTGCAAGATTTACAAAAACAACCCTTGTGGGTGTGGTGTGGAGAACGTGTGCCTAAAACGCAAATCGTCTTTTTCTGCCAAATCTTCGTGGTGTATTGTGTCATCGGGGCAGCCATTGCCAATTTGAGTTTGCAACAAGGAGACAAACAATTGTGGACCATTTTATTGAGCAGCTGCATCGGTTACCTGCTTCCTAATCCCTCCCTGAAATTCACCTCGAACGGGAACCACGGGAACCTTGTGTCCAGTGCCAGTGCCAGTCACCACTCCAACCACAACCAGAACCCCATTTTGGGCGGAGACACGCCTCTGACGTCCACTAACCCCTCGGACAGCCACAGAACTCTGGAATTATGAGTCACCAAAACCAATTTTACTTAACTTTACCCAGTGACAGTTCCATGGAGGTGTTTCCCAACAACACGTTGTGCTGTTACACGGCCAAATTACCTCAGGCCATCCCCTTAGATCACGAAGCCCATTGGGAAGTGGCTTTAGTAGAAATGATTCACCCGACCCAAGTCCTCAATGTCCTTCCCAATCAAAATTTTTTTAAGGTGGAAGTTAATGACGAGCAATTGCAACAGGAGTTGGATAAGAGAGTCATACTTGACCAGAAAACCTATTATCAAAACACTAAAACGTGGACCTACAACTTGTTGATTCCCCCAGGCTATTATTTTAGTGGTCATCATTTGGTCAGCGCCATAGCCTCCAAGTTTAATGGCGTGTTTGGGAAAGCTTTTGAGAATGTCAAGAACAAAAGTGTCACCATGGAGTACCACAAAGTAGCTCGTCGCTTCTTGATGAAATTTGAGCGAAGTAAAATCGTGTCCATTTTATTTAGTCCTGAATTGTTTGACATGTTGGGCGGAGACATGAACATTGGAATGACCATACTCAAGAACAACGAATCACCCATCATTTACGACAACGAGTCTTTTAGCAAGTTATTTCGTACCCCGGTAGAACTGAACCAAGGACTGAATTTGATCTTTGTGTATTCCGATCTGGTGGAGTACAACGTGGTGGGACACACCTCCGTGCCGTTACTGCGTGTCATTCCTTTCAAAGTAGATTCTGCCACGAACGCTGACGAGGAAGGTGGAAACACTTACCACGTCCAGCGCGAATTTGTCCAACCTCACTATTTGCCGGTCAGCAAGTCGTATTTGGACACGGTCAACATTACTATAAAAGGAGATTTGGGACAAAATATTCCATTCACCAAAGGAAAAGTCACGGTGAAACTCCATTTTCGAAAACGGTTCTCTCACGATTCGTAAGTAAGTCATGTATCCAGTGTACCGAGGGGTTGCACGACAGCGAGGACACGGTTTAGGAGACATGCTGAAATCGGCCTTTCGTTCGATGGCCCCAGTGTTGAAACCGATGGTGACACGCGGATTGCACACCTTGAAAGATGCGGCACTGACGCAAGGCAAAGAATTTCTCCAAAATGTCATCATCGACAAACAAAACCCTAAAGAAGCCTTCATGAGGGCAGGCAGAAATGTCTTGCTGCAAACGGGCAAAGACATTTTAGGCCGACGAGACACACCTATAAATGCCCTGCACGCTACCGAGTCAGGCATTCAGCAAGGACAAGGCAGAAAGAGAAGACGAAGAAGAAAACACCCTTTCACTAGACTTCAAGCGAGAAAGGCCAAGAAAAGAAGAACCGTACGAGACTTAGACGTTTTCGATTATTGAAACACAGAAAAAAAATGATGCACCGAGAGTCTTGCGCTTGTTCCAAGACGGAACTGGATCTGTTTGCCATGCCACCCACGATGATGACGATGCAAGAATCCCAGTGGGTGGAATTTCACCCCGTCTCCTCACTGACCGATTCCGCTCCCATCGAGTTTGAAATCAAAGGACAGCCCGAAGATTACATCGATCTGAATAGCAGTTACTTGTACTTGAAAGTCCAAGTTCTAGAAAAAGATGATAGTGGAGTAGATGACGCTGATCAAATAGCTCCCGTCAACAATTTCATGCATTCCTTGTTCAGCTCAGTGGATTTGTACTTGAACAACAAATTGGTCAGCAGCAGCATGGATACTTACCCTTACCGTGCCTACCTGGAAAATCTCTTGACGTACGGAATAGATGCCAAGGATACTCATCTCAATGCCTGCGTGCTGTGGGAACCTGACGAAGCGGGCAAGTTCGAAAAAACGGATGAAAGCAATTCCGGCTTTGAGCAAAGAGAACTCAAAATCTCAGACAAGAAGAGTTTAGAACTGATGGATCGTTTGCATTTGGACATGTGGTTGCAAGAGAAATATTTGCTGAACGGGGTCAATGTTCGCTTGAGACTGAATCGCAGCAGTACCACTTTCCATTTGATGGCTGCTGATCCTGCTAAGGCTCCTAAAAGCAAAATTGAAGAGGCCAAACTCTACGTACGACGCGTAGAAGTGTTACCCAAAGTGGGTAACGACATCAGTCAAACGTTGAGCAGAACGACCGCCAAGTATCCCATACGACGTGTGGAAGTGAAAACGTTCACCATTCCTGCTGGACAGCATTCCATGATCGAAGATCATCTGTTTCAAGGACAGTTACCCAAACGTTTAATCCTTGGTATGGTCCTGAATTCAGCCTTCAACGAAAATCCTTTCAACTTTCAACACTTTTTAGTGAAGAAAATCGAAGTCAGTCGCGATGGCAAGACCTTGTGTACCAGACCTTTCGAACCTGACTTTACCAAGAACAATTACTTGAGATCGTACTTGTCCTTGTACGAAGCCACCGGCCAGTTAGGAACCAACACCAGTCACGGCATTACGTACGAAGATTACGCAGGAGGCTATGCTTTGTGGGCTTTCGATTTCACTCCAGACCAAGGCAGCGACGAGGGACATTTCCACCCTATAAAATCTGGCCAGATTCGTGTGGAACTTCAGTTTGCAGATAAACTGGACAAGACAGTGAACGTCATCCTGTATGCCGAATTCGATAATACCATAGAAATCAACAGTTTGAGAGAAGTCATCCTAGATTACTAGAAGCCATGGAAGACTGTTATCCCTCTTTACCTAGTGGAGAAACTTTGGAGATGGAATGTGAGGAGACCGTGGAAAAAGAAGAAGAAGAAGAAGTGATCATGATGAAGTCGAGATGGCCAGAACAAGAAGCCCATTTAGTCTCCTGTTTTGCCAAACACTTGGTGGAAAAAATGACGGAGTTGACCAAGAAAAATTGCTATGGATGTCAAAACGATCATCCCAGAGCAGCAGGGAAGTTCTACAGACCAGACTCCCAGACCAAAATAAAGCCTCCTACGAGAACTTTCTCCGTAGAAGCCTCAGATTTAAAAAATAAGCCTTCCTACGAAAATTAATTTGCGTAAATTCGTTCCCGATTGCAATTTTTTGTGAACAAAATCAATGATTCTGGACAAAGGTTTTAGGGGGGGGGTAGGAGAAATTTATTCCATCGATGAAGTTTGCGAAGATTTGGCTGCCTTTTCATGAATAAATTTGATCGAGACCGATTCGATATCTACTACGCGGATCATGAAGATTAATCGTGATAAAACCATGCGGCGTTGCCTGGGCGCGGCTGAAGAAAATTTTGAATTTGTTTATGTCCATATCGCCGTTGCACCAAGTCTGATGAATATTTCTTAGCGTGTGAGTATCGACGCCATTGAACACTGATAAGATATTACAATTGTCCCTAATTACCTTTGGAATTTGTGTATATCGCTGCGTCACGTAAATCACATCGGTGTTCTTGTGTCGGCCACGCGAGAATATCCTAGCTGGATTAATTTGCTTATCCAGCATAACATCATCGAAAACAACAAGATTATTAACATCGCCGTCTAAATTTTCCACGGATGGGGTTTCATTGATGTCTGTGATGAATTCTATCGTGCCTTCGTCGGTATTGTCGCTAAATTCCTTTAGTACTTGATAGCAACGCTGATCATCAACGGACGGTGCAACCAAATACAATTTATCCCATTTTAACCATCGCATTATCAAATTTAGCAACAACTGCGTTTTTCCAGAACCGGACGGGCCAATAATTATCATCCTAATCGAATTCGGTAACACCGCGTTGTGTTTCACCTGCTCGCGTCGCTTCGTGGCTGAAAAATCAATTACATTCATGTTACTAGAATACATGGATCTATATTGTGTTAAGTGTCGCACGCGCACAGCTACGATAAATCCAACCGAAATCGTCACACGCAATAACAGGAACGCAATTGCAGGAGAATGCGAAGTTTGTAAGACACGCAAGTTCAGATTTGTAAAAAAAAAAATAGAAGAACCGGAGGAGACATTACCGCCTCCATGAAAAATCTACCCGGGTTGCCTTGGGCGAAATATCCCGGAGAAAAGCATCTGCCAGGGTACAATTACTGCGGACCTGGTACGAGGCTCGATATAAGACTCAACGATAATAATCAACCAAATCCCGGCGAAGATCCAGTAAACGCCATCGATAACGCGTGTTACTATCACGATCTTGCGTATCGTAGCGGGGATTTACAACAAAGACATCTCGCTGATATTAGGCTAATTCATGCAATAGACGCGATTCCTGACAAAAGTTTCAAGGAAAAATTGGCAACTTGGTTGATAAAAGGCGCAATGAAAGGTAAATTAGTATTCGGTGCTGGTAAATAATAATGGAGCAAATATATTATTCTCCGCGAGGATTCTGGCGAGGAAAATCAGCAATAGCCAAACTCGCTAAAGCCGCTAAAGTAAAACAATCCACCGCTGAATCGTGGTTATCGAAACAGGCAGTCCGGCAAATTTATCTTCCTCCACCTAAGAAAATACCGTACGCGAGTTTCACCGTCAGTGTCCCTAATGAAGTCCATCAGGCTGATTTAATGTTTCTTCCTTACGATACCGTCGACGGAGTCACATATAAATATGTCTTGACAGTCGTTGATATCGCCAGCAGGTATAGAGAAGCCGAGCCGTTATCGAATAAAACAGCAACGGAGATCGCTAAGGCGTTTAGCGAAATTTATTTACGATCTCCATTAACATGGCCGAAGCTTCTCCAGGTTGATCCAGGTCGAGAATTTCTTGGCGCGGTTACTTCACTGATGAAAAAGAATAATGTTAAAATCCGTCGCGGTATTGTAGGTGTTCATCACAATCAAGCTATCGTTGAGAGATTCAACAAAACTCTTGCAGAACGATTATTCGGATACCAATACGCGCGTGAATTTATTCAAGATAATCGATCTCATGATTGGGTATCGAGGTTGCCTCATGTGATTAACGCACTAAATAACGAGACAACGAGAACAATAGCAATGAAACCCGCAATTGCAATTACAAAATCGAATATACCACTAAAGCGAGATTCCACAATTCCGCCTGTGCTAGGTAGCGTCACTGTCCGGTATTTATATAAAGAAGGCGAGGCCGAAGGAGGAAGAAAAAGAACAACCGATCCAAATTGGAGCGTTACAACACATAAAATATCCGCCGTAACAAGATCATCGGGAAGACCAGCAATTTATTTCCTAGATTCGCTAGCGCCACAACGCGGATTTACCAAGGAGGAATTACAAATAATACCGAAAGATACTCAACTACCGCCAGCGTCATTAATGTGAAACCGAATTCTACCTAACTGAGATAATTTTCTTACTCTTGACATGGCTAAATACACTAAATTTGACCAGGAAATTCTATCATCGACGATCCAAACTTTACCATCCACGGTTAATCCCTGCGATGAATGTATCGTTGTTGCATATCCTAGTTTCCATGGCGATCTTTCTGCGTTTATCGCGTCATTAACGAGATTAATATCAACAAAGATAATATCATTCAAGACCAAAATCTTTTCCTCTCCGCAGGGTAAAGTAACACTAATATTTTGTTTCCTGGTATCAGCGGGCCTGTAACATAACGGCACCTGCAATGTTGGAAATTTCTCGCAATGAAGCTTGAATAACATATCCTGAATAACATCACGAACAATTTTTCTGCTAGCAACAATCAAATGATCGGGACGCCACAAATTTAGAAAAATATCCATCGGAGTCTCGTCGATTATTCTTCTCATCACATCGCATTGAATTTTATTCGGTTGTAATCGAATTATTTTCTTAAATTCAGTCAATAAAATATCATCGGATCTGTAATCAGCGTCGATTTCCTCATAATAGTCAACGAAATTCCTGAGCCACTCATGAGGAGATTCACCATCAATCGGATCAGGCTGGCCATGATCTCCGCACATTATCACGGCGGTATTTTTCTCCTCCAGCCAGATCAGGAACGATTTTAATACAACTAAATTTACTGTGCAAATTTCATCAAATATTATAATTCTGTTGATATATTTATTTCCCATACGAGCCGAATCCCATAATCCACCACTGTATTTGAAATAACTATGATAAGTACCAGAATCAACGCCGCGTTGCCTTATTTCTCGCGCTAATCTGTGAGTTGGAGTCAACACGATCATATCAGATTTCGCAAATAAATTTATCGCTCGCGTTGTTTTACCGCTACCACCAGGACCATTCATGTAAACGAATTTACTAAGTGAAATTGGGTCAAATGCGGATGCAGCCGTCGATATTTCCTCGCATTTATCTCGATGAAATTTATCGCAATCTTCGACATCGGCGTCCTCACAGTAATCTAGGATATCTTCGTTTTTTATCCTCCAAGTTCCCCAAGAACCATCGGAGATTAAATTATCTAGCCTATACTGATATTTCTTATCGATATAAAACGAATCCGTTGCGACCCTTACCGCGATATCAGAAAATTTATTTATCATCGACAGTAAATTTATACTCACATAAGCGAGCATCGATGATCTCAAATGCGTATACTGCGCTGATTCTCCGTCAAGGTAACTAATTACGGTACCTAACTTTACTCCGTCAATGATAATATTTTCTCTGTTGCAGAATATTCCTCGCGATACCGTATCGGCAATAATAAAATCCATTTCGACATCGTTGATAAATAACCTAGCGTGTCGGTGTTTATGATCAACGGATCCTCCTTGAGTAAATTTGCCAATTATTTTTCTTCCAATATCTTTCGCGTTTTCACAATCCGTCGGTAGCCACACCTTAGTTTGTTTCCTGTATGATATAATTGCCTCGCTAACCGTCAACGATACTAACATTGACGAATCCAGCATATACCTCAACAACACCGTGGGAACCCAACGACGCTGCGATAAATGCCGACCAAACCAAATATAACAAATTTTATGTAAATTTTCAGCAAACTCGAATGAAGTAACATAAGCGAATCCGGTCATAACAAAATCAGGCAACGGTCCGTTAATTGCTACCCTTGTCATTTCGTTGGTGGGATGGCCAAATTTAGCAAAATAATCCGCACAATCGCCATATCCGAGGAAACTTCCAGGATAGCACGCGCTCATATCAACGGATATCATGTCTTCGAAATAATATTTGGTATTCCACAATCCGCCATGGCCGTATTCGATACAACTAAGTTGAATATCAGTGAGAAATTCGTTCCTTGTAGGTTTCCACGAGTTTCTTTCTCTGGCAGCATGAGCAGCAACAGACGGAACAGTAAAGCAGTTCGTTAATAACTGATCGGGATTTGACGAATATTTCATCGCGATATTTTTCATAGATTCATGCAATTTTTCATCACGGTAAATATCTCCTCGTGGCAGGATAAACTGATCATATTTTTCTTCGCTCGAGAATAACCAAACCGATATCGGATCAGACGCGGCTAATATTTTGATATATCTGAACATAGCATCGGAATTGTCCTTTGCAGAATTTTCAACAGGATAAAATTTAACAACCCGATCTCGCGGAAATATCATTACCGACTGCGACCACGCATGTGAATTATGATCAACAATTTCGATTGGTACTCCTCGAGATCTATACGGCGATGAATATAATATTTCTCCCGATAGCGTTTTCACGGTAATAGGAAATTTAAGTTTCTTGCTCAACACAGCAACATCGTCAATCGATGCGCCATCAACAACTGTCTTTGCCCATGAATTAATTTTATCTAACCTCAGCTGAGTCAGACCAGATCCACGACGAGCGTTTTTCATGTGCTCGATAACGCGCTCAGCCACGCAGTTTATCATCGGTGATTCTTTCATCGCGGGTAGATTTTTCACATCCGGGTTGTTATTTAGCCGATAAATTCCATAAACAACAGCGCTAGATGGATACGCCCTAGCATAATAAGGACCATCGATTCCCAATAATAATCCTGGCTTCGAATTTTTATCAAGAACAACATTTTTCTTACCGCCACGCACGGGATCTCGTTTATCGCGAATAATCCAAGTGTCGTCAGGCATTTGTGCAATAAATTTTATTCCGAAGATAAATCGTTCTTCTTTGTGTTCGAATTTTATATGCTCGATTATCTTCTTGGCCCGTTCCAGATTCATCGTAGCATCAACAGCGTTAGTTTTCCATGTCGACCAAGTGTGAATCGCCCCATCATCGAAAAATTCCTTTTTGGCGCGATCGACCTCAGGAATGATATATTCTGCCTCATCAAGATCAAATGTATCCATTATTATATTTTAGACAAATGTTTAAATTATATAATGCAATGCAAATGGATACCAATCGGATCAACAAAATCATGCGACAAATCCTGCAGAGGCGAATATTGTGGTGCTCACATATATGCAATTCGACGAGGTAGTAAAGGACCACAACGTTGCTTAGTTTGTCAAGTTGGCACTCGAGGAAAGACTCGATTATGTTTGTCCTGTGGAGGGAAAAATTATCGGGAATTGCTCAGATATTACAAAAAGAGATCCTCGTCGGTGATAACATGCGAAGAGGATTACATTAATCGATTCAAGGCAAATTACGATTTAAACAAACAAAATATTGTATATGAATCTGAAATCGACGATTCCTGCAATGAAAATCACACACGAGTATAGATCTCATCCAACCATCGAGGGTTACGAGGCATCATCTGATGGTACTGTCAGAAACATCAAAACAAAGAATCAAGTCGGTAATGTTAATAATTCGGGTTATCTTATGTTTACTATCAACAAAAATAATAAAAGAAGAGGAACAAATTATTATAATCACAGATTCGTATTCGAGTGTTATCACGGACCTATCAAGATAGGCCTTGTTATCGACCATATTGACGGAAATAAACTTAACAACAAAATATCTAACCTTCGCGCAGTAACTCAGAGTGAAAATTGCATATCCGGCAATACCGGCGGTGGACGGCGACTAGCTAAGGCGGTTAAATCGATAAATCAAGCAACAGGCGAGGAGATGATATTCACGTCGATGACCGCCGCCGCAAAATATTTCAGTATTGACTCACACTCGGTGAAATTCGCGGCAGAAAAAATATATAACGCGACATTTTCTTATAAAATTGGCGAGTGGATCAAATTTTACTATATCCCAATAATATTCGACGAAGAATAATTGAATATTACAGGATTAATATAACATGGATGAACAAACCATAAGCAATATTATCGAAGCCATCGATGACCTGAAGAAAAAAATAAATCTTCCATCGGAGTTGGACACAAATAAAATCCGATCCGAATTCGAGACGATTGTTCAAGGGAAACTCGAATACAAATACACGCTACCATCCGAATACAAATTAATAAAGAAAATCCAAATTGCGATGTATCAATCACTTGCGACAGTCAGCGATGATCGCGTCGAGGATTTTGTTAAATTATCTACGCTAGTGGAAAAAGCTAGGTTGATTTTATCAGAAGCATACGAGTCAAAAAAAATTACAAGTTCACGCATCAGACAACTGAAAAGGCTTGTCGATGAGAGCAAGGCTAAGGAAATTTCTGATCCTTGAATCTTCCTGAATATTTCCGCAAACAAAAAAAAAAACAAAAATTAAAAAAATATATTAATTTTGAAAATTTCCCTGGATTTTATTTATTTTTTTGGCCCGTTTTTCCCTGGCAGATGGATTTACGATCTTACCAGCAGATTGATACTTATCGTTTCCCCGCGTATATCAAGCAAATTTCCTTTCTGATCCGTTAGTTTGAAATTTATCTTCGACAATAATCGATTATGACATCGCAGATAAAACGGATTCACCGGCTCCTTTATTATCAAATAACCCGGAGAAGCGCTAGGTGAAAACGAATACAAGATAAAACCCTGCTGCGCTTGATTTGACTCTGACGAATCAACATTGTAACTGCCCTCGACAACATCCGCGTGAAGATAAATCGCGATAACTTCCGTTATATTAACGATACCTGGCGAGATATGCCGCCCTTGCCCGGCGGGATCGTTATTGTGTTTGAGAATCAATTCCAATTGTACTTTTTTAGTCCACGCGGCATGTAACTTCGGAAATAAATCATCGATGGTATCAGTGACGGATTTTCTCATTTTATCAACGTCATAATCAGGAAATTTGAAATTTGGTAGCGTTTCCTCGGTTAATCCAAATACTCTCATGAATTTTTGTTTTTCTCCTGAATTTCTGATCAACTCGAATTTGCTAATAGGAAGAACATAATCGGCAATTGATATATCGTCGACTATCGCCTGAATAAACATTCCATGATAATATTCAACATCATTCGCGAGTTGATTTAAAATTTTCACGCGTTTGATAATTTCGCTACATGAGCCTGATTTATTTAAGATGCATTCATGAAAGGATTCCCGCAATAAATTTAATTGTATTGTATGTTCTTGAATAAATTCGTCGAGGGTTCTTCTTACCAAGATACCGTCTATGGGGGCTATTATCCTGTTAATGTGGGTAGCGTCGAAGATTTTCACACCGGGGGGAATTTTAGGAAGAGGCAACCACGAGAGAATTCTTTCGTTAATAAAAGTAAAAGCGAATATTACCAGGTTAAATTTGTGGTTATTCATGAGGTTGATGGCGCTATCGATCAGAGGTTTGTGTTTGATATCTCCATACCATCCTTCGTCGGTGGTAAAATCTTCTTTTTTTGGTTCCGGTAGTTCTGGAGGAGCTTCCTCGTACCAACCTGGAATAATAAAATCTGATTTTTTTGGTTTTGCTAGAGGTGCGATTTCAGGCCAACCTAATATGGTCCTAATCGATGATTGGTAAATATCTACCATGTACGGCGATTTCACCTCTATCATCGATGACAGTGTTGGTTCATGCGCAGATATCTTTATTCCCGGAGTAGCATCGCCGGTTATATTTGATATTCTGGTGGTAAATTCCTTATCCAGCTGATCAATTTCGTAACTGCCTGTTGGTATACCGACATATATCCAATCAGGTGTTCCATCGGGTTTGGTTTTGTTGGCAAAAACAAGTGAATTATTTGACAATAATTTACCGAATGACGTCGATCTAACATTAGGCCAACTGTTGTAGACACGCAATTGTGTTAACGCAATTTCATTGACGCTGATTGGTGTTGGAAAATTGATGCTAAATTCTGGCTTAGTTGAGCTTAACGATATTAACGTTGTTGTCGGCGGTGTCGTGTTTGTCACGATCTGGGCTAGTTCGGACATTATTAATATTCATTTGTTCAATCTCCGAGTAAATACTTATCATTGCCGAAAATTCTAGATCGGAGATAACGCCGTCGTTGAGACTCTCCGAAAGCAGCGATGATAATTTCGAATACGCGTCATTGATTTTAGTTAGTTTGTTTTTGTACAACGATAACTTTTCACTCGTGCACGAGGAGATTTTTTTCGCTACGATATTGAGAACACCAGCGATTGTCGTTGTTGACGAGATTATTATCGTTGCAACGATTGGCGCGATTGTTGTTACCGCGGATAAAATTATTCCAGCACCAGCGACTACCGCGGATACCGCGTACACGGCGACGTCAATGGTAACTAATCTACGCTGGTATTTTTTTATTTTTGTTTGATATTCGTCGAGGAGTTTTTTTAGCGAATCCTGCCATGATCGCGCCTGATTGTAACGGTAATCCGATGCGGTCATTTATTAAATTATTTACCTGACTAATTCTTGGTAAGTCAGTTTTCCGTTTTCAAATGATTGGGGGTTTCCCTATCTCGACAACTACAACCGTCTCGGGTTGACCAATTACGGTCCAAACCGATAAATATTCGAAAATTACAAAATAATACACTGGTCCCATGGTGGTTCTGTCTTGTGGTTCTAGTGTGAAATTTACGATGTTATTTTCATCTATGGAAATAACGAAAAATCCAGGATAGTATTCATAAATTTCATGATTATCGGCCGTCACGTTAAATTTTATTGACTTCGAAATAATATATACTCGATATACACCCTGAATTGGCGCGGTAAAGTTAAAAGAATCATTATCAGGTGTCCAGGTAATATTTTGTGTCCTCAGCACAAATGATACATTGCAGGAAAGATCTTTTGATTCTACCTGATCTGGTATCGAAATACGCATCAACGCAGGAATATCCAACGATGATATTTCTAAGTTAATATCACTAATTTTTGTAGTTGCGTCGAGAAGTTTCGCGTTGATATTTTGAATTTCTCCGTCGTAAACTGATGTATCGACTTTTTTATTTGCTAATTCTTGTACCACGTTAATTTCCTCGGATATTTTAGTAACATCTTCGCTGATTTTTTTTGTTTTCTCGTGGAGATCATCGTGTGATGTTTTATCGACTTTTTCGTTTACGATTTGGCGTACCGCGGAGGTTTCCTCGGATATTTTAGTAACATCTTCGCTGATTTTTTTTTGTTTTCTCGTGGAGATCATCGTGTGATGTTTTATCGACTTTTTCGTTTACGATTTGGCGTACCGCGTTAATATCATCGTTGATGGATTTTGTTTTCTCGTCGTGTGATGTTTTATCGATTTTTTCGTTTACGATTTGGCGTACCGCGTTAATATCATCGTTAATTTTAGTAATATCCTCGTCGATTTTTCTTGTTTTCTCGCTGAGATCGTTATGTGATGTTCTATCGGTTTTTTGAAATATTAGTGCACGTGCCGATTCAATATCTTTGTTGATTTGGGCGATATCTTCGTTGATTTTTCTTGTTTTCTCGGTAAGATCGTTATGTGATGTTCTATCGGCTTTTTGAAATATTAATGCACGTGCCGCTTCAATATCTTTGTTGATTTGGGCGATATCTTCGTTTATTTTCTTTGTTTTCTCGGTAAGATCGTTATGTGATGTTCTATCGATTTTCTGACCCATCGCGGTATTTATTTTGGTAATTTCCTCGTTGATGGATTTTACTTTCTCGCTGAGATCGTTATGTGATGTTCTATCGGTTTTTTGAAATATTAGTGCACGTGCCGATTCAATATCTTTGTTGATTTGGGCGATATCTTCGTTGATTTTTCTTGTTTTCTCGGTAAGATCGTTATGTGATGTTCTATCGGCTTTTTGAAATATTAATGCACGTGCCGCTTCAATATCTTTGTTGATTTGGGCGATATCTTCGTTTATTTTCTTTGTTTTCTCAGTAAGATCGCTGTGTGTAGTTGAGGAGGTTTCGATGAATTTTTTTATATCCTCGTCGAGTTTTTTATTGAGATTTTTTGATGTATCGTCTAGTTTTTTAAGATCGTTAGTTAGCTTGGTAAATCTTTTTGTCACTCTGTCCTGAAGATCGTCGTGTAATGCTTTATCAGCCTTCAGAAGCAACGTTGCTGATAACTCTTTGTCGGATTTTTCCACATCCGCGATATTGGCCTTCAGGGGTAACTTTGCTATAATATCGGCGATATCAGCAATAGATTTTAATACCATCTCCGATTGACGAGTAAACTGACTAATATGATCGCGGTATTCGTCTCGCTTGATTATATCAGTTATTTTGACGTTGCTGGTTTGTAATCTTCCTTCGGTATTTTGAAAAACAGCAACTTCGCCAGGGTCCACCTCTGACAGCGATAGAAGATTGTTAATATCGCTCTTGGTTGCGAACTTTGATAGATCGACGTCAGTCACTTCTGCTTTTTCCTTCCTGTAGATAAATCTACCGTAAATATCAACCATGATATTTATCTACGGCGTATTCAAATACAATTTTGTGATACGGACCGGATGATTTTGAAATTGCATCGAGGACGTTAATTGATTCAGGGCCGCATATTGGCGGATCCGCTAATGTCTGCGTTGGAAGTGTCGAATACCAAACCGGAAGATTTAGTTTTGACACATAGCTGATAAATTCATTTGGCGGTGCTAATCCATATGAGTCAAAGTAAACGACTTCGCGAGGATTAACCGCGTAGGCAACCCAGTGCGTGCCAGGGCCGGTATTTTTATCGAGATTTATTATTCCTGTCTCGGTAGGGTTTGGTTTTTCTGGTAGTTGATCTCGCATAAATACGCCTCTGAAAAATTTTATTTTCTTTTTCTTTACTTCGCTGATTAGATCTAAATTTGAGGCTGGTAGACTCGACGTAGGCCGGATCCGTATATTGGGGGTCGTCCTAATCTTAGGCCGGATCCTTTTTGTTGTTTTTGCAACATTTTCTCGAATAGGGGATAGAAAGCGGGAAATACTCCTCCCTTTTTTTTACGGTATCTCCCTCCGGTAATTTTTCTTGTTATTGTGGAACCTATTTGGGAACCTACCCCTCCGAGCGCACCTAATCCTACTGCTTTTGCTACTGTCGGAAGAAACCCAGCTATCAGTCCCGGAAGAGCAGCTAACGGGAAAATGCCGCCCGTTTTGACCATGTCTCTGATTGCGTCTATGGAGAGATTCACATGAACGCCGGAATTCGCTGATTTGGCTCTGGTAAATCGTTCACGCTGACTTCTAGTTAGCGATAGTTTGTTAGGCCCACCGTGAATCTGATCGTTTTTCAGGGTTAAATTCAAGCCGCTTCGCCTTGCTGTTGCTGTTTGGAGTTTTTTTATCTGACCCGGGGTCAGAGTTACGCTGACGTGTTCGTATGGCATATTAATAACCGCTTAGTCTAAATTTGGAATTTGTCACATATTCTCGACAGGAGCATCGATGACTCTCATTCTGCCGCTGATTCCTTCCAAGATCATTGTTCTATCGCTGAGGATCACCGCGATGGCTCTTGCTGCTCCGGCTGTGTTAATTCTGGCTTTGAAATGGATATCGACAACGGATTGTTTTACCAAGTCGAGATGTTCCAGGGAAAAGTAATAGATAGGATAGCGAGTATTAAAATCCAACTGTGATATTTGCAATCCGGTATCGATATTTTGATCGCGGCCCATGAAACTTAGCAAGCGATGATATGCGCGGGCAGTCGAATAGTTGGCAAAATCGATGGCTATTTCCTCTGATGGTTCTTGCTGGCCGTTTATTCTCAATGAAACGTTTGTTGCCGCGAATTGATCGAATATCATATGACTGTGATATTGATCGTATCTGTTTGCGGCATGAAGAGCAACAAAGATGTGTCTAGGTGCCGAAACACCTTGTTGTGACGCAATTCTCCAGGTAAATATTCCGTTGATATTAACATCGCAGGAGTCGGTCATCGTTGTCAACCAGGACATGACGGATTTTCCGCCTTGATTCATGAATGATAATAATTTTTCTTCCTCGAGCATCGATGGAACTATCGCTGGCATCCACAAGGTAAATTTAGTTAGGATTACCTTACCAGCATCGCCAGGAATTCGCCAGATGGCTTTGTCACTGCCAGCAGCGTCTCGAACGAAAGTTATCGTGTGTTTTGCCCCGTAAATAACTTTTCTGAAATGTCTGCAAAATCCAAAAATGTGAGATAGCGGAATTGCACAGGAAAATCTTCGTTCAACTCCCCTTAACATAGCTCTTCTCGTGGCAAATCCAAGGTTGTAATCGAGATTGGAGCCAATCACTACACGGGTGTTGGTGATGTAGGCATCCTCAGCGAGATTTCGCAGTCTGCCGGTATCATACGGGGAATAATCCGGTTCATTGGAATTATCCTTGGCGAACATCATACTAGGACCGGCTGACCTGGTAAAATCATCCGAGTATCTCGCTAGGCCTATTATCGTCGTTGCTATATCAACGTTGTCCGTAATTGATTCGATCTCTCTTCCGTCGATCATGTAAGTGGCACTCTTGAATAATGCCATAATGCCGTTATTGACAAACCCAACACTATAATCTGCATCGTAGTTGGTATCATCTTCTTTTACAATTCTCCCAACAACCTCGATGTATGCCTCAGATGGAAGAAAATACCTTGTTGTATCGTGGACTTGAATTTCCAAGCGATTATTTGTATTTGGGTCAACTGCATCGTACGAGAAATACTGGAAATCCCGCACGGATGTATCCCTGCCTACAGGCTCGTCCATGTCAAACACTTCATTTGACACTTGTGCGAACATTTATTATTAAGAATATCATCTAAAACGAAGACCGCTGCCTGAAATGAAGCTTGTATTTGCTAGATTTGTGTTAGCAACTTTATTTGCTAGATTTGTCTTAGCAACTTCCTTTGCTAGATTTGTGTTAGCAACTTCATTTGCGAGATTTATCTTAGCAACTTCCTGCGCTAGATTTGTCTTAGCAGCTTCCTGCGCTAGATCGTTTATTTTTTTATTTGCTGCGTCGTTTATGGCTTTACTGACTTCGGGTGGCATTTCTCTGGTGATAGGTAATTTGACGGGTTGTTTTTTGCGCACTAAATTTAATATTTTACTTTTGACAACATTGAAGCCTTTACTGGCCAAATTACCGATACCAGAAACGGCAGTCTCGCCGATCTTTCCTATTGCTTTTAACCCGAGCTGTTTGATCATGGGTCCGATTTTAGGTATTATTCGCGTAACGAGACTTTTGACAATATCGCCGAATCCATTGCCGTGGATATATCTGTACACGGGCAATCTAGAGTTTACTACGCGAACCTGTTTGGGTCTGCGCTGATGTTTGTGAACAATCATGTTATTTCAATTGTGTTGTTTTAATCGATGAGTTCATCGACGAGTTCCTTGTAAATGTGAGAATTAATGATGCCACCACGGAATAATCGCTGACAAATATCTGAGGCTTCGTTGATTATTTCGCGAGAGTTATTTCCTGCTCGTTTTCCTCCGATTAATACCTCGAGGCGAGATACATCGTTGACAACACTGTCAGGGCAAATGGTATATCCGCTTCCTGTCTTTGGTTTTGAAAATGACGTTGGTGATAACGCTTCCTCGAATTTTTCTTTTTTCTCGGGTAATTCTCTCACAGCCTTTTTGAATCTCTGGTAACTTGGAAGATAAGGATCGACCTTACTCCCCTTCACAGCAAAATACACAACGGGAACCCATTCTTCGGCGGAATATTTTTCAAAAGATCCTGGACGTAAATATTTGCCTTTTTCATTATAACCGTATTTGGCAATTTCAACCAGGTTGCTTTCACCTATTTTTTTAAGTCCATGTTGTGTAAAATCATCCTCGGTGGTTCTTCCATAAATTCTAGAAGCTTCCTCCCCTTTTCCCGTAATTGGCGCGTTTGCATAATCTTCAAATTGATAAAATTGTGCCCCCCTTGCCTGGGACGCATTATATTTTATTCGGTATATTGCTTTAGACCATTTTTCTCGTGAATTATAAAATTTTTGTCCTTCGCTAGTCAAATATTTATTTCTATCATCGAAGTTGCGTTTTGCAAAATATGCGAGATCTTCAGTATCCTTAAAATCAATTTTATCTAATTCCATTTTTATGGTTAAAAAGCCAGCGTCCTTAAATTTATCCTTTATATTCGCGATAGGATCGGTTTTCCTCGTTTCCTTTTCTTCTTTTTTTAGTTGTTTTTCATCTTCCTCTTTTAGTCGTTCTTCTTCCTCCTCCTCTTTTAGTTGTTCTTCTTTTTCCTCTTTTATTCGTTCTTCTTGCGATTGTTTCGCTTGTTGTTCTTCCCTTAATTCCTCCAAATACCGCTCCTTCCTATCTTCTCGTTGCGCTTGTGCTTGTTCTTGTTCTTGTTCTCGTTGTGCTTGTTCTAGTTGTTTTTGTTCTCGTTGCGCTCGTGCTTGTGCTTGTGCTTGTTCTTGTTCTCGTTGTGCTTGTTGTGCTTGTGCTTGTGCTTGTGCTCGTGCTCGTGCTTGTGCTCGTGTTTGTGTTTGTACTATTCGTTCCGGCAATAATCGAGTGTGTTCCTCGATATCTCTCGTCATAGGAATAAGCCCGCGTTTCCTAAGTTCCTTATCTTCCTTTTTGTCACCGTATGCGACTTGTTCGATCGCTCCAGTGACTGGACTCAACAATTTTGACGATACCTCGGTAATTCCATATTGCGTGTCTTCGTAATCACGAACTTTTTTCTTAAATAATTGTTTTGTTGGGATAAGTTTCTTCACTGCCGCTAATTGCTCTCGCGCTAATCTGGCAGAATGAGGCTCTCCAACTCTACTAGCTTTCCGACTCATATTATTTTCAACTATATTGTTTTAATGCGAGGTAAAATTAGGATCCGCAGCCAAATCTTCGCAAACTTCATCGATGGAATAAATTTCTCCTACCCCCCCCCCCCCCAAAATCTTTGTCCAGAATCATTGATTTTGTTCACAAAAAATTGCAATCGGGAACGAATTTACGCAAATTAATTTTCGTAGGAAGGCTTATTTTTGAAATCTGAGGCTTCTACGGAGAAAGTTCTCGTAGGAGGCTTTATTTTGGTCTGGGAGTCTGGTCTGTAGAACTTCCCTGCTGCTATCCCAGTCAAATTCAACACGATAAATGCCTAATGTTGAGCCAAGAAGAAAAATTGGACGAGTATCTGGACGAAGCTTGGAGTCTCATCTCGGACGAAGACGTGTTGCACCAGTGGTATAAAGACTTGCGTGAACATTCTTGTCCACCATTAACCACTCAAGAGATCCATCGTATCGAAGCTCTCCTGAATCAGAGTGAGGAAACAGAACGAATAACCGTTTATTCGTCAGACATTTTCAAGCAAAAAGTCAGGATCGAATTGACGACTTATTATTACCTGTGAAGAAGAAAAAAAGCACACACAAATCAATGGATACCTGGGAACTTCATTACCTTTTGAACCACAGTTCGTATACGGCTTCTTGGAATCCTGTCGTCTGTGCTAAAGATGAACTCCCTCATCGCAAACCTAAAGACCATCAAGCTTACGTGATCAACACGGACGACAGTCATCTCCCAGGAACCCACTGGGTAGCCGTCTACTTTCCTCAAGAAGGATGTGTGGAATATTTCGATTCGTACGGATTGCCCCCTTTGGAAGACGATATCATTGACTTTATGAGAAGAAATGCTCAAACCACCCGATTCAATAACGTGAAATTACAAGGCACAGATTCCTTGGTATGTGGACAGTACTGTGTGTATTTTCTGCATCATCGCAGCCTGGGCTATTCCTTAGAACATTTAGTGACTCATTTTGATCCTCGTTCTTCTTCTAGAAATGATGTGAAAGTAGATCGATGGTTCTGTGACCAGTATGCTTATCTTTTGTCTCAAGCTAGGAAACTTAGTGTCCATCAATGGCCTAATGATTTCCAACAGTGGAAATCACAATTTCATTCACAACGTTGTCAGCCCTGTTTAAAGTAGATTGTCAATTGAGAAAAACATGTTTGTGATTTGAAACAATTGTTTGATGTTATATTGTTGGATTATTGTTAAAAATGTTAGAGTTGTTGTTGTTGTTTAGTGTTAAGTGATTTTTGAATAAAAAATGTTGTGTTTTGAAAACAATGCTTTTGTCTTTTGTTTAGCTATAAGAATGTTGAATTGATGCTCTTTCATTTCTTACTATCCCTCTCATGACACTCACTGAACGTTGCGACTCGAAAACCGTGTGGGAGATGTTTTCCTTCACGTCCGCGCTTTGACTTTAAGAACCGGGGTTGTTTCCAGTTTAACCATCCATTGTCGACTCATCCTCCTAAGAAGATGTGCTCCAAACTAGCTAAGCTCAACGAAGCCTACGTGAATTTGCATAGGGTCAGACACAGTCTGATACCGAAGCCAGAAGAAATAGAAAATGTGAGAATGTTAAAAATCACTGAAGACCTGATAGAAGAGCTCTTCAGAGAAGAAATGAACAGGGAGAAAGAAGAATGGACAGAGAAGTACAGACTTCAGAGACAGCAGCAACAGCAGCAACAACAACAGCAGCAGCAGCAACCTGAACCTGACAGAGGCTTTGTCGATTGTCGTATCGACACCAAAGAGTTCTTCTTCTCTTTCCGAAGAAGCAGAACTATTGCCAGAAAGTCTATCCTCAGAGGACATCGCATTCTTAGAAACTAAAAAAAGAATGCCATAGCAAACAAAAAAAAACAGCCCTTTTCAGGGCTACCCAATACTCTAGAAAAGAAATAACGATCGATTTGCCAATGTGTGTAGGTAGAGTAGTGTGAATATAAACACTAACTCTTTTTAAAAAATGTGAGGGTATGTGTTTGTGTGTTTGTGTTTGTAAGAGCTCAGGTATGTTTGTGTGAATAGTAGATTATGGGTTTCTTAGCGTATGTGAAGAGTATAGTTAGGGTTATATTATATGAAATGAGAAAGTAGGGGGATGTTTTCCTTCACGTGCGCGCGTTGTTGGGTCATGATCTAGGTAAGATCAATGTTATGTTTTTAGGGGATGTTTTCCTTCACGTCCGCGCTTTTCGTATAAGAACCCACAGTATTCGTCGTTCAAACCATTCTACAGAGAAGATGGCTTCGAACCACCTAGATAAATTTCAAACATTACAAGACGTCCTTGACAATTTGGGCATGATAGAACAAATGCTCGTACGACTCAATGAAGACCACTATTCTTACAGTCCGCATAGAGTAAAAATGGAAATTAACAATTTAAGAAAAGCAAAGGTTATGATCAGTGGTGTCATGAAAGAGATAAAGGAGGAGAAGGAGGATGAAGAGGAAAGAATAAGAATACGCAAATGGAACGAAAAAATTGAAAAAGAAGAAGAAAATGAGAAGAGGAAGAAAGAAGAGGAAGAGGAAGAGAAGAAAGAAGAGGAGGAGAAGAAAAAGAAGAGAAAGAGTGTAGGTGAGAAAATAAGAAGTTGGTGGAGAAAAAGAAGAACTTAGAAGCAGAAGAAAAACCCAAAGGCCCTTTTCAGGGCCAGCCATATTTCTCGAAAAGAGATAGCCTTTCAATTGCCTACCCCTTTTTTCAAAAAAATTTAAAAAAAAAAAAAATCCCATGTTAAATTCCCCTTGTACGTATATTAACCCACGATTTATTCCCATGTTAAATTTCCATTGAGGCTAATCTGACCCACGATTTTTTCTCCATGTTAAATTTCCATTGAGGCTAATCTGACCCAAGGGGGTCTGTAATGCTAATTCCCATTGAGGCTAATCTCGCCCCTTTCACTACTTGCAATCGGTATTGCTTTTGGGGCTATCCTCGCAAATAAACCTTTAACAACATCGCCGAGTCCATCACCGCAAACTGCTTCGTAAGTTGGTAATCGTGAATTTACTACCCTGACCATGATCGGTCCACTTTGAGTATTATGTGTAATCATTTTTTATATATCTACTAGTTAATTGTTTAGTCGTGGTGATTTTAATCACTATAATAATCATCAACGATTTCATCGATAAGGGAACGATAAATACTGCTATCCATAATACCTCAGGTGAATAATCTTTGACAAATATCAGATCTTTCATTAATACTTTCCGGCGAATTATTTCCTGCACGTTTTCCTCCTTTGAGAACTTCTAGTCGTTGCACGTCATCGAGAATATTGTTAGGACAAGCAATAAGACCACTTCCCGTAAAACCGCTACCAGTGGCGGGAAGAGGATCATCATATCATTAATTTTCTTGTTCCAATTCTCTAAAAATCCGATCAATTTTTCTCCTACTTAAAATTCTTGCTTGTCTAAGTTCTTCTGGTTCTTGTCCTTGTTCTAATTTTTTTCAACGTCCGATCCCTTTCTTTTTTTATCTCGTCAAGTAACTCCTGACTTATTGGAGGAAGTTGTCGTCTTTCTTTTCTTTGTAGAGGTGGAGGAAGTTGATATGAAGGCTCTTGTTGTGGTGGAGGAGGTTGATATGAAGGCTCTTGTTGTGGTGGAGGAGGTTGATCTGAAGGCTCTTGTGGTGGAGGAGGTTGATATGAAGGCTCTTGTTGTGGTGGAGGAGGTTGATATGAAGGCTCTTGTTGTGGTGGAGGAGGTTTTTGTCGTTCTATTTCTCGCTACGGTGGAGAAGATTGTTGGTATTTTATTTGTCCCAGTGCCTCTTCATAAAGTCTTTGTACTTCTTGAAGAAGACCTCTGTATTCTAAATCATCATATCTATCTTGTTTATATATATATATATATATATATATATATATATATATATATATATATATATATATATATATATATATATATATATATATATATATATATATATATATATACATACATATATATATATATATACATACATACATATATATATATATATATATATATATATATATATATATATATATATATATATATATATATATATATATATATATATATATATATATATATATATATATATATATACGGTACATTCACTTAATAAAATTATTATCACTTACGCCTTCATAACCAGGTTTTACAATTCTAGATTTATTAAACATACCAATTAATATTTTTTCAGGTAATTCTTCACTTTTAATATTTTTAATATCTTCGACAAAATCTTCCCAAATTTTTTAAAATCATTTTAATATTTCCTTTTCCTACTTTAGGTTTAGGTGCAAGTTCTTTTTTTACGTCGGCGATTTCAGTACGAACTTAACCAATACACTCAAGTATTCCTTCAGGTGGAGGTTGAGCTGCAGCTATTTCAGTTGGAAGATCTCGTAAAATCTTTTTTGTTTTCTTAGTTCTCGCTGCTATTTTTTTCAGTTTGCTCAGCGGTTTGTTTTACTGATGGAAGTAGACCTTCAGTAGAATCTGAAACTCTTTCAGTAACTTTTGTAACTAGTTTAAATAACTGTTCTGTGCCTTCTACAAATTCAGCTTGTGCTTCTTGACGTTCTTGTAGTTTTTATCTAACAGAATCACGAGCATGAAGAATTTTTTTGATTGCTTCTAGTCTTTCTCGAGCTAATCTAGCAGTGTGAGATTCTTTAGCCGGTGGCATTATTGATATGATAATGATTTAATTATAGCAGCAGAGGAGGTGCGACCTCAGGCGTCACATGGGTAAACGAAATCACTAACAATTTTTTAATAAAAAAAACCCACACTAATGACAACGATAAAGTAACAAAATAAACTAACCCCCAAGAGATACTCATGGAGAGAGACTCGCGGTAAAGTCAGAGGGTTTCGGTTTGGCGTTAGTGACCTTATCTTGTTATCATGTTTTTTCGCATGAGGTTTTATTTTAAGCAAATGACGTTTTATCAAAAGGTCGGTTAACCTCCTCTGCTGCTGTGTATGAATTGCAACCTGATTTCCTGGATAATTTAAAGGTAAATTATAGTCAGGATCTTTATAAGTTTTGGGTAATATGTAGAACTGAGATGTTCGTATGTTAAGGGGAGAGAATCAAATTCCTCATATACAGAATTATTATTTTTAGCGATCTCATTAATGCATGTTAAACTTTTTGATTTAATTTCTATTGACGGGTCTTCGATAATATGTTTTTAGTATTTTTCATCATTTAATTGACGTTCAACTTCTTTAACATAATCATCTTGATTCATCAAAATAATAGTGTTTGACTTATCGTCCTTTTTAATCACTATATTGTCGTCATTCATTAGATTATATAAAGACTGAATTTCGTCCTTAGAAATATTACTATGATATTGCATTTTAAGATTACCAGTTAATATCTCTTTTGTGATCGCGTATATATATATAAAAATCTAAATATGAATCACGTCCACTAGGTTGTGTAAAAGATGATTTAATTTTGTTGAAATAACCCATTTTTTTTAGAATGAAAAGAATTCGACTTACTCTCTGAGTTGTTGTATGCTTTATCATAAAAAAATTCTTTTAATTTTAGGAATCTAGAAAAATTAACAATTTCTTCAGCTAATTTACTTTGTAGTCTGAAATAAAGAATTCTTATCTTATCTTATCTTATTGCATGTGGCGATTTGGTCTGGGGCAAAATTTTAGGCCTTTGCCTAGCATCACTATTAGTTAATCTTCTACGTGAGAGGTTTAACACTTTCTTTACCTGTCTTAATTTGTTATCTTCGCTTTATGTCTTTTTTTTTTTTCTCCATTACATCTTTGAATTACAGTGCAAATATAAACCAGCTTGAAATATTCTCAACTAGGTAATTGAACAATTCAAATTGCGATAAATAACTTATTTGATTTTTTTTTAAATATTAAAAAGGTATCTGGATGACAAGTTTTGGGGTGACTTCTCCAACCAATTGGGGCGACTTCTCCACCTACGTTGGGGCGAGTTCTCCCAGGGCGAGTTCTCCGAATACCGTTCCCTTGTACTCACACAAAATCCACGCCTGTTTATTGAATTGTTTGCTCATTGAAAGCTATAAGTATTATTGCGAATAAAAAATAATGTGAGCACATGTTTAAATAACTTAAGCAAACATCTAGTGCTTTAAAACAATTATATATTTATTCATCTATCTGGCATATTACTTGTTTTAATTGGCCAGCGTAATTGAAAATTCATACGCGACAGCCTATCCTGTCTGTCGGCTTAAGAATTTGAGGGTATAATGAAATTGTTTGAACACAGATAAAATACAACATATTACTACTAAACATGAAATAAATATCACCATTTTATAGAAATCATTACATTTAAGAAAGGATAAAAAGCTTGGTGTTATATAGCGTCGCGTAATATTTATGAGTGGTAGGAAGTGCGTCATTGGCCCGATGTTGAAATTATGGATTCCGTTTCGAAGCTTAGATAGCACCAACACATTGACATTGAAACGTAGCGAGAATGGCGATATATCACTTCCTACACGCACTATTGACTACGTTTTACCTGTATTCACAGGCAGAAGGTACAATTATAATATTAACCTGTATTTGTGAAAAAACATTTAAACAGATGTAGTCTGCTGGTGTCAGGGGGGTGGGTGGCTGTCTTAGAGAGGGATCGAGGCCATTGTTGTTGTTGTTGTTATAGGGTTTAACGCCATTTTTCAGCACACGATAACATATACATGGGGGCCAGTATTAATGGTGGAGGAAGAATCCGGGAAAACCCCGGAAAGAACCACCGACCCACGAGAAGCTAGGCAAGCTTTCTCACATACCCACATTGGCCGAATCCGAGAATCGAACTCTCGCAGACAGAGGTGAGATGGCAGTGATCCGTAACGGTGAGCGCTTTAGACCCCTCGGCCACTCGGGGCCCCCCTCGAGGCCGTTAAAGAACTGGAAGATTGCTTGGTTGCTTTTCTTTTCTTTTGTTTTGTTAAAAAGATGCACCAGCAGTCTAATTTACTAGCTTGTAACTAGTTTGTAATTACCTTGAATTTGTTTGGAGGAAGTATTATACCATTCGTCTTAGCTGCCTGTCTGTACGAGTTACGTCAATGAAATTTCACAGGTGCTGGATGCAAGCTTGATGTTGAGAAAGAAAAACAATAATCTAAAAGAAAAAAATCATACAGAGTGACAAAATAATCTTAGAATATGCCCATGACCCATTCTGACATAGGACCCTCTCTATCAAAATATATAAGAGAGAAGGTATGTAACTTCCAAATACTTGGTTCCACCCACAGGTGCTTGACGCGAGCTTGATGTTGAGAAAAAAAAAAAAATAATCTAAAGGAAACAATCATACAGCGTGACAAAATTTCTTTAGGTTACCCCCCATGACCCGTTCTGAAATATGACCCTCTCTATCATAATATATAAGAGAGAAGGCACGGAACTTCCAGACACTTCGTTCCACCCATGACCCTCGATTTTTTTCTGCTATTTCCGTCTTTAAAGGCACAATATGGCTTGTTTTATTCCTGAGATATTTTTCTATTCATCAAGCGATTATTGACTTTTCTGCGTTGTACCAAACTGAAGTTACAGGCTCCGAAATATGCGATTTTCGCCAAAATTTTGGGTTCGAGTCTCGGATTTAGCCAATGTCGTTATGTGAGAAAACTTGCCAGTAGCTTCTCATGGGTCAGTGGTTCTTTCCAGTGTTTTCCCGGGTTCTTCCTCCACCATTAATACTGGCCGCCATTTATAGCCCATCGTGTGCTGAAAAATGGCATTAAACACTACGACAACAGCAAATTTTTTACTCTGAGACAAGTCCGAGCTCATGTGATAATAAGTATAATCTTTTGAGCCAATCATATTTTGGCGTTGACGTGTATGCTGCATAGTTCACTTATTTTGAAAATAGAGTTGCATGTATATGATGTCTGCAGTGAAGAAGAGATTGTCTAATTCTTGCATGGAACAGGATTCCTAAAGTTGAATCAAGTTAATGGTAAGTAAAAACTTACTTTTGCATCTACCACTGTTCTGTGATTTAAGAAGGGATGCATCATAGATTTGTAAACATGGTACATGTAGCTCTTGTCACCGGTTTTCACATGTGCATGCATTTGTCTCAGAGTAAATATCAAGGCGTAATATTAACTTGTTTGGATTTATCACAGTCTCATTATTACATATTTATATTTTCGCCTTAAAACCATAGATATTATGCCAGGAGCTGTCAAAAAAAATTGAAATCTAAAAATAAAACAATTTGCCAGAGTAGCACACTAGAAGTTTATACCTCGTAAGCTGGTGACCATTTGTGTAAATTGCGTATCTTGTGTTTGAAAAGTTATGAATTTGCTATATAATGTGCCGATTTCGGTAAAAGTGTTTTTAAAAAATTTTGCAGTGTAATATATTTTCATGCCGTGAGAATGACATCACAAAGTATCTGCACTACTTCCATCATGACGCCAATGCATCTTCCTGTTTGGATTACAAATCTGACCCACTTAATTTCAGGCAACGTGCATCAGTTAAAATTTCCCAAAATATCTTCAAAAATGGTTAAATCCTTGCACTTTCTAAAAATGTATGTGTAGAGCTCATATTTGAGAGAATAAAAGTATAAAATACAATTGAAACATTTTGTCATGCCTTTACTCACCTTAAAAAAGGCACTAAAATTAAAATAAGGCCAGATATACAAGATTTGGGGTTTGTTACATGTTTAGGCTCCAGTAAACAGTAACACAGAAAAAATGAAAACAAGAAGTTTTTAAAATTTAACAAATAATTTATTTCCTTGGAAAAATTCTGTAAAAATGAAAAAAGGAGGAGAACTTATGGTTTCAAGAATCAAATCCAAAAATAATCCACAAATTAAATTGCAAAAGTCCTAGTAATAAATGTTCTAATAAGTTCTAATCCTGGAAAATCCAAGATCAATGATGATGATGTATGCTGTAGTCATTACTGTGCTTATCTTCATTTACTTGTAGAAATACAAATAATGAAACTCCAGTGTTGGAATTCCAAATTAAATTTGTAAGCAATGTCTTTCCAAAATTAATGTGTGAGCACTCTTCAAAATATTTCCAGAGAAAAAATAATTAATCCTTTTCAAATCCAACTGATCTGAAGAAAATTATAACTCAAAATCTGGCTACAACAAAATAACTGGACATCAGTGTAAAAAGCCCAAAACTGAGAAATCTCTCTCTCTCTACACATCTCTATTAAAACTAACAAATGTGCAGTAATGGAAAAACTGGAATTGTGAAATTGAAAGGGGGGTCACATGATTGGGTTTATGTCATGTACAGCAAAAATTACTCTGACGAAAACCAACCACTCCATGATAAAATAAAACTTGTTTATGAAGGTTGCTACAGATTCTGAAACAAGGTCAGGACTTAGATCAACACCTGGTGTTTACAAAAGGAATGATTTAGTTTAACCAATTTTCTGGAAAAATAGCATCTCCAGTGAAAAAATTTACATTATAATAGCATATAATGGAATAAAAATTTTTAAAACTGACAAACAATTGAATTAAAATAAATATGAATTAAATCAGATATATGTAACAGGTTTTACTTGACATGAAAACCAATAATTCTGTGCAAGATGTTATCTCTAGGCCTAATGTTAATTTTGCAAAGCATATTAGAGTTATCTCCACCCTGCCTGTGCATGGCTAAAATAGATTCTGGCTCATGTTCAATTTTAAAAGAAGAATTACATCCAGACTTCCAGGATTTACACACAAAAAAATTGTTAAACATTTTAACAAAACGTACTTTTTCATAAGAAAAAAACATACAAAATGGTTGTACTGCCTTACACTGACGAAAATGATTTTTTAAAATACAAATTATGTGTAACCCATACAAGTTGACAGGTATGCCATGTCCAAAGGTAAAAAAAAAAAAAAAAAATGGGTTCCAGCCCTTACGGAATTTGAAACCACAGTATAAGTTATAGGGATTCCAAGCTGCATAGCTGCCAACCCTCACGAATTTGGTGTGAATTTCATGACTTTTTCAGTGATTCATGCCGTAAGCCAAAAATTCACGAATTTTCCAATCCTCGATTATTTTAAATCTTTAATAAAATAACAGATTTCCCGTTAAGAGCTAGTCGTGATATTCGCAGTTGCCAAAACGGTCCGGTACTGCTGGTCACGATATTAGTAGATCTACAGCCAGTTAGTACAGTTGGCCCGGTAGCAAGCATTTTAGCCTATTTTAATCTATCTGTATAAGAGTAGTTTTACAAATGCTTTTGAGAAAAACTGGGGCCTAACCGGAAATTTGTTCCGCGCATGCGTCAAAACACTGATTTGAGTTATCGTTCAGCATCGCATGTAAGATCTTGAAAATGTCTTCACCACCAAGGAAAAAGAAATGTATTACTCAAAAAGTGAAGTTTAATTTGGAATATATCAAAAATTGGCTGTGCATTCTGCCATTAAACATTGATATTCATTCATGCTTTTTGCACTCAGTGTGCCATCGCAGAGACGATGTGAGGAAGAATGTCGGTTGCAAAAAACACGTAGAAGTTGGGAAAATTAAGAATTTGCAGATGTCAGCTCTGGAATATGTTAAACCATTGGCAGAAGACCTGCAGGCTACCAACGCTGAAGCATTATTTGTGAGTTTTCTTGTCGAACACAATCTACCTTTATCAGCTGGAGACCATGCTAAACATTTGTTCTGACAAATGTTCCTGTGGAAGAACCAACATTGCTGCAGCTCCTGTGCATTCCTCACAGCAACAGTGACAGCAAAAGAGTATTTTCTTTAGTGAGGAAAAATAAGACAGACTTTAGGGCCTTCTTAGCTGCAGAATTTTTTTTCATGAATTCATGTCCAAATTAACAACTTTTTATCCCTATTTTCACTAATTGTGAGCCTGGAAGGTTGGCAGCTATGAAGCTGCACTGCTGCACTTGCTTTCAAGGATTAATGCAAATACAAAGTGGAAACCACATGCAGCTACTTTGGAAGACCAATTGTAAAAAATATGTATATACAGGACAAAAAGGTTTATTACTTCATGCTGTAGTTATGACAGGAAATATGACTAAAATATTTTTTCTTTTTGACATGAAACCAAAATGTCTGAGTGAGATCAAGTGCTTCCAATTGGAAGAATGTTTTTGTAAAACTGCATTAAAATCTGCTTGGTGTTGTGGAGCTACAATCAGCAGTTTGTGTTCTGTCAACCTGGAATGCCTTGTCAATGTCCTGTTCTGAAAGTTATTGTTTTTTGCACATTTGGCCATGAAGCTGTTTTTTGTAAAGCCTACGTACTTATATGGCAAAACATAAAGGTGTCTTCACTTTCACATTATTCACTCAACTTCTTTCTGAAAACGTAGCCAGCTTTATGTTTTCAACCGTTGCTGCTCAAAATTACATTTTATCTTACAAGTAACTATTACGTCATCTTCGGATGATGAACGATCCACTGGTTCGATAACAATAGTATTATCATTGGTCAGTCGTAAATGCGGTCCAAAAGGCAATTTCATTTGGTTCAGATCTATTAAAAACTTTTTCACTTGGATGCCATTGTCATTCGAACACTGACAGTATCTTGGAACAACACAAATCATACAATTGAGTGAACGGAAATTGTTGCTTCGTTGCGGTTCAAAGGTGCGCATAAAATAATAGTTTCTCATGAAAATCACTTTAAAATCGTGTTTATTTTTGGCCTCTTTCTTGGGTGTGGTAATTATATGGTTCTAACATCCTGTTGCTACAATTGATGTGAGTTACCAGTCACATTAGGTCTGCTCCAGGCTCCACACTTAGTTGTAACCCTATGTATTATGATAACATTAGCTTAAGAAACTGATATGCACGTGTTTTCCCCGTTTGGGAGAGTTGTAACCTTGCCATTAAAGTAGTTTGACCAAACCTTTGTTTTGTGTTACTCAGCGACAATTTTTGTGCATCAGATGGGAAAAGTCAGTGTATTTGATAAATAATGCATGGGTAGAAAAAACACTGCATGGAAAGCAATTGTTTGTGTTATTTATGTTAAAATCTGTTGAAACTATAATTTCCCCCTTGTTCACTTGTGGTGTGAGACCTTCAGAAGAAATATTTGCTTACAATAGGTACTTATAGGCAGAATTTTAAAAAAAAATCTGCCTTTTTTTTTCAGGCTTGGTGTGCCTTTGCGATGCCGATGGCTGTCCATCTACTGGTACATGTGAGACTGATGGGGCATGCATTACCAATATCTTCAACACTGGAAAAAATAAGGGATTCTTCCACAGGTTTGTATTTTGAAAATTATTTATTTATTGCTATGCAACACTTTCTCTTGAATACACAAACACATTATGTGGAGGGGACTAGTAGTGTTACAAATGGGTGTCATGTCATGTTATATAACGTCCATCAAGAGTTTTGATAACGCTTCATAATTTAGAGGGACTTCATGCATTGAAATCAGATTTTTTTTTAGAAGACGTATTATGAAACCAATCTCATGTTAGATTTTTCCAACATTTTTTGACATAGCTTATCGAAGTGAAATGATCAGCAATATATTAATGCATCAGTACTTTCTGCCGTACCGATACACATATCAAAACAAGAAATGGAGAAGTGTTACAAAGCGATAATTTCCATATGCAAGTTATTTTAGTCTTCAGAAGTCATGAATATTTTTAGTCATTTGCCTTGTTATACCTTAAACTGAGAAATCATCTATCACAGGTGATGCAGACACAAGCACTTATTTTGGTTAGTAGAAACAATACAGATTGGTGAGAACATTCATTTGCCTCCTATAAATTGATACAAGATGATGCAGTTTGTAATCGGCCCTACCTCCTAATACCATGTTAAGTATCATATCCCAACTGCATGTTCAGCATAAACAGTGTTTCCCTTTACCCTCATTTGCGCTTCAGATACCCTCACATTTTTTATTTGACCTCCAGTTTTGATATCAGTGTTAGTTTTTAACTCAGTCTGACCCCCAGTTTTGACATTAAGGTGATTTTTGACTCTGTCTTGCACCCCTAGGGGATACACTGGCATAAAGGAGACATTACAATGTGTTCCTCATTTATAATGAAGTAATTTATGCATCATTTGATAACCTAATTTATGTGAAGTTTATATTTTGATTTGTATATTGTCCACGTTGGTTAGATTTAAAAGCTAAACAGTGGGTCACAAAGTGAAATAATATGTTACATTGAATTCTCATTGGTGGTTATTGTTTGTTTTGGTCTTGGGTAAACAATATCCACCAATCAGAACTTAATGTAGGTTATTTCCTGCAGGAAAAAACAGGCAAAAAAAAAAAACAACAGTGAAACTTTGCACAGAAGTGGTCATTAATTGATCTGTAAAGTACGTAAACAGAGAGAACTGCAAATTAGTTAAAATTCATGCATATGAAAATGACTTGGCACAGTATACCTTTTTTATTTAAGGTGCGTGTCACAACACAAGTCACATCAGTAGAAGTGCCATATCACATTTTGCAACATTTGTTTCTCAGGTAGACAACTATTACACACCTGGGTTCTTCAGCTTGGCATGATTTAATTGGTACATTGTTCATCGGTACATGCATTACGTCATAGTTTCAACCTTGCATCAAGTAAGTTTTACAAATGCATGTTTGGCTGTCTAGAAAACCATGATGGCTGATTCACAGCATGGTTCACTGTCAGATGACAATTTCACTTTGCAAATGCTGGATGATCAGAGGTCTCAAAAGTGCTTAATCACGCGTATTTGGACTGCAATTTTTTATCTGGGATGCAGAAAATCACTTAGGTGGGGGTCCTCTATATGGATGTAATAGGTTGGCGGCAAAATTAAAAGATTTGCCAGTCATGCTTTAGCCATCTGCTTAGTGGGAAATTGTGTTGATCAGTTAGCTGTGCTGATATTTACAATGACAGAATTCATTGGCTGAAAGACCCCTTTATGTACATGTTGCCATTTTATATAAGAGTACATCGAAAGAACATGATGCAATTGCTGGGAGGCAAGTTCAAAGACTTTGAATGGCTGTTGGGTGGAAAAATGTGCTGATATTTACAATGACAGAATTCAGTGACTGAAAGACCCCCTGATGTTCATGTTGCTGTTAATTAGGAGTACATCAAAAGAACATGATGCAAAAGCTGGGTGGCAAGTTCAAAGACTGATTTGCAGCTGGATGGAAAAATATGCTGATAATTACAATCCGCTCCAGTGGCCAAGTGGTTAGAGCATCTGCCTCCGATTCAGAAGGTCATAGGTTCGATCCCTGGCTGAGTCATACCAAAGACTTATGCAAATGGTACTAACAGCTACCTCGCTTGGCGCTCAGCATTAAGAGGCTAGTGTTAGGACTGGTCGGCATGGTGTCAGGATAATGTGACTGGGCAGGACATGTTACATGTCTGCAGCATGATGCCTCAGTGCTAGACATCACTATTAACTGCCACAATGTAGACATCATAACGATATGAATGAATTTTTTTAAAGCTACATTAAAAATCCAAATCACACACACACACTAATATTTACAGTGATTGAATTCAGAGGCAGAAAGACCCAGAGATGTAGATGTTTTCATTTATAAGAGTACATCAGATAAACAACTTTAGCTTTCATTATTGTGTTCATTTCTGAGTGTGGCTGAATAAGCAGTGCACATGCCCTCGGAATCAAGACATGTTGAGACTTAGACAAAATTCCATTCACAAATTTGGATAAATATTTTGGGGTTAAACAGCAAATTGGCGAAGATTTTACTGAGTTTCAGAAGAATGTTGTAAGTTGCTAGAACTAATGGGATAATAGCCAAGTGTAACAAAGCTTGTGATGCATGGCATAGTGTTTGGAACTTTCCTGGGATTGACAAAATTTAATCTCAGTCTGATGGACAAACAAGAGCTATGTCTGTGTTATAAAAAATGTAGAAGTTAAACTCAATAGCAACCAATTGTTCTTCAAATCTGTAAAGTTTTTTGGGGGGAGACTGCAACTTTTGCTGGAGGGACTCCTATTTTTTACCAAAATGGGAGTCCTGGACTCCTAGTTTTAAAATTCTAACAACACCTCTGGATGATGATAATGATGATGACAATAATTTTTTAAGTTATGAAGTATATCAGATTATTGGAACTGGGAAGATTCCAGTGAGTGATTATTGAGCCATAAAATAGTGTTAATACAAGACCGATGTAAATGCTGGATGGACAAAAACAGATGGCATGCTGGTCAATCCAACTTTCCCCGTTATTTTGGTGAAAGGGGGTAGCTCCCCACTTTAGATAAAATCCTGGCAGCACAATGGCTTAAATCATACATGGGGGAACAAATTTAAAATGTCTCTTTTTATGCAGAATTTGTAATCAATGACTGAACTCGGACGTGATAATAAAATTCACAGAATTGGTGAAGGGGTAGATTTTAAACCACATGAGTTTACTTCCTTGTGTAATTTATTTTTTTATAGAATGAGAGTAGGTTAAGTCATAAGTTTAACATCTTCACTAATAAAAACATGTATTGCTGGCTGTGGCAGTTGTTTGCATCTGCAAAAAGTACAGTGTGAATAGTTTTGTTACTACATGTATTCGTCTCCACGTCCGGACTTGTTCTAGACAAGATTTTCATTGCATAAGGAAATTGCATCCTTTCTTCAGTTTTGATGTTAACACCATAATGACTTTTGATTAAGTGACACATGGAAATGATAATAAGATATTTTTAAACCATTTATGCAGTGCAAAACAAAAGGAGCACTGACTAGAGTGAGTACTGAACAATGCATTTTTCAGCTATATCTTATTGAAAGGAATGATTCATATTGTAAGGATACATTTGAACATTGATAGGCATTCATATTTTGTGGACACATTTGAACATTGATAGGCATTCATATTTTGTGGATACATTTGAACATTGATAGGCATTCATATTTTGTGGACACATTTGAACATTGATAGGCATTCATATTTTGTGGATACATTTGAACATTGATAGGCATTCATATTTTGTGGACACATTTGAACATTGATAGGCATTCATATTTTGTGGATACATTTGAACATTGATAGGCATTCATATTTTGTGGACACATTTGAACATTGATAGGCATTCATATTGTAAGGATACATTTGAACATTGATAGGCATTCATATTTTATGGACACATTTGAACCTTGATAGGCATTCATATTTTGTGGACACATTTGAACATTGATAGGCATTCATATTTTGTGGACACATTTGAACATTGATAGGCATTCATATTTTGTGGACACATTTGAACATTGATAGGCATTCATATTTTGTGGACACATTTGAAAATTGATAGGCATTCATATTTTGTGGACACATTTGAACATTGATAGGCATTCATATTTTGTGGACACATTTGAACATTGATAGGCATTCATATTTTGTGGACACATTTGAACATTGCATATAGCATACTGAACCTTGCAGTGAAACTCATGAAGGCAGTTTATCAACATAAAAGTCTGTTTTCTTTATGAACTGATTAAATGACAGTGACAGTGTATTCCCTAGGAATGCAAGACTGAGAGTAAAAAAATCCCCTTGGTGTCAAAAGTTTAAGTCAGACCGAGTTAAAAATAAACTTTGGTGTCAAAACTGGGGTCAAATGAAAAATGTGGGGGTCTCAGAGGGAAAAGGGAAACACTGCAGTAGTAAGTCTTGTTTATTTGATTATACAGAGGATTGTCTTAAATGGCATTGCATATGAAGCGAAACAGTTACGTTAAAGATGCGGTCTGTGCTTGCATTTCAACAATGAAATGTATATTATAATCACTTTACAAGAAGTAGATGTCAAATGACATGATCATTTCTATATGGATCAAACAAGTTTACTAAATTATTTTCACAAGGAAGGTCATAAAGGAGATTCAGCAAAGGAAAATTCTTGTGAAAGGGTAAGGATAGAAGATAAGGTTGCCACTGAGGTAAAACTATTCCTCCAATGAGATATGTAAGCAAAACATGTAAAATGTGATAGAACTGAGAGAAAAGAAATGTTCACCATATTGTGTTGATAATTATCCATGGCTTGAATTCTTTGACTCTGAAGGAAATATGTATGCAGTTATTGCAGACAATGTCCCAAACACAAGTTGGAAATTCAGCCAGTGTGTTTGTTATTGTAACTGAAAAATTCAGGATTTAATCAAGCAAGTCTGGTGAAGTCAAAAAGCATGTGCAGCAAACTCCAGAAGATACAGCTGCTAATATTCCGCTAGGAAAGGAAAATTTAAAACTAACTGAGAATTAAATGAAGAAGAAATATGGTCTCTCTTTATCATACCATACCCCAGCTCAATATGGAAAACAATTTTTGATATGTATATGCTGTGTGCACTGCAGAAGAAAACAGCCTTAAACCTGGTGCCAATGTTAAGACTCAGTCTAGAGACTTTTGTTCTCTCTTCATTTATTCAAGAACTTGGGCAAGGTCTGAATTCCAGAAAATCTTTCCATTGTTGCCATGGACGTACTGAGGCAGGGCTGATCAAATCCCATAAGCTGACCTCACAGACTACATGTATTCATTTCAGACCTCACAGATTACATGTATTCATTTCAGACCTCACAGACTTCATGTATTCATTTCAGACCTCACAGACTACATGTATTCATTTCAGACCTCACAGACTACATGTATTCATTTCAGACCTCACATACTACATGTATTCATTTCAGACCTCACATACTACCTGTATTCATTTCAGACCTCACAGACTACATGTATTCATTTTTGAAGTTGAACAAGTACAATTTTCCAAAGTGCTTGTCCTAGAAAAGCGCTGTTTTCCTATTTCAAAACAAGTGAGTCAAGCACTAATTTTCATACTCAGTCATTTTATCAACCTCCATATGGCCTTTCATGCCCTCCTTGTATTCTGAGTGTTTGAATCTCCTCAGTTTGTTTACACATTCACATCCTGTGGTACAGAAAAAGATGTAATTAAAAACTGTTCCATGATTGCAAGTTCTACTACTGCTTGACTGAATATTGGGTTAAGCAACCAAATTTACACTTTAATGAAAACAAAATCCAGTATGATTAATTACCATTGTTTTAAATGACCTTGTGTTTACTCAACCCAGATATATGCAAGCAGATCACCCATTGATTTCATTCCATCTAAACATGCATTGAAATTACAGAAAGGCACTTTTCTGAGCTAAATGACCATTCCCTTTATGAACTGAATGAATGCCAGTAATTAGTCTTTGATTTATTTTGTCTGCTAATGTAGAGAATTAACTTCATTGTGCGATATTGCATTTAATTAGTTATTTAAGCTCTATAGGAGCAGCCAGTGTTTGCATTTGCACAACAAATTTATTGTGATTACTTTATTAGAATTAGTTGTCAAATGAACTGATCTTTTCCATCGTAGATAAAATGAGTTTACACAATTATTTTAGAAGACGTATTCTTAAGGAAAGTTCGTATAAAAGTTGAGCGATAAAAACATAAGGCTGCCACTCAATCTGAGATAAATATTGCTCAAAGAGACACAAGCCAGAGTCAAAGAGATACAAGCCAGAGTGAAAGAGATACAAGCCAGAGTCAGAGATACAAGCCAGAGTCAAAGAGACACAAGCCAGAGTCAAAGAGATACAAGCCAGAGTCAAAGAGATGCAAGCCAGACTGACTGCAAGTAATATAAATTACGACACAACTAAAAGACAAGGAAATTTCAGCCACATTGGGTTGATTATTATCAGTGGCTTGCATTCCGGACTAAGGAATGATGTTTTGCAGCTCCTCTACTAGTATGGATTGTATTGTGAACCAGTGTATTTGTCAATATAACTGGTAAGAGTTGTATATTCAGCTCGTGTATTTGTCAATCTGACAAGTTCAGGGTTTTATCCATCACAACTCGACGGTTTTGAACCTCGTGAAGCCTGTGCAGCACAGCATGTACACGACACTATCCAGCATGTACAGAAAATCACTGAAGTTGGAGTTGCTAATATACGACTAGGAAAAGGCATTTTAAAATATATATAAAATTAAAATAAAACAAGAGCTCTCTTTAGCACAGCATATACCCAAGCCCAATATAGAAAACCACAATGGTAAACTTGGTACTGCTTATAAGAATAGTCCTGGGCAAGAGACTCTGCTCTGTTAGTTGATAAAGCCATGAGGGAAGAATGATCTTGTCCGAGTTCTAGAAAATTAATTTCTTTCTTTTGTATGGAATTACAGTAAGACTTTACTGCATCGAAGGATAAACTAGTATATATATATAACATATCTGACAGTATATATATATATATATAACACCTTATAAAACTAGTTAAGACCTTTGAAGAAATAAAATTGGTGACATCTATGATTAAAGTCCATACCTCTCATCAAATCTAGACAAGAAAGTGAAATTTTGGGGCAAGTGAAAATGCAAGTGGGAAAAGTGAAAGTTTTCAAACCACTTTTCCTGAACAAGTGAATGAGAAATAATTTGATCAGTCCTGACTGAGGCTACCACATAGGAGCAAGAAATAGCATGTCTAATATTCCTTAACAAATACACAAAATATAAAATTAAGCCCTTTCTAGAAATATATGTTGCAAATAGTTTCTTTTGTTTTCAATATGGATTAAAATGTAAATGTCATACAGTCTAGGCAAGGGGTTGAAATTTTGGGACAAGTGAAAAGGTTAGTGGACTAGTGAATTTTCAGAGAAAGTTGGAAGAAAAAAAATCAATCAAACCTGTGTAAGCACTGTACAGTGCAAGCGTGATGCCCCTTATCCATAAATGCCAACCTTTAGCATAGGTATGGAGCTATTGTTTTAATCTTCAAATAAATATATTATGCCACCTAAATATTTGTCAGGGTTTTCTTCTCCTGCGATCAAACAGTATTCCCACTCTTTTTCGTCAGATATCATCTTATTGTAATTCAACAGAACTTAGCTAATGTGGTCAGTTCGCAATCTGATACACATCCACACTACTAGTATAAAATTAATGTTTCTTCCCGTAGCTGCTACTGACATTCCTAACTGGAACCATGACATAACTAAACCTGTGGTCTGTAAATTACTAGCTGATAATGTCAGTCGTGACATGCCGATTTTCTTGGTAACTCATTCGGCCCAGTAGGTTTTTGTCGTTTTCACCTGAAAAGACATTTTGGGGGCTATTTCTGAATACACCCTAATACATCGACTTTCAACTGATTTTCCATTAGCCTAATGCCTAGTTGTATTAGAAACATCGTTTTCCATTAGTTATTTTGCTTGCCTATGAGCAGAAGGGTAAAAGTAGGAGTTATTTTTTAAAAAATTTTTGTGCTTAATTGACCCATCATTTTCATATATGGAGACCACTCTTTATCCCAAATGCCTACCTTATCCTAGTTTTGCAAAGGTTCACCTGTCTGTGTGCAGTTCAGACTGGTCTGCCTTAGACCTCAGGCCGAAAGGTCTAAACTCCAGGCACAAAATCAGACTCCGACCACAAGCAAATTTTGGGTGAAAAAAAAGGGTCCAAAAAATTAAGTTTTTCCCTCTGTATTTTGTAATGCAACTAGAACATCCAGATTTTTGGGGTCATTGTAGAGCTATATCTGTCTGCTTTTTTTTATAAATTTAAAATGAATAAACTCAGCAAATAATTACAAACTTACATCAATGAGCATATTGTATGTGAATGAGACAATACCTTTGTACCTTTTCGAGATGCACTCTTTCTTTGCAGCTGAATCTCTTTGGTTATGGATCTTTCAAATTTTTCCAGTCGCATTCCCCTTAGATGATTCGTTTAACAAAAAAAAAAATTACTGGATAATTTCTTCAGAGTCCCTCAGACTTCCCATTTGGCAGAAAAACTTGGACTACCAAATTTTGCCAGGGAAATTACTTGAAACATTTAACTTTATCAAGGAAACACACACCCTCATTTAGCTTAGCCATTCAGAATTAACTTTCTCTAACTGCCAAACTTTTAACTCTACCATCAAAATCAGAATAATTCTCTTAGGTTTGCATTTATTTTTAACTATTGCATGACAATTTCATTTTATTACACCTTTTTTCCAATTGTCAAAGATTGTTTCTGGTTTGTCATTTTCTACTACATGACCTTATGTTAATATTGTTCTTTTTTATCAGTCTCACTGTTATCCCAACAGACTCGAACTAAAATTCACTCTTGCCACCAAACAGAGCATATCATAGGCAGCAATTTATTGCAAACCTGGCCCATAATCAATCTTAATTGTTAACTTGTCATGCTGACCATGACATAATGTACAGCAACAAAACCTCTACGAAAACTTTAAATCATTATACCACTTCTCCATCCAGGTCATTGTCTTGTTCTTCTTGGCTGTCCATTGTGTCCGATGATGATGATAGTTGTGCTTCCCATGGTGACTACGCATGTGGCTTCTGAGTCCCAAGCTTGAAGCACACATGATGCTCCAGGTTGCACATGGGAAGTCTGTACATGTGTTGGTCTGGGGTGCTATGTTGTGCCATTTATCTCTCATAGCTGTAAGTCATTGGCAGCAGTCATCTTCTAGTACTTCAGCAGCCTTTATGCTAAGCATGCGCCATATAGACCCATCCTTTACAGAGGCTTCCAGCTTGCTGGGTTGGATTCTGCACTTTCAGGTTACACTTAAGGTTGTCTTTGTACCTTTTCCTGTGGTGCCCTCATTTCTGCTTTCCCTGCTTGAGCTAATCGTAGAACAGTTGTCTCAATATTCTGGTCTTCTCCCCAAAATGATGTGGCCAGACCATCTGAGCTGGGCTTTCAGCAACAGTGCCTCAGTGCTAGAAACACAGGCCATTTTGAAGACTTATAAGTTGCACACCCTGTCTTGCCATAAGATGTGCATGAGTGATCGTAGCGAGTGCACATGGAATTGCTCGAGCTGATTCACATGCCTCCAGGTTTCACAGCCATAAAGCATGGAGATGAGGACAACAACTTTATAGACCTTGATCTTGTGGGCATCCAAAGGTCTTTTTGCTGCGGGACTCTAACAAAATGTCTTCCAAGTGCTTGTTTTGCTTTCCAAATCCTGGCTGTAATTTCAGTATCCAGCGACCAATCTGAAGACATTGTGTTTCCCAGGTATGTAAAGCTCTCCACATTCTTCAACTGTCTCCCATGGATCTTGATAGCGGGTTGTGTTGGGTTTGTGGAAGGAGCTGGTTGACAGAGTAGCAATTTTTTTTAAGGTTTATTGTCAGACCAAAAAGTCTGGATGCCTCAGAAAACCTGTTCACCATGGTCTGTGGGTGGTTTTGCTTGTTTGCCATAAGTGCACAGTAATCTGCAAACAGGGCTTCAAGAAGTAGTCTTTTCATTGCCTTTGTTCTTGCAGAGAGCTGATGCAAGTCAAACAGAGATCCATCAAGGTGATACTTGATGTAGACGCCAATGTCAGGGTCCTTCACTGCATGGAGTATGGCTTGGGTGAAGAAGAGGTTGAACAGCATAGGTGTGAGAAGGCAGTCCTGGTTCACTCCTGTTGAGATGCTGAAGTGCTCTGAGTACTCCCTATTGGCCAAGACCTCTCCTGTCATGTCATCATGAAACAAATGGATTTGGGTGGTGAACTTTCTGGGGCAGCCAAGTTTTCTAAGGATGTGCCACAAGGCTTCTCTGTTTATAGGTCAAAAGCCTTGGTGAGGTCGATGAACACTGTATAAAGATCCATCTGCTGTTCCATGCATTTTCCTAAATTTTCCTCACAGTGAACATTATGGACTCAGGTAGCAGTTCCTTTGAGATGGTTGTGACAAGTCTATTCTGGATGGTACAGGCAAGAATCTTCCCTGCAATGGAGAGCAGAGAAATTCCTCTACAGCTGTTGCAAGCGGCACTAGCACCTTTATTCTTGTATAGTGAGGTGATGGTAGCATCTCATAGGTCTCCAGGCATCTCCTCCTTGTCGAAGATGCTGGTGAGTATGTCTTGGAAAGCTGCAAATGCTTCTGTGCCAAGAGCCGTGAATACTTCTGTAGGGATGCTTTTTTTACCAGGTGCACTGCCACAGTTCATCTGTTCAATGGCCTTCCACACAGCCTCTTCAGATGGGGGCAAGTCCAGCTCTTCACAGACTGGTCTTTGGTGGATTTGTTGTAGCGTTGCTGGATGGGTGATTGAGGAGCTTGCTGAAGTGTTCCTTCCATCTTGCTTTTATCCCTTCTGTGTCGTTAATGGTTGATGTGCCATCTTCTGAAAGCAGAGGGGTGGATCCTGATCTTGGAGGGCCATAAACAGCTTTCCAGGTCAGTGTTCAATATTGTTAAGTACCAATACATTAGTGTTACCATTGTACTATCCAGGCCAATGTTCGTTTTTGTTTGTCGGTGTATTACCACTGTTCTGTCCAGATCCCTGTACATTATTATACAGTGTGAATGTGTTATGACTGCTCTACCCAGGCCACTGTACTGTATTGTACCACATGCGGTATAATTCATGATGTTCGTTTCTCTTTGCTGTTATGACTCTATGGTCTTCAACTTAGTAACAGAAAAGAGTGAAAACTACAAGTTTTGTAAAGTTCAACAAATAATTTATTTACCTCAGTACAAAGTGAAAATCTGAAACAATTTACAGTATTGTTAATTAAAATCCTAAATAGTCCAAATATTTTATCACCTGCCCTAATGAATAAAGTTATAATTAGATTCCAGTGGTGTTCGGATAAAAGCTTCAATTCTGAATGTGTTGATGTACCTGTATAATGGCCTGTGATGTGGAGATGTGCCAAGAGTCTTTTGATGAATCACAATAATATAATCCAGGATATCCTTGTCTTAATTCATTATGATTCCCAAATGGTCTAAAGCGCTCTATGTTATGGATTACTGCCATCTCACCTCTGTCTGTGTGGGTCTAAAACTAGGATTCGGCCAGTGTGGGTATGTGAGAAAGCTTGCCAGTAGCTTCTCATGGGTTGTTTGTTCTTCCCGGGGTTTTCCCGGGTTCTTCCTCCACCATTAATACTGGCTGCCATACGTAGCCTATTGTGTGCTGAAAAATGGCACTGTCCAAGAATATTATTTGATGAGCACTTTGTATTTCCAGTGAATAATAATTTGATTAAGTAATTCCACCCAGATCAAATACAGAACACAACAGTGATAATGATTCTGCTAAAGATGTTAAAGCAAGAATGAGCATTATATGATGTAAACAAGATTATAAAAAAACTAAGACACAGAAGTAGAACCAGGATGAAGGTCACAAGTTCATTTCTAGAAAATTTTAAGTTCACAGCAAGATAATATCTGTTATTACATGTTTATGTGTGTGTGTGATGTGGATTTTTAATATAGCATTAACAATTTTTCAGTCATATTGCTATGATGTCTGCATTGTGGCAGTTTATAGTGATGTCTAGCACTGGGCATCATGTCCAACCAAGTCACATCCTGACACCAGGTTGACCAGTCTTAACTCTATCCTCTTAATGATGAATGCCAAGCTAGGCAGTTACTATTTTTATAAGTCTTTGGTATGACTCAGCCAGGGTTTGAACCCAAGACCTGCTGCATCAAAGGCAGACTTCTAACCACTTAGGCAGTTAGAGAGGTCATTATTAAAATTGTAATTAAGAATGTGGCAAACATCAGGTAGACCAGGGTTTTTTTGTGTGTGGAGGAATTCCAATGTCCTAAACCCAGACTCAAATAAACAAGTTTACCTCTGTTGATAATGATTTGAATATTTAATACAAATTCGTAGAGAAATATTAACTTCTGTATGTATTGTGTTGTTTAAAAAATAAATGAATTTGATTTTGGACAAGGTCATATACTGAATACAATTATACGCAACATATAATCATGGAGAAAAAATAACAGACAATGCCAATTGAATATACATAATGCATCAAGTGACTGTAGAGATAGCATGGGGAGGATTAAGTAAATCCTGTCTGATAGTGTGGGAAGAATTAAGGAAAAGCTGGTCTGAAACTGTGGAAATGACCTACACCACACATCCTTGTGGAGATGTTGAGTCATGGTGGAGGGACTGGTACTAGACAACCTGTTGCAAAGTGGTACAAAAGATGTTCTGGTTAGGCTGCTTTAATTGTCCAAGTATCTCATCAATAAACAATATTTACTGGGTTTTTTTAAACTCAAGTGTTTGAAGACATTTTTGTCATAAAAATTTAATTTTTGATTGTTAGCATATTAGGAAAATAGGGACAAGCTTTCATTTAAAAGCTGATGAAGTCCATGTTTGTTGGACATAGGAAAAGTTGAATGCAGAGTGACAGAAGTCTGATCACTTTATGGTTCTTTTTAATTTAAGTATCGGGGCCCCGAGTGGCCGAGTGGTCTAAAGCGTTCGCCGTTACGGATCACTGCCATCTCACCTCTGTCTGCGCCGGTTCGAGTCTCAGATTCAGCCAATGTAGATATGTGAGAAAGCATGCCAGTAGCTTCTCGTGGGTCGGTGGTTCTTTCCGGGGTTTTCCCGGGTTCTTCCTCCACCATTAATACTGGCCGCCATATATGGCCTATCGTGTGCTGAAAAAATGGCGTTAAACCCCACAACAACTCTTTAATTTAAGTATCAATAGTATTGATAGTAGTAGTTGTAGAGAGAGAGAGAGTAGGTTGATAATGGTTTCTAAAAACTGAACTGCAGGACACTTATAGTCATAGGTGAATGTTCTCCATTATAACCAGGAGAATAGAAGAGCTGTGAATGAATAGTGAATAAAAATATAAAATACAAAATAATGATAATTTCATTGCGATCTTATCATCAGAAAATGCATTCTCTCTTATTATCAAATTCATTGGAGAAAGAGAGAGAATGGAGACAGATCATGATTGTGACTGCTGAAGTCATTCAAATTGTAAAATTTTCTAATTGTGAATTCACAAATTAAGTGTACAATCTGGCCTTCCATTTTATAAAAACGGAAATATATTTTGAATATAAGTGGAGTTGAATTATAATAAAATCGTAGGGATTGAAAATATTATACGTTGGTTTTGTATATTTGGTTGATTTTTTTGACACAGTTATTGAGAAACTATCATAAATCCCACATAAAATGACCCAGCATGTAACTTTAAAAAGAAGTGATTAACACATTAACCCCTGGAGCTTGTTGTCATTTTTGCCTGAAAATCAAGTAGGAAACACATTTTGAACACTGTTTCTGAATAGACTCGAAAACACCAAATCCCCGGTCATCTTTCAATAACATACTGCCTAGTTGTGTTAGAAACTTCGTTTTTCGTTGGCTATTTGAATCGCGTATGAGCAGAAGGGTAAAAGTTGGACTTTATTTTTTCTTTCTAAACGGAGCTGTTATTCTTGTATGGACTTTATTCCAAATGCCCATCCTACTTTTTGCAAAGTCTCATCTGTCTGTTTGCAGTTCATACCAGTTTGCCTTAGATCTGAGACCAAAAAGTCTAAAATCCAGACATATAATTGGTGAATTTTGGGTAAAAAATAGTCGGGTCCAAAAAATGAGGTTTTTCTATCTGTATTTTGTAGTCCAACTAAATATTCCAGATTATTTGGTATCATTGTAGAGCTACATCTGTCTACCTTTCTATAATACCACCCACACTAATGTATCATGCATGACCATGAGGCTACAGAGCTCGGCAGTAGGCTACTACCTCCTGCCCCGCAAAGTCGCCGCTAGGGGTTAATGTGTTAAACAGATAAAAATATTTTGTAAAACATTTTCTACATGAGTAAGCAATAGATGAAATGTATGATCTACTTGTATAATAAATTTTTTTTTTCATAAACATGTATGTTTGAAGCAGACACATTGACAAATTAATGTCCCTTTGTTACTGAAAATATTCTTGGCAACAGAAATATATTTAATTGGATATTTATTCAGAATAAAATACAGGTTACAGTGATAATATGCAGTGTAATGTGACATTTCATTTCCCATTCACTGCTGTGGTGGCATTGTGGTTAGAGCGTGCACCTCGGAAGCGGGAGGTCGTGGGTTCGATCCCTGTTTGAGTAATACCAGAAATGTACAAAATGGTATGTACTAACAGCTTCCTCGCTAGGCGCTCAGCATTAAGAGGTTAGTGCTAGGACTGGTCAGTATGGTGTTCGGATAATGTGTCTGGTTGGGACATCATGCTACATGTCTGTGGCATGATGCCCCAGTGCTAGACATCACTATAAACTGCCACAATGCAAACATCATAGCCAAATGACTGTAAAATTGTTAAAGCTACATTAAAAATGCTAAGCACACACACACGCACACACACACACACATTTCCTATTCACCTCCATACTACTGGTTAAATCTGCATATAACCAAATAACTCCCAGATAGGGCAAAATAACTCCCACATATGATCAGACAAGTCCTACACATGATAATAAAAAATACTACATATGATTAAATGACTTGTGCATATGACCAAGTAACTCCTAGATATGACAAAGATATGACCTAATGACTCTTATATATGACAAAGATATGATGTAATGACTCCTAGATATGACAAAGATATGATGTAATGACTTCTAGATATGATGTAATGACTCCTAGATACGACAACGATATGATGTGATGACTCCTAGATATGACGTAATGACTCCTAGATATGACAAAACTATGATGTAATGACTCCTAGATATGACAAAGATATGTAATTACTCCTATATATGACAGAGATATGATGTAATAACCTATATGTGACAGAGATATGATGTAATGAATCCTATATATGACAAAGATATGACCTAATGACTCCCAGATATGACAAAGATATGACCTAATGACTCCTAGATATGACAAAGATATGACCTTATGACTCCTAAATATGACAAAGATATGACCTAGTGACTCCTAGATATGACAAAGATATGATGTAATGACTCCTACATATGACAAAGATATGATGTAATGACTCCTACATATGACAAAGATATGATGTAATGACTTCTACATGTGACAAAGATATGATGTAATGACTCCTACATGTGACAAAGATATGATGTAATGACTCCTACATATGACAGAGATATGATGTAATGATTCCTAGATATAGACTCATACACTGCTATGTCAGTTCATTGTGCACAAGACCTCATTCCAATGTAAGGAAAATTCTCACACTGTTATTTTAGTCCATTATGTACAAGACCCCATATCCAACAGAGAAAATCTACACACATTTAGTTCAGGCCATTGTACACATGACCCATATCCAACACATGGAAAATCGACACACTTCTAGTTCAGGCCATTGTACACATGACCCATATCCAACACATGGAAAATCGATACACTTCTAGTTCAGGCCATTGTACACATGACCCATATCAAACACATGGAAAATCTATGCACTTCTATATCAGTCCATTGTACACAAGACCCCATTCCAATGTATGGAAAATCCTCACACTGCTATTTCAGTCCATTGTGTGAAAAATCCTCACACTGCTATTTCAGTCCCTTGTGCACAAAATCCCATATCAAACAGAAAATCTACACACTGCTATATCAGGTCATTGTGCACAAGACCCCATTCCAATGTATGGAAAGTCCTCACGCAGCTTTTTCAGTCCATTATGCAAAAGACCAATATACAACACATGGAAAATCTTCACACTGCTGTTTCAGTCCCTGGTGCACAAAACCCCGCATCCAACAGAGAAAATCTACACACTGCTGTATCAGTTCATTATGCACAAGACCCCATTCCATTGTATGGAAAATCCTCACATTTCTATTTCAGTCCGTTGTTCAAAAGACCCATATTCAACACGTGGAAAATCTACACACTGCTATTTCAGTCCATCTTGCACAAAACCCTGAAACCAACATACTGAAAAAACTATATCATTCTTCCCTTGGAATGTCTCCAGGCTTTTGGTGCACTGTATCAGCATGAATGTTCACAGCTGCATTGTAAATTGTTTACATTATTAGAACTTGAATTTACACAATTTCAGATGCTTGAATGTGTCCCAGGGATTCCTTGGTACCCTTGTAGCATGTTTTAATCAGAAATCTCAGCAGCATGTACATCGGATTGAGTGCTGTTACTCTGACATGTGTAATGAAAATGCCATTGTAACACTTGCCACTTTATCTTCACAAGGTAAGAGTTTTACAAATAACCCAGATCCTCTTCCACTTGATGTGGTAAAATGTTGAAGACGAGTATTGTTGATATTCCCAGCCACACATAATTTTCTTTTAGGAAAAGACTGAAGAATTATGCTTGTTCTTTTTTTTCTTCAGGCTACACAGTTAATATGGACTAGTGTGAAGACTTTCATAGCTAAATTGCTCATCATTCAAAATCCACTGTCCTAACAGGACTTTTGTAATGTCTGCGCTGAGCCACAGGCAACATAAGATTTATAAGGTCTTAATTCATAGAAACAAATATGATAAGATCTTAATTGGTAGGAAATCAAATTTATTTTCTAATCATTATGATAAGCAGTAAATCTACAGTACTTAGCTCAGTTTATTAATTTTCAAAGCCCCATTTTTTTAGCTTAATTTCATATTCCAATAAATTTAATTAGAATTAAATTAATCATACACCATTTTACATCTTTTTCAAGTTTGGTACAGTAGTATGTATGACATGACCTTGCATACGATTGCTTAGTTTATATTTATAGCTTTTACAAGTCATACATGTACATTTAAAAACATTGCATTAACCATGATGAGATGGTCATTGCACATATTAAGTTGTGGCACTGTGTACATGTATTTATTAAAGTTTATAATTTGGAATCTTATTTCAATTGATAAATCACCAGTTGCTATGGTTTATATCCAGTCCATTGTTGGTTGGAATCCTGCTATTCTCAAAAACCTTTTTTGTTTTAGTGGGCTAATTTGTTATACTTATTAAACTGCAAATAGATCTAACTTTCGGTCACCATTTTTAAGCAGAGTATGAAATGTTCATCCATTTTACCCATCATGTACAGTATCTTACGGGAGTTTCAGAATAGCCAATATGGAATGGGATTACACTTATGTAAATGATGTTCCTGACCAATTAAGTTGGGGAAAGACTTTAGTAATTACTGTCCTAAAATGTAGGTTTCTTAATTCAGGCCAGGTTCCAGCAAAATTCTACATTCAGTGTGAATCATAACAATTTCACACATGACGTGCCAGCCTCATCAAACTCCAATGCAAGAGGATGTTTTGATTGTAAGAGATGCCTCAGTTTAGGTTGATGTCTCAGTATAGGTTGACACCTCAGTATAGGTTGACACCTCAGTATAGGTTGGCACCTCAGCATAGGTTGATGTCTCAGTATAGGCTGATGTCTCAGTATAGGTTGGCACCTCAGTATTGGTTGACACCTCAGCATAGGTTGGTGCCTCAGTATAGGTTGATGCCTTAGTGTAGGTTGATGTTTCAGTATATGTTGATACCACAGTATAGGTTCATGTCTCAGTATAGGTTGATGTCTCAGTATAGGCTGATGTCTCAGTATAGGCTGATGTCTCAGTATAGGTTGATACCTCAGTATAGGTTGATGGCTCAGTATACATTGACACCTGTGTTACTGTGTAGGTTGATACCTCAGTATAGGTTGATGACTCAGTATAGGCTGATGAAATACATATGCAGTATGCTTGTGTAAATATTTTTGTAAACAATCAAAAAGTAATATTTTTCAGACACATTCACATGGTAGGTGACTTTAAAAAGACCGACTCAATCGGACACATTGCATAAGCTCTGACTCCATTTCCATGTGCCCAAAAGGGTCAGATTTATTCTTCGCTATTATTTGTCAAACAACATGCAATTGCTATACTTTAAATATGACAAGAAATAAACAAGCTCACATTAAGTTGACTTTGTATGTTTATTCTGATGTCTAAATATTTTGTGTAATGTTTTCCTCCAGGTCCAGATGTCAACCATCGTCCAGTTTCTCTATTTACATCCAGAGGTCACTCTTTGGACTAACAATGTTGATACATCTAAGCGCATCTTTCCTTATCATTTCTCCATATACTTTTGGTACCAGTAAATATGTATAACCATTGTTGAATTACTTCCTCAAATATTTTGGCAAAATCATATTTTGGTTAGTCTTTTTATCTCACCTGTCTGAAAAAACAGCAAATCTTTAATCAGAAACTCAGAAGCCATTATGGACAACCTTGGACACTTCTAAAAACATCCCGCATATGATCTAATTTTCTAGATCACACGATAAAATAATTGGTTAATAGCATGTTGTGTTCACATGTTAAACTTAAACGATGATTAAGCCATGCACTATTGCACCAATCACAACAATTGCTGGAACAGTTCCTGTTGACAACAGACTGGTTCCAGCTGGTTTCTGTAATACATTGGTAGAATGCATAATAGTGCCCCCATTTTTTAAAGTAGTAGATTTTAAATATAAAACAATATGTGAAGAAGATGGCCTAATAAGTGGCATTTTCTTTCCTACCACTGGTAGAATCACATGTAGATATATATCAAACCCGTGTCAGCACTAATTTTAGGTAGCCCAGGCTATATGTTCCCCCATTTCTTAGGTTACATGCTGCAATTTGTACACAAAGTTTACAGTTTCTATAAAACTATGAAACTATAAAACTATGAAAATCAGATCATCATAAGGGTAAAGGGATAAATATTAATAATTCAGTCATTCATTGATTTAATAATGATAAAAATAATGACCTAATTTAAAGAGGGTAACACATTTAGCTAAGAACTAATCTGCCCTGAGGCCCTCATACAAAGGAATTTATTTATTTTAGCTGCATCTTTGAAGCCACTTGATATAATGGGTTTGGAAGAAGGAAATAGAGTGGGCATTTATAATCTCAGCTGGAATACTATTCCAGAGTAGAGTTCCAGAGTATTGGGAACTGTTTTTAAAATAACTCCTTATTTGGTTTGGGATTTTATAATGTTTGGTAGACATGGATCACAGGTGAGGAGTATTACCAGGTAGCCTATACTGGAATAGTGATTATAAATATTCAGGAGCACTATTATGGGATATCCTGTACATTAATTTGGCTTTTCTCAAACAGATTCTTTAATAGGTAATATTTTTAACATACCAGCTAAATTTTCCTTGCTTTCTTCCTGGATTGATATTAGCTCTAATGCTCTTTTTTGAAGATGTGCCAGCTTTGCTATGTTTTTATCATTTGAATTACCCCATTCTGTATTAGTCATGGGTTGAAAAACAAAACTCATTTCATTTGTGCAAAGTTGTCTCATGTAAAAAAATTTTTTCTTTTTTTCTCAACTTGAAATGAGAGGGGTTCCAGGTGTCAGCATGTCAGATTTTTTTAGTGCTGACAAAATTATGTGATCCAACTTTAGGGAGAGATCATAATATTTTATTCCAAATAATAATCAAATCAGTTATAGCAGCAGGGTGTGTGATCAGACCACATACATACGACATCTCCATGCCAGCTTCTACTCTTTCAGACCTGCTGGATTTGAGACAGGCACTCCATGTGGGATACAGCCAAATATGTGAGATTTTGACTATTTGAAGTAGTCATTGACAATCCATACCTTTATTGGGTGTTTGATGGTAAACTCCTGAGAGCTGTGCACAGTAATTGCATTGCCAAAACACAAGTCTGTACTATTTTCAGAAATGACAACATGCTTAGCAGCTGTTATATTCACCTTGGCACTAACATCTTGCACAAGCTCTCCATGGAACTGTAACAGTGCTATTTGGAAACAGCTCTTGGGGGGTATTCGAGTTTGCAACACCCTATATATCATGCACTGCTGTTAAGGAAACATCCCATTCTTATGTCCCCTCACTTATATTATGGATCGATGAATAGCATTATAAACAGGGGTGGGGGTGGGGAGAACAATGATGATGATTCTGTTATTATGGCTTCTAGTTAAGATTTTCTTTTTACCGATCCAAAGGATCACTGTCATGGAATTTTAGCTAATCCTGCTTTAAAATCAGTCATTAGCACACTTTCTTATTTCTCAGAATAATCAATGCAGAAACTGCTAAAACATCACAATCCTTTCTTGCCCATATTTCAGCAGGAGCTGAGCAAATTTGGTTGGTAGTGTCATACTTGTACTCCAAGCATCACAGGCTCAGTACATACTTACACCAGTCCAGTTTGGCTGCCTCATAGTATCCTTGAGAAGGGCACATAACTCCATCATTTCTTTGGCATGATATAGCCAATAATGTGTTTAAATTGTCATTATATCCAACATAAAATATTTTTAAAAAAACTATTTCAGCCATTTGTTTTCATTTTTCTAAATTTTCTGATACTTTTTCACTCTCTTTTGATCATATTTAAGACCTCAATCTCCTTGTTACATAATTTTGAATATTGCAAACCTTATCATTATTTCATAACCTCACAATGCAGTGTTTATCATATATGTTCTAAAAAATGAAACTTTTTCACACTAGCCTTTGGTGTTGTCAGTATTGAAATTAGTGCATTGGTCTATAATACAAGGCTAATTGGCCATGCATGTACTAACATGATACCCTAGATCTTGTGGTGTTGTCAGTATTGAAATTAGTGCATTGGTCCATAATACAAGGCTAATCGGCCATTCATGCACTACCCTGATACCCTAGATCCTGTGGTGTTGTCAATATTGAAATGAGTACATTGGTCCATAATGCAAGGCTAATTGGCCATGCCTGTACTGCCTTGATACCCTAGATCATGTGGTGTTGTCAATATTGAAATTAGTACATTGGTCCAGTATACAAGGATAATTTGCCTTGCATGCATACTTAAGAAAATCGCCAACCTTACACATTGCATTGAAGTGCTCATCAACATTTTCAGTGCGGTTTTTCACTGTACCTCATTAGATGCAGGGTTTAAAGGAAGTTGTTTGACCACACTTTGTTGATAGCTTTTAATTATGGTAATACAAAATGCCAATATCGTGAGTAGTCTGAAGGTCAGAGGTGTCCTTTTTACCACATCTTTCATAGATTCATGGTAGACCCAATATGAAAAAAAAAATGGTTTCTGCATTGTAAACTAGTTTCAAGATCTCAAACCTCAACCAAAGGTCAAAGGCATTGAAACTCATTGTTCAGTTATATCTAAAGTCAAGCAAACACCTCTAATGCCTATGGACAGTATTTTGCTTGACAAGTACAACATTTTGCTGAACATGTTTGATCTAAATTGTGAGGGAAAAGATTGGAGCAGTCATCAGAATCATTTCCTTGACAAGACCAATTGTAGTTTGCATCCTTCAAGACTAAAGCTATAATTTCCTTGACAAGTCCAGTTGTTGTTTGCATCATTCAAGACTAAAGCTATCATTTCCTTGACAAGTCCAGTTGTAGTTTGCATCATTCAAGACTAAAGCTATCATTTCCTTGACAAGTCCAGCTATAGTTTGTATCATTCAAGACTAAAGCTATCATTTCCTTGACAAGTCCAGTTGTTGTTTGCATCATTCAAGACTAAAGCTATCATTTCCTTGACGAGTCCAATTGTTGTTTGCTGACTTGGAACTTTTACTTACAATGCATTCATTTTCCTCAGTGACATGGAATTTTTATTTATTATGAATTCATTTTCCTCAGTGACTTGGAACTTTTGCTTATCAGGATTGTGTCCATGTTCCTCACTGACTTGGAACTTTTGCTTATTAGGATTGTGTTCATTTATGATTGGAATTTTTTATCCTCACATCATTATTTTCTTACTATTGCTGACTTTATTGATACAATTTGTTTTTATTACTCTTCTTTAAATTCTTAAAAATGGCTGTATTAGTATAATACATTAATACACTCATTTTGTGCAGAAAATATTATTTGATCTCTCTATGCATGGAGCTATAGCATCATCACTGTCATTTATACAACTGGTACTTTCAGTAGATGGGGGGGGGATGGACGACCACAGTTGGGATTGACATGAAATATACTTGTATGTAGTTCATTTATTTATAACAGCTTTAATGTTAACTTCTTTTTAATCTTTCTACATTTGATGATCTGTCACTATTACATACATGCCATTGTATAATATGGTCCCCTTTATAATGTACCTCATTATAACAGGTTCCCTTCTGTAATGACAGGTTTGGTCAGGGATACTACAATAATATGCAGTAGTAATTCTACAGTATGTATAACATACCCCACTATAACGTTACTCTTTATAAGACTGTTTCTTTTACAAGTGATACAGTTATGGATTCCATTCCATTCTATAATAGTAACATACAGTGTGACGTATAAGGTAGTCACAAATAAAGCATGGTACTACACTATCAGCTTCGAAAATGCTTTTTTTATTATGCTTCAAAATTCGCACATTACAAATAACATTTTGGTGATATTTTTGACAAAAGGAAAACATAACATTTAAGTTTGTGACTTTTAAAATTTGAAGTACATAATTTGCTGTGGAGCAGAGCAGAAATGTATCTAAATGGCAGTTGTAGACTCACTTCTGATGGCATGTTACCAATTTTGCACTTGCAACAAACCTATAATTGAAACTAAGGAAAAAAGTGTATCCTCTCTGCCGACCCTCCCTGTTTCTCACACACACACACACATATATATATATATATATATATATATATATATATATATATATATATATATATATATATATATATATATATATACATGTATATAATGTTTTAAAATTTATTAAAAAAAACTTTACCTTCCAACCTACCCTAGTTTAAAAACAAGTGCAATAGCAAACATTTTTTTTGTGTGCCTAATACATCTGTAAAGAAAATGGTGTTGGACATGAGTAAGATGTCATTTAAAGGTTTACCGTAACAATTAGATGAATTAATTGACAATGTGAAGTAACTAACTGGCTAAAATTAAATGTGAAGATTGTCCGATTTTGATATAGATGATTACAGTTCAGCTGTTTATTTACAGTGTTACATTGCAGTTGCTACTGTATCTACTGTATATATTTGGGTAAGACAAAATAGGTACTTTTTTTACTGTCCCAGAACTTATCAAAACAGAAATAACAGGAACTTTGAAAATAAGTTAAACAATAAAACAGTTTTTAAATGAAATACAGTCTAGTGCTTTGTATATGGACATTGATGACCCAGCGTCTCCCAGAAGATTTGGAGGAGAAAATCATTTGATGAGTTTGTGAAGGCCAAGAGAGGAGAAGATTTCACCGACAATATGATTATTAACATGGATGAAACTCCGCTGTACTTTGAGCTCATCCCTGGACAGACTGTCAGTAAGAAGGGGATTACAAGTATGAGAATTCACAGAAAAATATAAGTTTGTGTTTTCTGACATTTAGCTTTCTAATGATTTAAGAGGTGTCCCACAACTTGTGACTTGGAGAAAAAAAAAGTTTTGTTCCAGAACATACTGTGCACAAAAAATTACTTTAAAAATTAATTTGTGTCCCAACAAATACGCTGTCCTAATATGTACAATAAACACAGTAATTAGCATGGTTACATTTCAGCTGCTAATTTACAGTTATATTTCAGCTGCTTATTTACAAGGTTCATGGTTACATTTCAGCTGCTTATTTACAAGGTTCATGGTTACATTTCAGCTGCTAATTTACATGGTTACATTTCAGTTGTAAGGAAAAAGGGTTGTTGATGCCCCCAGACCGTCCCATCACGTGCCATGCTTCATCGTCTAAAGTACATGAAAACTACGTTGAGTGTTGTTACACAGATATGTGTAATGCCAAGTTAAACCCAACACTTGCACCCCCACCAAAAGAGCAGCAGCCAGGTAGGTCACGATGACCTGATGTTGTTTCAATGGTGATGGGTGTGCCTGCATGCTGTGGATATATAGTTAACACGTTTGCTCTGTAACACTTGTAACAAGTGTGCCTGCTATGTGTTGTAGATTTTTTAGTGCATAATTGTATGGGTTTTGGGACTTCTTTTATTATATATGCATGTTCTCTACACAGAAATGCTGTATAAGGGATATGCATGCTTTATTCAGTTTGCTTGTTTTTTGCAGCTTAATTAGATTGATTTCTGGTATAATAAATATATATGCTTGCATGTACTGCATCTCAATTTAATTTCTTTTCTATGGCAGATTGTTTTCTTTGCATGGCGGGTGGTTATGCTAAATATAATTGTACATCTGGAGCAAGTAGTATTTTTTATTTATTATCCATTTGTCCAGTGTTTTGTTTGAATTAACCTTTATTCAAGGTTATTGCCGTGGTAACTTGCTTGCTAATGTAAGAATATGATTACACACATGTTACCGTGGCAACTGAAATTTCTCATCCTAAAAACATCAATTTCTTTATGGTGTCATAGTTGGGTTTACAAGTCTGTATGCATTGCATCTATTCATTTTATATAATATTTCTGCTTGTTGCTAATTTTTCCTTAGTATATTTGTGATATATTCAGATATTTTGGTTTACATGACAGGGCTGCTGTCTGGAATTTTCTGTTTAGTATCTTGCTGTTAATATAAACTCTCTAGTGTTATATAATTTATAAAAAAAAACTGTTATAAAGCTTATTTAGAGTAGGATTTGATGATAGTATACAGGGGCATGACTAGCAATAGCCTAGGATAGCTTAGGGGTTGTTATATATTCATATTATTTTTGCATCAAAGACCATGACTAGCAATAGCCTAGGATAGGTTAAGGGTTGTTATATATTCATATTATTATTGCATCAAAGACCATGACTAGCAATAGCCTAGGATAGCTTAGGGGTTGTTATATATTCATATTATTTTTGCATCAAAGACCATGACTAGCAATAGCCTAGGATAGCTTAGGGGTTGTTATTTATTCATATTATTATTGCATCAAAGACCATGACTAGCAATAGCCTAGGATAGCTTAGGGGTTGTTATTTATTCATATTATTATTGCATCAAAGACCGTGACTAGCAATAACTTTGGAGTTGTTATATATTCATATTATTATGACATCAAAAGACCATAAATAACAATAGCTTAGTAGTTGCCATATATTTTTCTTCTTATAGCATCACAGACCATGAATCGCAAAACTTAGAAGTTGCTATATATTATTCTTATTATAGCATCAGAGGCCATGCATAGCAATAACTTAGTTGTTATATATACATATTATTATAGCATCAAAGACCATGACTAGCTATAACTTAGGAGTTGTTATATATACATATTATAGCATCAAAGACCATGATTAGCTATAACTTAGTTGTTATATGTACATATTATTATAGCATCAAAGACCATGAATCGCTATAACTTAGTTGTTATATATACATGTTATAGCATCAAAGACCATGACTAGCTATAACTTAGGAGTTGTTATATATACATATTATAGCATCAAAGACCATGACTAGCTATAACTTAGTTGTTATATATGCATATTATTATAGCATCAAAGACCATGACTAGCTATAACTTAGGAGTTGTTATATATACATATTATAGCATCAAAGACCATGACTAGCTATAACTTAGGAGTTGTTATATATACATATTATAGCATCAAAGACCATGACTAGCTATAACTTAGGAGTTGTTATATATACATATTATAGCATCAAAGACCATGATTAGCTATAACTTAGTTGTTATATGTACATATTATTATAGCATCAAAGACCATGAATCGCTATAACTTAGTTGTTATATATACATATTATAGCATCAAAGACCATGACTAGCTATAACTTAGGAGTTGTTATATATTCATATTATAGCATCAAAGACCATCACTAGCTATAACTTAGGAGTTGTTATATATTCATATTATAGCATCAAAGACCGTAACTAGCTATAACTTAGTTGTTATATATGCATATTATTATAGCATCAAAGACCATGATTAACTATAACTTAGGAGTTGTTATATATACATATCATAGCATCAAAGACCATGACTAGCTATAACTTAGTTGTTATATATACATATCATAGCATCAAAGACCATGACTAGCTATAACTTAGGAGTTCTTATATATTCATATTATTATAGCATCAGAGACCATGAATAACAATAACTTAGGGGTAACTCATGTTCTTCTGTTTGATCTTATTTATATTAATATTCAGTACTCTCTTCAGCGAAAGGGTCCCATAAATTTGAAATGATTTGCCATATGACCTTTTTAAAAATGTGTCATTCCCTGACAACTAAATATATGCAGCTAAAATCATTCAATTTTGTCAAATGTCATGATGAATACAGTACTTATATACTATTATGTAGATCTATATATCGTTGTGCAAAATTGTATGATGTAACTTGTTGCTATATTTACATATGTGCAAGGCTTTCACTGTGATTCTCTACTATATTAATCAAATTGGCTAAAGTACTTTTCTTTACATTGATAATTGCTAGTGCATTGCTGTTTAGTTTGATATTGGCTACACCAGTACTATTTACATGTACATTGATATTTGCTAATATACCTACTGGTATTTACATTGGCAAGGTGTTGCCATGGTGCCTGCTGCCCTTTAATCTATAATGCATGTATCTAGGATCTGTCTTCTGTCCTGGCTATAGTCTGCCTATAATGCATGCATCTAGGATCTGTCTTCTGCCATGACTGTACTATGTATGTAGAAAATATGAAGTAAATATATCTTTTCATGTGTATGTGCCCACAAACTTCTCACATAATACCAATCCTTCCAAATGATGTAACAGTGGAATTCATGCATGTTATTGTTTAGTTTTTATTGCAGTGATTGCCTAAATGCATGTCATGTAGAACAAAAATCAGATCACTGGTTGAAAATTTATTAGCCCAAATCAAAATGGCAAGTGAAAATTTAGGGCATTTAATTATTCCAATTACTTGCTCAATCCAGGTGATCACTGTTTCAGAGCCGAATGGTGATTTCTTTAGCATAAAAAACAAAAGATTCTGTTTTAAATATTTCGAACTTGATTCATTGAAAGTTTATACTTTCTACCAGTGGTTTCTTTTCCATTGGTTCTAATCGAACTTGCTCGTGTGGTTCACTCTCTCTCTTCAGTAAAAGTTATTTGCCAGAGTGAGACAGATTAGTTTCAGTGTGTAATTACTGACAGCTGGAGTGAAGGGTCACAGAAAAAAATTAATCACAGTCAGTGTTTGGTTCTTGACATAATCAGCTTTAGTATTTCTAAACATATATGGTTGAGCAATAGTTTATTCTGGGCAAGTAAATCTTTATGATATCAGTAAATGCCCAACTGGGCAATATAATTTTTACACATATTTCAACCCCTGTTAAACTGTTTATATTTGTATTTCAGTTTGAGGCACATCAATTATTATCATGATACAATTAGTGACATTATTACTAGTCCCCGGGATCACTGCCATCTCACCTCTGTCTGTGTGAGTTCGAGTATTAGGCTCGGCTAATGTGGTTATGTGAGAAAGCCTGCCAGTAACTTCTCGTGGGTCAGTGGATCTTCCCGGGGTTTTCCAGGGTTCTTCCTCCACCATTAATACTTGCCGCCACGTATAGCCTATTGTGTGCTGAAAAATGGTGTTAAACACTACAACAACAACAACTGGTCCCCACTGACCATGACACAATTACTTACATTATTAATAATGCTAATGGGGCCCCGATTGGCCGAGTGGTCTAAAGAGCTCACCGTTACAGATCACTGCCATCTCACCTCTGTCTGTAGGTATGTGAGAAAGCTTGCTAGTAGCTTCTCGTGGGTCGGTGGTTCTTTCCTGGGTTTTCCCGGGTTCTTCCTCCACTATTAATACTGGCCACCATGTATAGCCTATCCTGTGCTGAAAAATGGCATTAAACCCTTCAGCAACAACTACAGCTAATGCTAATGACCATACTATTGAAAATGATACAATTACTGACATTATTACTAATGTTAATGACACTGTCATTGATTATGATAAATTACTGACATTATTACTAATGCTGGTAACCCTGCCATTGATCATAATTCAATTACTGACATTATTACTAATGATGTTGACCATACCATTGACCATGATACAATTACTGACATTATTACTAATGTTGATGACTCTGTCATTGATTATGATAAATTACTGACATTATTATTAATGCTGGTAACCCTGCCATTGACCTTGATACAATTACTGACATTATTACTGATGCTGATGCAACTGACCATAATACAATTACTGACATAATTACTAATGATGATGCAGCCAATGTTGGTATGTGAGAAAGCTTGCCAGTACCTTCTCGTGGGTCAGTGGATCTTTTCGGGGTTTTCCCGGGTTCTTCCTCCACCTGGCCGCCACGTATAGCCTATCATGTGCTGCAACAACAACAACTAATGCTGATGACCGTGCCATTGACCATGATACAATTACTGACATTATTACAAATGCTGATGACCCTGCCATTTATTATGATACAGTTACTGACATTATTACAAATGATTATGACCCTGCCATTGACCATGATACAATTACTGACATTATTGCTAGACTCTGTAATTATTCTTGACCATGTCTTATAAAATCAATTATTAAAGATGTTTGCAACTGTTGCAACTCAGTCACAATTCATTTTTCTAAATGTTTTCTCAGCTTCTCCAACCTCCCTTTAAGGCCCCTCATTACACCATTCCTGTTTAAACTAGTCTGATACAGCATTAATATTACACTATTCCTGTTATAATGATTGTATCAACATGAATCCAGTTTAATTATGCAGTAGTGAAATTATATTTATAAAGTGCTTCATTATGAGTTAGTCTCACTATAATGTAGTATGCACCATGAATAATGCTATAATGAGAGAGTACTAATATCTGCATGTATGCACTTTTAAATTTGTCTTATGCTGAATGCATAGAGCTCTGCATGTATGTAATTCATTCCAGTTTTAGTTCCATAACTCTGCATTAATACTGTCTTCTTTTGCTCACATTTGTATTATTGTGCTCTTCATATTCTTGTGATGTTGTTTTAACATCATTTGAGCCATACATGCTATTTTCCTTAATTCTGTATAAATATTGTACTAGTGAATATTCATTTTTATCTCTACTGGTCATAGATCAGTAAAGCTTATGGGATGGTCTTTGTACATCATTTCTCCATCTATCATTTAGCACAAGTTTTTATGGCAGCTCCTCCTGAACTGCTTGCAGGATTGTCATAAAGATACCGCCACCCCCCACCCCTCCATACAAACAAACTATGATCTAGTCCATCCTAAATGAAAATCATCAACACATCTATTATGGTCACCACAGTGGCCATCAGGAAAATCTCCTTATTGCTAATTCTGAGATGTTGGGTAAATAGCTTGCCTTTTTTGGTACAAGACTTCTTATGATGTCTATTTGGACTTCAACAAAAATGGTGCCAATCTGATCTGCTATATGGCAACCACAGCAGCCATCATGAAAATCTTGTTATCACTGCTTTTTCTGAAAAGATGACCATATCAGAAAATTTCACAAAATACTACTTACGATCAGGTAATGTCTGTTTTGGACCAGAGTGAAAATAATAACAATCTGACATCCAATATGGCCACCACTTCAGCCATCTTGAGGATCATTTTATGGCTGCTTCTCATGCATGTATGGTAATATTAAAATGGGGTTTATTATGGTATAACAATTCCTTTGATGTCTATTTCATCCTAAATGAAAATAGTGCAGCTTGCACATCCAATATGACCACCTCCATGGCCATCTTGTAAATTGACCAGAGTATCCACATGTGGTTTTAAAAAAGTAACTTCTTGTATCTCTTCAGTCATAAATGTTGCTGTTCAGACATTTAGTTTGTTTAGAAAAGTGGCCATCTTGAAAATCGTGCAATCTGTATACTGCTTATAAATATCAGCATGGGGTTTTCAGTGAAAAACTTTTTACAATGTCTAGTCAGATGTAAATGAATTTGAATATGTTGCCACTTTAACATCTGATATGTCTTCCCCGATGTCCATCTTGAATGTCTTGTTATGCGACTACTCATAGATGGCTGGTCCTATCAGTATTGTGATTTCAAAATAAGACTTATGTCAAATAGGCCTTAATCCAGGTGGTGCCGATTTGAAATCCAATATGGTCACTATATCAGCCATCTTGGAAACATTGTTACTGTAAATCCTCCAAAAGAGAAGGTCATATGAATATTGGGCCACAATAAGAGGACTTCTTATGATGTTTGTTTTTGGTCCTAAATGAAAATGGTAACACTCTGACATCCATTATGTCCACCCCAGCTGCAAATTTGAAAATCTTGATATCACTGAAGAATATCAGAGATCATTTAACAACTCAGCAGTTAAAATGTTTGTATCTTGAATTCCTCAAAATTCTCAATGAACAGTAGAGTGTCAGTCCCAATGAGGGATTTCTGTTATTTCTGTGCTGATGGTAAGTTGAATGTTTTATTTTTATTGCTTTTGCAAAAACAAAATACCCAGCATAATTGTCTTCGGGGACTTCTTAGTACAACAGACCTGCCAACTCTTATGATTTTGCCGTAAGTCTTACGAAAATTACCCTTAAAATACATACTGCAGCATACTGGCAAAAACTATGGGAAAATGTTCGTTGCCGAAAAATCCGGATAATTGGTTCATCCATGTTTTATTTGGATCCAGCTTTTATCTTAGAATTACTGAAATTAGTCAGGGAACCAGACTAACTTTACAGCAGCCCCCAGCTGCTTTTAACTGCACCTGTTTGTTAATGCGAAACGTCTGCATGATCAAACTGTTGTTTATATACTAGTGGTAAATAAAGTATATGCGTACTTTAAAAACTTTTCAGTTGAACATAATGTTTATCGTCGATGCATCAAACTTTTTAATTATGTTTTCCATCTTTACAGTATCAGTTATTGATATCTTTGTTACAGCTTACTGAAAACTTGTCGATCTTGGGGAAAATAATCAACTGCCTTGCTGAGACGGACTTGTCATGGTTGGCAGGTCAGGTACAAAAAATAACTGCTGGTATTATCTGTAACAATAATGTTAAAAGAGGTCGCAAGATTCACCCAAAACCACCCAAAACTTGTCCGAAACCACCAAAAACCTGCCCAAATCCACCATAAAAATTATGTAAATCATATTAAACACCCAAAACCACAAGAAAATATTTGGAAAGAGTACTATCATCCACATGTTTGAAATTTGTACAAAATAAGAATATTACATATATTCCAACTGAACCACAAAATGAAGAGGTACTTTCATTCCACAGATATTCCACAAATCGTAAAGGATATGAAAAGTTTAAAAAACAGGTAACAACTATAATTAAGAATACTGTGAGGAAAGGTCTTTAAAAAAATAACCAACCACATGGAAACAGTAAGCATAATGAGCCCTATCGGCGAACAAACCCAAACATTCTAAGAGAAGCTGTAAATGGTATAGGGGAGACAAAGGCTTTGGATATATATTGACAGATGAATAAGGAAGATAGCTTTACTGCACCAAATTCTTCGACGCATATTCAAGACAAAACTTATAGAGGAAAGAAAATCAAAATATCTGAACCAGGAAATAAAAATCTAGCTGATTATTTAATAGCAATAAACACAAATGACTATGTCCAGGAAGTGATTCTGACAAAAAGAAAAAGCCCGGTCATTGTACTATATACTACAGAACAAATTTTTGACTTGGTCAAAAACTGTTCAGGATAGGATGAAAGCATTATTGGAAAAGACTGAACTTTTAACTTGGTTAGGTTTTTTTGTAATTGCAATGTCATACAAAAAAATATAGAGGCATTGTAAACAGGAAAACTGATCATTACCCTGTTTTCTTAGATCCGCTATGTCTTCATTGGGAGTCAGATGAAAACACGTATTACAAATTCTTTTCAAATATTTGCAAAAACGTTGGAGATGATAAGTTTATATTTGGAGCTCTGACACATGCTATAAGATCCAACCTTTTTAATGCCGAAATTTTACTGACAACATTCGGTACTCTTTGCACAAACATGGACGTGACAATCTTGCCACAAAATCAGTAATTTGTATACTCTTCAATGATGACAGTGTTCTTAAATTCACTACAGATGACACTGAGTTTGCAAAACAAGAAGACGATCTGGCAAATGTATTTTAAACAATATCCCAATTTCACACAGTACTTCAAAAAGTTCATATGTTAAAAAATTTAAATGTTTGTGTATAAACCACTAAAAAAGAAAAATATCACGTCTCTTTGGACCAACAACAAGTCAGAATCTATAAATAATAAACGTAAGCAGGTTGCTGTTGGAAACAACACAAGTTACCTGAATTAATCAACAGATTATATAGTGTAACTCAGCTCAGTTCATAGATTTTTATCGAGTACTATATGGCTCTAGCAATTATAAATTATTTGTCCCTTCCTCTTTATATGTAATTGATGAAACCATGGCAATTATAAATTATTTGTCCCGTCCTCTTCATATGTAATTGATGAAACCATTTGGCACACAAAAACTAAAGCAGAAAAGATAAGAATCTTTACGATTTTTTTACAAAAGCAACTAAATTCCAATACTTCGAAGTACATACATTCATCCAATGAAAAATTTAAATGCATCTGGCCGAAAATGCAGGAGAAAAACCTGGGCAAAGAAAGCGTGCAAAGGAGGGACAAACATCACAAATGAAATGGCGATAATAGCACATTGACCTAGGATGTGCAAATTTAACTAGAAATACATGTGTCTAATGTCGAGAATCGGCTATGCATTTCCATTGTTCCTGTTTTTGAACTGGTTTTATGTATAAAAAAATCTTTGCACTGTTTATAATCTTTGTACAGTTTTATGAATTTTTAGTTACCTACGACACAGGTTGAAAACATTACTTGTATTATGTTGATTGTATTAATGCTTTGCTTTAAAATATGCAAAATACAATTGAGTTGAACTTCATTAGTTTACTGTTGATGCACTATTTCTTGTTTTAAAACTGTGCTTGATAGGACTTTGAACAATAATCTTAGTACATGTTTAAAAATTTGTAATTAGCAGCTAGACATGCCATATTTGATAGAAATCTCAAATCAATTATAAAGAAATTATTTTGTACTTTAAGTTGTTCGTTGTATTGTAATGTTGTGTTAATCGCATTTGACAGTCATGGCACTGATAGACAATTATTTACTTCAGATGATTCTAAAAAGGAGAATTTAAAACAATGCAACGAAGAAATACAGTATATCGCTAAAGCCCGTAGCGACAAGCATTTGCTAATACGGACAAGAACATGTACATTATGGTGTATATATTATTGGTTTCATCGTTTGTTATGTATAATTAATTTAATTGTTGGTTTGTTAGTTTTATTTTTTTTTTTATTCCATTACATGCTACTGTAATGTAATTTTGTTTACTGTATTTGATTTTGTCCAGGACAGAGTTCAGTTCTGACTGGTGATGAATTTAGTAACATTTGTCTCCCTTGTTTCACTGTTTACTTCCAATGTAAACAATAAATGCAGCATATTTTGTCATATGTTTATACATAATAACACTGTTTACAATGTTTTCTTGTGGTTTTAGTATGCCTAGTTTAATTTGCATCATGTCTGTAGTGAATTTGGGTGAATCATGCAGCCATGTTAAAAGTGCCTTGTTTGGAAACTCAGTTTCTGTACATGTGTTAGCTAAATTGTTTCTTAATAGAAATCATTGAATTTCAGATTTATCATCCAAAAAGTACATGTCACATTTCTTTATTATTCAATATTTGTTTTACATGTATCTGCATGGTTTGACGTTTGCTGTGTATTTTCCACAGTCGTAGTGGACTCAGGAAAGACAGAGCTTGGAACTATTGAGTTAATTGCACTTACTGCTGGTCCAGTTCTCCTTGTGTGTTTAATATTCATCGCAGTATTTGCCCTGTATCATCGACGCCAGCTGCGGAGACGTATGATGTTCCCTGTCCATGCAGTAGAACCAGGCAATATGGATACACCCCTGTTGCCTGACGGGCAGATTTCTACACTGAAAGACATGTATGACTACTCTGGATCTGGATCAGGTAACAGCAGGTGTTCCATTCATTTTAGCTTGCCTCTATGAAGTAAGGTAAAAGCAAGGGTTCCATCCATTTTTAGATTGCCTCTGTGAAGTAAGGTAAAAGTAGGGTTCCATTAATTGATAGCTTGCCTCAATGAAGTAAGGTAAAACCAAGGGTTCCATTCATTTTAGCTTGCCTCTATGAAGTAAGGTAAAAAACCAGGGTATCATTCAGCTTTAGCTTGCCTCTATGAAGTAAGGTAAAACCAAGGGTTCCATTCATTTTAGCTTGCCACAGTGAAATAAGGTAAAACCAAACGTTCTGTTCAGTTTTAGGCACTTGCCTCCATGAAGTTAGGTAAAATTAGGGTTCCATTGATTTTAGCTTGCCTCCTTGAAGTAAGATAAAAGCAGGGTACCATTCATTTTTAGCTTGCTTCTGTGAAATATGGTAAAAGCGGGGGTGCCATTTATTTTTTGCTTGCTTGTGTGAATTATGGTAGAAGCAGGAGTTCCATTCATTTTTAGCTTGCCTCTTTGAAGTAAGGTAAAAGCAGGGTCTATTCATTTTAGCTTGCTTCTGTGAAATATGGTAAAAGCAGGGGTTCCATTCATTTTTAGCTTGCCTCTATGAAGTGAGGTAAAAGCAGGGGTTCCAGTCATTTTTAGCTTGCCTCTATGAAATAAGGTAAAAGCAGGGGTTCCAGTCCTTGTTAGCTTGCCTCTATGAAGTAAGGTAAAAACAAGGGTTCCAGTCTTTTTATAGCTTGCCTCTGATGGTTTCTATCCTAAGACTATACAATGAGTTCTTAATTAGATTATGGTGGAATGCAGAATTGTAAGATTAACAGATTGTTTTCGAAATGTGTTAAATTTAATTTCTAGAAAACTAAAACAAATGCTTCTAATAACATAGTTTGCAGTAGGTTTATAATCTAGGTGTATCATAACAGATTCACTGAGACCCTTTGTCATTATTATTATTATTGTTGTTGTTTTTATTATTACTACTATTATTATTATTACTATAGGTCTTCCCCTTCTTGTCCAGAGAACTATTGCACGGCAGATTCAGCTTATTGAAATCCTTGGCAAGGGTCGTTATGGAGAGGTCTGGATGGGCAAGTGGAAGGGCGAGTGTGTTGCTGTCAAAATCTTTTCATCAAGAGAAGAAAGATCTTGGTTTCGTGAGGCAGAGCTTTACCAGACTGTCATGCTTCGGCATGAAAATATTCTTGGGTTCATTGCAGCTGACAATAAAGGTGAATCAAAACTTGACTTTTGGATGGTTCATAACAAAATGCATGAAGTAATTGTTTATCATGAATGCTTATATTTATTGTCATCATAGAGTCCATTATAATTGGTCATATTATTGTCATCATAAAGTCCATTATAATTGGTCATATTATTGTCATCATAGAGTCCATTATAATTGGTCATCTTTATTGTCATCATAGAGTCCATTATAATTGGTCATCTTTATTGCCAACATAGAGTCCATTATAATTGGACATATTATTGTCATTATAGAGTCCATTATAATTGGTCATATTTATTGCCATCATAGAGTCCATTATAAATGGTCATATTGCCATCATGGAGTCCATTATAAATGGTCATGTTTATTGCCATCACAGAGTCCATTATAATTAGTTGTATTTATTGCCATTATAGAGTCCATTATAAATGCTCACATTTATTTCCATTACAGAGTCTATTATAAAAATAGTAGAATGAACTGTGGCATAATATATAGCCCTCTTACAGTACAGATTCCTTTAATAATCTGTGAAGTTTGTTTCGTTGTATAAACATTTGTATTATTGTTAAGGGAATACCAGATTTAAAGGGATTCCAATTTAGAGTAAAGTATCTGCCTTTATAATACTTAACTGATAATATCAATTCACACTTCTGGTGGGCAGACAACTTTTTATGAGGTTATGGTTGTGCTCCTGTACACACTTATGGTGGGCACAACTCCTATAGCCCAAGCGGTTAGAGCATCCGGTTCAAATGCGGTAGGTCAAGGGTTTGATTCCCGGCCAAGTCTTACAAAAGATTTACAAAAAATGGTACTAGCATCTTCCTTGCTCGGCAATCAGCATTAAGAGGTTAGTATTAGGACTGGTCAGCTTGGTGGCAGGATAATGTGACTGGGTGGGACATCGTGATACATGCCTGTGGCATGATGGCCCAGTGCTAGACTTCACTGTAAACTGCCACACTGCAGACATCATAGCATTATGACTTAATTTTTTTTAAAGCTACATTAAAAATCCAAATCATACACATGCTCTTGTGGGCAGACAACTTCTTTGTGAGGTTGTGGTAGTGCTGCTATAAATACTTTTGGTGGGCAGACAACATTTTTATGAGATTAGTGCTCCCAAGTTATTATGATATTGTATATTGTACTGTTATCAAAGAAAGCAAATTTTACTCTGGAAACTGTTAACTGTGCAAATTCTCTATCTAAACTCAGTTTCCCCTACATAACTGGAAACGATCCTTTCCAGGGGATGTCTTTCAACTGAAGACAAATGCCTTTTCTTACATTTTGGTTTGGAGGCCATTCAGGTCATCCATATTTATGGCACATCTTTCATTTTGTTTTAACAATTAAAATTTGTATTACTGACAATAGTTTTGTTTGTTTTGGTGCTTTATGGCACATCAGCACAAGTAGGTTATATAGTGCCAAGGTAATTTTAGTAAAGTGCCATACCCAACAACACACCATGGTAGCTGACCTAGGCTGGTATGATGATAGGATTTGAACCCCTGCCATTTTATGGTCAAGAGTTCTGCTTGCTAAGCACTGAGCATCTATGTGTGTGTGTGTGTGTGGGTGTGTGTGTGTGTGTAACAAGAGAATCGGGTGGGATTTCGGATTTACAACAGAAAACTTTTGATGGTGATACAAATACAATGTTTATTGGTGAATGACTTGAATTAGAAAAGAATTATGATTAATATGTGCGTATAATATCCAAATATTGGATCAGTTAACATAATCCGCACGAACTAATAATGAAAATACAAATAAATGACCTTACACAGTACAAGGACAAGGGGTGAATGATTCACAGTGATTTCACTATGAAAGAATGATGTGTTTTACTCAGATAGTAAAACTGTGGTATTTGACTCGTATAGTAAAAATGTATTCACTCAAATAGTGAAAATGATGAAAACAAAGGGATATATGTACAAAGTATTTTTACAGTCCCAAAAACACGCTGGGTATTACAAACCCCAAAGATTAGCCCACAGCTAAAAGATTACATGTATGGAGTTACACACTCTGTCACCAGCACACTTGGCTACCATCACGCTGGTCAATCAAGATGTCAGTATTCCAAGTTGGTCAATCAAGCAATCAGTGCCCACCAATCTTGGTCAGCAATGCCAGATCACCTGATACTTGACCAGCAACACTGTTTACTCAGCTCTATACCTGCTATGGTTCAACTTCACAGCTGCTATGGTCAACTTCTGGGCTTAGCTCTACAGCTGGTCCCATGTCGACTCTGATAACTCTGATCACTCCAATCCAATACAGCTGTGACTCCATTCACTTTGGTCAGCTGAAAATACATCCAACACCGTATACTATGCATGACATTGGCATATACGATAAAACTTAATGATGTTATATACAGTAAGCTACACAGATTATCGACACAATAATTACAAAACAATACACAAGTTCAGAAGTGAACCTAGCCGTGCCAGACAAGAATCCTACGATACTAAACATTTCTTTAAAACGAACCTTATATATTGCTGATAGGAATCTCTTGCTAAGTCACAAACAAGAATAGAAAATATTTGCATGATACTATGTAAGCCAAAGCTACATAGAAAATATACAAAATGTGGTAGAACAGTAATTATAACTTATACACAAGAAATGAATAACTCTCGCCTACCTCTACATCTGAAGATGTGCAAGTCCTGAAAGTAGACCACTCACTGACAAGATATTTGTAATGTAAAGATTTGGTCTTAATATGAGGCATTTATACACAGACAATGCTGTAATACATTGTGTGCTGGAAGCATTCAGTTTTTCCCATTGAAAGCACTTCGCACGTGCGGCATAGGATGAACCGAACTCACTATTTTGAAATCTTTGTACAGTATACATAAATCACACTTGGGTATCGTTGTACAAAAAAAATGAAACCCAAGTACATGTATTTAATAAATAAAAGGATTTATACAATTCCGTGACAGTGTGTATATGTATATGTATATATATATGTATGTGTGTGTGTGTGTGTGTATATATATATATATATATATATATATATATATATATATATATATATATATATATATATATATATCCAAAGGCCTTTGATGTCCATTTTTTGGTCGAGAGATGCAACACCCCTTTTAAGGCACCATGTCAAAGTCTTGATTGAGCATGTTCTGAAATATACCTATAAGGTTTGATAAAAAATATTAAATTCCTTTCTTTCTCTGTCAGGGTATATCCATATTAAATTCCTGCTGTAACAGTGTCTGGCCATATTAAATTCTTTTTCTACTATATCAGGGTATGTCCATATTAAATTCCTTTCCATCTCTATCAGAGTCTATCCATATCAAATTATTTTCCTTCTATATCACGGTCTATCCATGTTAAATTCCTGCTGTAACAGTGTCTGTCCATATTAAATTTCTTTCCTGCTGTATCAGGGTCTATCCATAGTAAATTTCTTTCCTGCTGTATCAGGGTCTATCCATATTAAATTTCTTTCCTGCTGTATCAGGGTCTATCCATATAAATTTCTTTCCTGCTGTATTGGTGTCTATCCATATTAAATTTCTTTCCTGCTGTATTGGTGTCTATCCATATTAAATTTCTTTCCTGCTGTATCGGTGTCTATCCATATTAAATTCTTTTCCTGCTGTATTGGTGTCTGTCCGTATTAAATTCTTTTCCTGCTGTATTGGTGTCTGTCCATATTAAATTCTTTTCCTGCTGTATTGGTGTCTGTCCATATTAAATTCTTTTCCTGCTGTATTGGTGTCTGTCCATATTAAATTCTTTTCCTGCTGTATTGGGGTCTGTCCGTATTAAATTATTTTCCTGCTGTATTGGGGTCTGTCCGTATTAAATTCCTTTTCACCTGTAACATGGTCTATCCATTTAAATTCCTTTCTTGCTGTATCTGTGTCTGTCCATATTAATTTCCTTCAAGAAACATGCTTACTTTCAGTCACAACAGTAGTGTTAGTTTCAGTCAATTTTGTTTTGTTCTGACAACAATGACGGTATCTACACTGTTGTTTTTCTTCAGGCTTCATTCAAAGCCTAGATCTGGAGCTTATCTAATTGCAATGCATAGAAAGCTGTTCAACCCGACCTGAATGATCAGCTCATTTTGTCTAATTGCAAGGCATAGAGAGCTGTTCAATCATACCTGAATGATGAGCTCATTTTGTCTAATTGCAAGGCATAGAAAGCTGTTCAGTCATACCTGAATAATCAACTCAGTTTGTCTAATTGCAAGGCATAGAAAGCTGTTCAATCATACCTGCATAATCAACTCATTTTGTCTAATTGCAAGGCATAGAAAGCTGTTCAATCATACCTGAATAATCAACTCAGTTTTGCCTTAAAATATGTCAAAAGTTTGAAAATACATTTCTGGGGTTTTCCCGGGTTCTTCCTCCACCTTTAATACTAGCCGCCATGTATAACCTATCATGTGCTGAAAAATGGCGTTAAATCATACAACAACAACAAAAACAACTCTCTCCCTCCCTGCAAAGTATCAACATTTTTTATTGATCAGCTTTCATCTTTATAGTTCATGCATTTTAATTTCTGTGTGAATGTTGTATAAAGTAGTGCCAGTGGATGGAGTTAAATTATTCTATTATTGGTAGGTTCAAATATGAGTGCTTTTACAATATACAAATGTTACATGACCAAAATCAGCATGAATTTCCTCAATGATACAGGTTTTAATTTTCTGCATTAAGTATTTCTTTCTCAGGTGCTGATATTCCATGCTTATAATTGCACTTCCTATTTAGCATTCATTACAGGAGTACGGCATATTGACTGATGAACCCTTTAACTTAAAAGGTTAGGGAATATTTCAGTGTCTACCATCGATCCATACATACTAAACCCCTGGTTTGAAATTTACCAAGGCAGGTACACAGGTTCCCATGTTGTCACTCTCGGTGAGAAGGGTCTGAATTTTGGGCTTTCCTCTTGGATCTGTGGGATGGGAATGGAGATAAGTCAGATTAATTAAAAAGCAAAACAAAATTGTAAACATTTTAAATATTGTTACCTACATTGTGCATTAATATTAGATGGTATTGTGCTGACTGCATATGGGACACATACCTTTTACACACACACACATATATATATATATATATATATATATATATATATATATATATATATATATATATATATATATATATATATATATATATAATTGTCTTTAATAAAATTCTATTTCATATGATGAATCAGCTAGTTTGTAACCAGTAATTTTGGACCAAATTTGTAGTTTGAAAAAATTTATTTCTTTTTATGTCAAAGTATTGAAACCAGAAATTCACAGAGAGAACTCATTCATAACTTTAGGTTTATTGGCACTCTCATTTGTTCATGCTCTATCTGACACATTCCCTAAATTTGGAAAGCTCACTCTTGTTTACATACAAGCCTGGCTTGTATAAATGTTTGAGTAAACAAAGTATTGATAGTCAGCCCATCAGAGACAGTCTGACTATGACCTCACAACTTCATTACACACAATTTACCATGATACAAATCACAAAATTTCATACATTGTAACATGATGTGTAAAGTTAAATTTACTTGAATATATGAATGTAGTCTTTGTGAAGGGAAGTTTGTTTGACCATCTTGTGTTGCTGTAAAAAGATGTGAAAGTAATGAGCATTTGGATATAACAGGATCATGTAATACTACCAATGTGGAGCTACAGGAATCAGTTGATCAGAGGATATATATATATATATATGGTTAAAAAGATGGGCATTTGCCATGAAAGTAAGGTAAAATTTCCATTGTCAGACTGGTTTCATCAGGCGAAGTTACCTTATTGACTTTCACTAATTGATTGATTCATTCATTGTCTTTATATTTACATATTTCATTCTGTTCAGACAATGGGACATGGACACAGCTGTGGTTGGTGACTGATTACCATGAGTTGGGTTCCTTGTTTGACTACCTCAACAGGACTGTGGTGACATCTCAAGGCCTTGTCAAGATGGCCCAGTCTATATCTTCAGGGCTTGCCCATCTTCATATGGAGATCATGGGCACACAAGGTAAACTTTGTTCTTATTGACATGCTTTTCATCTCCTTCAAATACATTCCCTGATCACATTGATGCTGTAAGCCAGCTACCTCATGAATCCAGCCCTATGAAAGAGACACAAATTAATCTTGTCTATCTCGTATGGACAAAGGGCAGTAACTCTTGCCCCATTACCCACCACCACTAGAGTAGACTAATGCTCATAAAGGAAAGTTATACAAATACATGATAGTCAGCCTGTGCATAGTAACATTCTTGCCAGATTTGAGGACATATTATTTGACTCATAGCGAGTGGTGGGTGGACAGGCAGCCTGACTGAAAATGTTGCAATCGGACTAGTATGGCTGGATGGATGGCCATTCATCTATTCTGCCTTCCCATACTGGCATTTATCCGCATTTCAACCTGTTTTCCAACTGGTCCAGTCTTGCAAATGTATGAAATAAGACTACAGTGGTCATGAGTCACTTATCTCAGTGGCGAGCCATCCATCTGTAATCAGTCTTAGCAGTCTCAACCAATTAATTTCAACCCCGAAATTCAAGATGGAAATAGACGACTCCATCGATCTTTCAGTGCAGCACAAAAACAGTACAGTTAGCTTAGACCTGACAGATGTTTATTTTCAGTTCCCAATCCACATAATGTCATGCAAATATTTTGTCCATATTCACTGTCTAGTGTGGATAATAAACATGGAGAAGTCTGTCGGTACTCTCTCGCTCTCTCACAATGTTTTATCAATATCAGTATGGAGTTTTTCATACACCTTCATACATCCCTCCCAGATGTATCAAAATTTTTGTTCCAGTGGGTGGTTGCTTATCTTGCTGCACAGCTGTGTTCAGTTTTAACCTTGAATCTATTTCACAAAGTGATCAAAGTGTTGCTTGCAAAGCTCAAGCTCTCTAAATTATCACTGACGTATGACAGTGAGGCCAAGGAACTGGAGTCAGATGACATTTATGATGACTTGACCACAACAATTTACTAGATGATGATGGAGGATTTCAGAACTTTATCAGACAATTAGGATGAGCTCTTGGACTTTCTACCAGTTGATATAAGCTGGTGAAATTTATATATACTGTGAATTAAACAAATGTGGACTTAACTTCAGGTTTGTACACATTTAATACAATTTTCCTTTGATCAGGTACCCGGGTCACTGATCATTAGGATTGGTGGGTACCCAGTAGAAGTTTCCTAAAATTTTGACAGCTTTACTAGTTTTGATCTAGCCAGAACATACTCACTCATGTTATTCCCAAAATGGAATCTGTCCTGGGTGTTGACATGACTAAACTCACCCAAGTCCCAGTCCCTATTGTCTTTTAATTGACTATCATATAAGACTTTCTTTGTAATAGAACTTGCCTCAGGATGCAGTCAGTGAGCTACATGCTGTCTCCATGGAGCTGAACTACATGCAGTTCCATCCTGATGGATCAGTTGTCTTAATGACACAGCATGGTTTTATGCCTAAACCAGACTGCACTCACCAGGTAATCAACATAAACTATTCACCCTCCTGATCTGTAGGTCAAGACAGGTGAAGCTTCATGATTATCCCATACATGCTATCAAATATTATCTAAAATCTTAGCATTGGTAATCGCTGGACCAGGTTTTTTCTGTCACTCAAATCCAGAATGCAAGACGTAACACCACAAACACTAGCCGCTTGGTTAAAGGGAGTTATACAGTGACTTATCTCTGGAACATGTACACCTTATGTAAATCTCGGCTCACAAAATACATGCAATTTCCATGAGCCTGGCATCCAGATGTAATGTCTCCATTAGAGACATGGTGGAGTCAGTTGGATAGTATGCCAAGATCAATTTCTCCAGCTCTTATCTGCGGGATATTACCTTGAAGAGGAGAGAACAGAACCTCATCAGGCCAGTGGTAGCTGCACAGACAACCACTCATCCGTTATGACAGTGTAACCCTGTAACCAAGTGGTATTAGCCACTTTCACTTGATTTGCCTGGAGAAACTTTAAGACCATAATCAAGTATAAAATTCCTTAGGTATCTCCAAGAATGTGTATAATTAAGAACTGCAATTGTGTTGAACTAGCATTTTTAGAATTTTATCCTTTAGTAGAGTAATTATGCTTCTCCTGGCCGAAACAGATAAAGGTAGGATGATCAGCATTTCATCCTTCTGTTATTAGTTGTCCAGATGGAATGTTATTAATTGTCCAGATGGAATGTTAATAGTTGTCCAGATGGAATGTTATTAATTGTCCAGATGGAATGTTATTAGTTGTCCAGATGGAATGTTATTAATTGTCCATGGAATGTTATTAGTTGTCCAGATGGAACTTTATTAATTGTCCAGATGGAATGTTATTAGTTGTCCAGATGGAATGTTATTAATTGTCCAGATGGAACGTTATTAATTGTCCATGGAATATTATTAATTGTCCAGATGGAATGTTATTAATTGTCCAGATGGAATGTTATTAGTTGTCCAGATGGAACGTTATTATTTGTCCATGGAATGTTATTAATTATCCAGATAGAATGTTATTAGTTGTCCAGATGGAATGTTATTAGTTGTCCATGGAATGTTATTAATTGTCCAGATAGAATGTTATTAATTGTCCATGGAATGTTATTAGTTGTCCAGATGGAATGTTATTAGTTGTCCAGATGGAACGTTATTAATTATCCATGGAATGTTATTAATTGTTCAGATGGAATGTTATTAGTTGTCCAGATGGAATGTTATTAATTGTCCAGATGGAATGTTATTAGTTGTCTAGATGGAATGTTATTAATTGTCCAGATGGAATGTTATTAGTTGTGGAATGTTATTAATTGTCCATGGAATGTTATTAATTGTCCAGATGGAATGTTATTAGTTGTCCAGATGGAATGTTATTAGTTGTCCAGATGGAATGTTATTAATTGTCCAGATGGAATGTTATTAGTTGTCCAGATGGAATGTTATTAGTTATCCAGATGGAATGTTATTAATTGTCCAGATGGAACATTATTAATTGTCCATGGAATGTTATTAATTGTCTAGATGGAATGTGATCAGGTAATGTATTTGACGGAGAAAGCAAATTTGTGTGTAAATTGTTTCTCCTATAATACTTACTGGATCACATTACAAATAATCCCTCCCACCCAATGATTTTATCTCGTTCAAGTAAAAATCTGGTTTAAACTGGGTATAATGGTAGCCACCTAGTATGTAGAAATGAGTTAACCTGTAAGAGTTGCTCCCCACTGTTATATAATAACATAGAATGTTGTTCTATCTTTTCAAGAGGGTTTGATTTGGAGATTGCAAACAAAGTTACCTTTAATTCAGGGTGATCAGGTTAATATTATAGGAGAAACATAGTTTACTAAAAATGTTGCTTTCTCCATATTTGTACATAAACTTCTTAAACAAGTTCAAAAGTCACCCTTATTTTTAGCTATGAACCTTATTTGCTATGTTAAAAGTGGGTTATAATGGTCTGTGGTGCTCAACATTACAGATCGCTAAAATTTCACCTCTGTACACATGGGTTTAAGACTCGGCTCAGACATGGCTAGTATGTGAAAAAGCTTCCGAGTAGCATCCTACGGGTCTGGTTCTTACCGGTGAATTCTCAGGTTCATTTTCTGCTAAAAATAATGACCATCATGTAAAGCCTATAATGTGCTGAAAAACAAAGCAGAACCTACAAAGCAGAACATTTGTGACATTTCTTCTTTTTTGTAATTCACAGGAAAGCCTGCTATTGCTCACAGAGATTTGAAGAGTAAAAACATTCTGGTGAAAACCAATGGAAGCTGCTGTATTGCGGATTTAGGTATGGGGACCAACTTGAAAATGTTGTTATCGTTATGCATTTCTATTTCACTTGGCCAAAAGCCATGTGAGCTTATAGTTGGTCCATACATCCATTTTATGTCATTCACATTTGCTTTTTTGACATCTCAGAAATTGTGGACAATATCTATACAACAAAATAGGAATTTTCTCTCTGGCATGATCTGGGCATAACAATTTAAAAAAATAAAAGTGGGCTTGCTTCATAGCAAACCATGGAGAATTGTACTTGACATTGGCAGATTTGAGATTGCTTAAAAAATATGACAGAATATCACAGTACCATTTATTTTATATATTATTAAATATGGGACATATTATTTTGTTTTGATCTTTGCTTTTCTAACACAAAAAACTTGTGCCAGTAATTAAAGTTTTCAAAAAAGCTCCATCCAGTAGTAGATATATAGATAGACGATTAAGAGAAGTTTGGGTTTGAATTGATTGCTGGAGAATGCATAAATAGCCAGAAGTGGAAAGGGAATAAAACAACTTTTGAAAGATTATTGTCAGCAGTTTTGTTTACACTTGTTTGAAGCAATACATACATGTCCTGTCATATTTGTTTCCAGCAGGGTTCCCACGCTATCGGGAAAAAGTTGGGAGAAATGATATAAATTTTATATAGATATGTAAGTCCTTGAATTTTACAAATATTGATTAGAGTCAGGAAATAACCGGGAATTTTTATGTCACCACATTATGAGAGAAAAAAATACAAAATTAAGTTGTAATTAAACTGATTGTGAATTAAAGTTTTCGGGTTCTTATGGTATCGGAAATTTTGAAGGTTGCCGTATGAATCATTTAGGTGCTTGCCCTAACATATTTGTTTGGTCAATCCAAGCACTCAGTCGATTAGATTTATTTATTAGACTGGTTGTTCGATAGACCACTCTGTATCGGTATATTTTTATACATAGAAGACTTGAAGACCAGTCTTGCATCTCAACAAGCCAGCATAATGTCTGCGATGCGTGATCTCGGTAAGTTTATGAGATAAATGAAACAGCTCTTCAGTGTTCGTTCTGATGTATAAAATTACTGAAAATATCTTGTTAAAGCTAATAATATGGTGCTTAGCAAAGGGAATGCCACATTAACCATTATTGTCAATAGTTACCTTGGACACAACTAGCCTTTGCTGTAAATTTTACTTGGCCCTCTCAAAACATTGTTAAATATGTAGAAATCTGCAGTTATTGGTTGACCAAACTGAAATACTGTATCAACTGATAACCTCTATTTGGTGGACTAATTAGAGGGCAGCATTCCATTCAGTGCATTTCAGTTGCATATTAACTGGATGCATTCGTAGACTAGTTTGGCAGCAATGTTGGATAATGTATAGGTAGTGTAGTTCATCAAATTAACGTAGGTCTCCAATGTTGAACATCCGAGCTAAACATTGCCGCTAAGTTGTTATTCAATGTTGAACATCCGAGCTAAACATTGCCGCTAAATTTGTTATTCCATTTGAGGTGTAGCTTGAAATATCTGCGTCGATTCTTAAATAGTTTTCAGTCCCTGTGAGTAATCAATAGAGGTTTGGGGACTGCTTTATCAGATTACAAGCAGACACAAGTGGATTTTCAGACAATTCAATCTCTTAGGATTGTATATACTTTTGAAGGGCTTTTCATCAGTTTTAATTAACCCTTTTATAGTCAAATCTTTTTTGTTCATCAAATGATGGATTTTAACCAGATGCACTAAAGGTGCTGAGGATGTTTGAAAAATATTTTCGTTTTTCGGAGGTTTGGGGTTGTTTTTTTTATTGGCACAGATTAATGCAGGATTAAAACTTGATTTTGTACAAGATAAATTTTTAAAGAAAATAAAATTATTTAAAAATAAAATAATAGTTTGGTCATTTATTCTGATAGTGGAGAATCAAATGTATGTAAATATTGCTTGCAAATTGTACATGTTAAGGAATTCATTTGTTTTCATATCATGCCTGGATGTAAATTTCAGGACCATTGGCTCACTGATGATGGATTGAAGTCCTGGATTAGAAAGGATACAAGTAACTCACATGCAGCATTGTGCCAGCTGTGTAACAAGTCCATTGATTTAACATCGATGGGTAAGACTGCTCTGATTCCTCATTCAAAAGGAAATAAGCATAAGGAGAAGGCAGAGATGTTACGTTCAGAAGGAAACATCCTAGTCTTCATGCATCCTCCTCAGATTCACTCCACTACGCCAGCCACCACATATGCTGTGACAGCAACCATACCTTCAGATACTGCATTGTTACTATCACAGTCTACAGTATCACTTTCATCAAATATCACTAAATCTGGGAAGTGTGGTGGTGTTTAAAAACTGTTGCTTCTAATTATTCCTTTTCATCAAATGAAGAAGCATCATACATGTTTCAACGGATGTTTCCAGACTCTGTCATTGCCAATAGTATGAGTTGTGGAGAGATAAAATCTATGTATATCACATGTTTTAAAATTGCACTATACTTAAGTGCTCTGTTGGAAACGAAAGTAAAAGATGAACTATTTGTGATGCTTTGTGAGTCCCTGAATAGCGAATTACAGAAAAAACAATTGGATATTTTACTTCAGTTCTGGGAGAGTGATCATGTGCAAGGCAGGTACTACAGATCACATTTTCTAGGTCATGCAGCAGCTGTTGATCTTGTGCAGAGTTTTAAGAAAAGTGTGGAGAATAAAATTGGATTAAGAGTCTGGAATACTGAAGTAAGCTGCTTAACATAGGCTCTTGTGGCCTTCATACAATACACAATACATTCAGAGCTGGAATCTCTAAGATATATCCCATTAGCTGTCAGCACTGTACATGCTCAGGGATGATGTACTGGCTAGGAGAGATGGCCAAGCAGAATTTATATCCGTTGCCTTTGTGTGCACACAGTTGGGTAGAGAATGTGAAAGCCTGAGCATGCAATGGAAATCTACCCATATGCAATGGAAATCTGTGGAAATCTACCCATATGCAATGGAAATCTACCCATATATTAAGCAATATGTAGAGAGTGTTGAGAAGAAAGAAAGCAAAGATCCTGGAACTAACTCTTTCAGTACAGTAAGCGAATGGAGCAAAGATAAGTTTGCAAGAGCAAAACTAGCATTCTTTGTGTCTGGAATAAAACCTGTAGAAAACTTATTGAAAGTGTATCAAACTGACAAATCTATGAAACCTTTTCTTGCTAAAGACTTGGAGGATTTAATGAGAACAAGAATGGAGAGATTTGTCAAAACAGAGTATAATGGAGACAGCTTCCTCACCAAACAAACTCTGTAATGTTGATGTTACGGACAAAAACAACCACAAAGGGTATCAACATGTTCATATAGGATTTGTTGCAGATATGGAAGTAAAAAAGTTACTAGCAGAAAAAGAAGCAAGTGAGAAAGCCATTCTTTCTTTTAGGAAAGAGTGTAAAGAATTGGTTTTGTACATTTGACATAAAATGAATGAAAAGACCCCCTAGCCTACATCTTGGTAAGAAATTTGTCATGTAATAAAGGACCATATAAAGAGTGTTGGAGGATTGAAGGGATTAGTGGTGTCAAAGGAACTCTTACAGTCAGCCCAGAGTGCCAGGCAAAAGCACCACACTCATTTAGAAGCTCAAAAGACAGAGAAGGAAAGAGAAAAGAAATGTATGAAGAGAAAACTCAAAGAAGTTGCAACAATGAGAAAAAAGATCAAACTACTGGAATCGGACATTAAGTTGATGTTGACAGATGCAGATAAAGCTGAAGAATTACATAGCTTTGCTCACATAACAAAAGCCAGTGCACTGCGTAGAAGAGCAAAATTACATAGCTTTGCTCACATAACAAAAGCTATTACCTTGCGTAGAAGAGCAAAATCACATAGCTTTGCTCACATAACAAAAGCCAGTACTCTATGTAGAAGAGCAAAATTACATAGCTTTGCTCACAAAACAAAAGCCAGTACTCTGTGTAGAAGAGCAAAATCACATAGCTTTGCTCACATAACAAAAGTCACTACCTGTGTAGAAGAGCAAAATCACATAGCTTTGCTCACATAACAAAAGCCAGTACTCTGCGTGGAAGAGCAAACTTACATAGCTTTGCTCACATAACAAAAGCTATTACCTTGCGTAGAAGAGCAAAATCACATAGCTTTGCTCACATAACAAAAGCCAGTACTCTGCATAGAAGAGCAAAAGACAAAGAGGAGAACTTAAAGTTGTAAAGAAAGATTTAAATGAAAAAGTGCATTTGCTTAATAACTTGTAAGACTGTTTGGTTATAATCCTCAGCAGAGTTCTAGCTTGGTCATGTTGAACATGATCTTGTTGGTCAACATTTTACAGTGAATCTCAATCAGCCAAAACGAGTATATAACTGATATTGAATTTTGCATTTGTTGTAATATCATGCAGATTTCTTTAAAGTGGTACTAATTTCTTTAGAATTAAAAGTTTGAAAGGAAAACAAAACTAGTTTTAGTTGTTTTTTCTGTTAGTTTTCCCATACTAACATAGTACAGTGCATTTTTAGTCTGTACATTGAAATGACTTAACATTAGACTTGTTAGGATTTTCAGAAGTAATACCTGTTCCTTGTGAAATATTTGGTGGTTGGGTTCATAATTATTTGTCTGACTTGGATGTTATGGAATAGTCCTGAAATAGAATAATACACATTTTCTAAGCTAAAATGTTCTTTAATTCCATTTAGTATTGGTGATAAAGAACCTTGAAAAATTGAATTTCATCCTGGAAAATTCCTAGAAAAGACCTGGAATTTTTTTTCTTCAAAAAGCATGGGAACCATGTTCCAGGGTGGTTTTCCAGCAGTGATGTGGCTTCCAAAGCAAATAGGTGGAAAACCTGTTTTTAATATCCCAAGAATATGTCAGACAATTTTTATTTTTATTTATCAGCCTTTGTAATGTTCATTGATCTCGTTTTACTAGCATTAGTTTGGGATAACCCCTCTTGCATCATGTGCAGTGTGGTTATCATATCAAAAAACAAAAACTTGTTTAGATTTCTTTTCCAGGCACATGACCTAGTTTTGATGAAATGTTTGGACTGAGTCTTAAGACATGCTCAATCAGAATTTGTTTTGGTTAGAACTGTAGTAGTGGTGTGGTTGTATATAGCAACCAGGGGGAAAACCTGTTTTCAGGTTTTTTGTCATTATGGCTCATCCAGTTTCAACTAAACACAATAGGAATATTTGTAGGATATCATGTGGGACTCCATTAGCAGTAGAATGGTTTCCATAGCAACCAGTTCGAAAATCTACAGATGATATTCCATATGGACAGTATGAAATGGTGTTTGAATTCAGGGTCTTGATTGTGGACAGTATGAAATGGTGTTTGAATTCAGAGTCTTGATTGTGGACAGTATGAAATGGTGTTAGAATTCAGAGTCTTGATTGTGGACAGTATGAAATGGTGTTAGAATTGAGGGCCTGGATTGTGGACAGTATGAAATGGTGTTTGAATTCAGGGCCTGGATTGTGGACAGTATGAAAATCTTTTAATCATGCCAATGTCAATGTATTTGCCTATATGTTTTATAGACTTACCATTCAACTGGTTTCTTACTGTTATGAAGTTTGTGATTAGAAATTGATGGATATAAAAAGAAGTTTATCTTTGACAGTATTGACTAATAGAAAATGAAACGGATGCTTCATTAAAAGAAACACCTTTTTGTAGTAAACACATTTCTAGTACAATAGTCTATAATTCATTTGAGTGAGCTACAAATGTCCTGTTAGGCAGTAAATACAGTTAATGTCTAACTTTATAAAATAATTAAATGAACTGTTGTGTAATTGATAATTAAATAATAGTATATAATTCAGTACTAAATTTGTTATTTTATTATTTATAGGCCTTGCTGTTAGACATGACTCTGCCACAGACTGTGTTGATATTGCTCCAAACAACCGTGTGGGAACTAAGCGCTACATGCCGCCAGAAGTTTTGGACGAATCCATAAATATGAATCACTTTGAGTCATTTAAACGAGCTGATGTTTACTCACTAGGCCTTGTATTTTGGGAGATGACACGCAGGTGTTCTGTGGGAGGTAATTGAGATGGATGTTTGTTAAAAAGATTGAAAGTTATTTGGGATAAATGTCTGCATTGCTTACAAGGTATGTACTTGTTGCCTAAGAAACATAAAAGAATCAATATAAATGTATGGGAGTGTATCATAGAAAGAATATAAAAATGTATATATTCCAGACAAATTAATGACCGATGTTTCAACCGTTCTGTTTACAAATTAGACCAAAATTTTATGTTTTCATTGGATTCAGTTTCATCAGAGGATTGAGAATCCTTTGACATAAGAAAAAATTATTGGAAATGTAGTTGACTGGATGTACATGGATTGGATATGATATTGAGAAAAAGCTTTTTAGTATACAATACTGCTGAAGGTTAGGATGATAAAAATTACACATAATATGTGGCCTTGATATGTCAAGGTCATATTTTGCTTTCTTTGCTGGCCGTGGTTCCAAATTTTATTTTATTGCTAGAATATACAAGAAAATATGGTCACTACCCAGAGTTAGTAGCTTCCTGGACTATTGGGTTTCCTTCACATCATCATTGCATCTGAGTTGTGGATGGATCATATTCAGGGATCATTATACCAACTTTCTTCCACAAATTAAAAAACCCCATGAAAAATTAGCCATTTGTAATGAAAAAGTGTCCCCCCCCCCCTTTTTTTTCCCCCCCTCTTTTCTTACTGTGTCTTACATTTCTAGATATTAACCCTTTAGAAAAAAAAAGAATTAATAAGCATTTTGTATTGTTTCATACATGTGCTTTGTTTTTAACCCTTTAGAAAAAAGATGGTAAAGCATTTTATATTGTTTCAGACATGTTTAATTTATGTTAACCTTTAGAAAAATTAATGGTAAATCATTTTATATTGGGTGCACACATATCTATATAGTGCAGGTAGATAATATTTCCACTCATTGCCTTAAATCAGTGTGCTTTGACATAAGTAATGATAGAAAGAAACAATACAAATTATAAGGTGTTCAGACTATAGTATTAATGAAAATGAAAGAAAAAATAATAATTGTACTATATTAGATTTATTATTTTGGATATTTGTAGAGATTAATCTGTGGAAGTAAATACTACATGTGAACTTTGAAGAAGAAAAAAAATATACCCATGAAAATAACACTACAGTATATAGCTTTCAAATACTTTTGATCTTGTTTATCTTTATTTTGTAGGACTTAATGTATTTGTTATTTAGAATGGTTTATCTTCCTGAATCTTTAAATTGTTTTGCAATGGTTAACTTGACCTATTTGGAACTTTACTTTTCAACCAGTATCTTATATCCAGGATTATGCTGTCATCTTGTTAAACCATATACATTCATACCATCACACTTTACACTTCAGTTGCATGCATTTTGGCAAGGGCATTTGCATTATAGACACATTCATACAGTCACACTTTACACTTCAATTGCATGCATTTTGGCAAGGGCATTTGTATTATAGACACATTCATACAGTCACACTTTACACTTCAGTTGCATGCATTTTGGCAAGGGCATTTGTATTATAGACACATTCATCACATTTTATCTTAGGAATAATTGATGTTACCTCTCAAATCCAGCTGTTCTGGGTGAAAATTGCAGTTTTTCAGTCTATATTAGACAAAAGGAAGACCAGTTTTGCAGTGTATATAAATAAAGGGAAGAAACTCTTGCCTATTTTTTCAGTCTATATAGACAAAAGGAAGACCAGTTTTCCATTTTATATAAAGGGAAGAAACTCTTGCCTATTGCCTGCCTTAATTTCATCAGGTGGTTACACTTGAATCACATGTTTACCAGTTTAAGCTTTCACTTGGTTTCTAACAGTAAGTTTCTGAGTAGTAATCAAAACTCTCTCTTCTTTTTGCTTGCTTTTACTTTTCCTTCTTTACTCTGACTGTCTGACAGCATTTTGTACTTTTTGCAACAACTTGTTTCTTTCTTGGTAAAATGTAGTTATTACATGAAATGGTAAGTAATTACAAAAGAAATGAGCTTGTCACATGATCATATGGTTTAGGTCTGGGACCTCTTTAAGTACATTTCATAATCCATGATAGAGAAGCAATGGATAACACTCCAATTTTACTTTACAGTGACTTTGTTGTTATAGGGTTTAACGCCATTTTTCAGCACAAGATAGGCTATATATGTTGGCCAGCATTAATGGTGGAGGAAGAACCCGGGAAAACCCGGAAAGAACCACCGACCCACGAGAAGCTACCGGCAAGCTTTCTCACATATCCACATTTGCTGAGCACGAGACAGAGGTGAGATGGCAGTGATACGTGACAGAGAACGCTTTAGACCACTCAGCCACTCTGGGCCCCTTTACAGTGACTTAGGCTAAACATTAATATGCCTCTCAGCTTTTGTATTTATTTTTGGTAATAAGAGCCATTACTTATCAAAGCGATTAAACCTTACATCTAAGGAACACAAAAGTAAGGATATCTGGATTATTTCCCCCTTTGCATGGATTACAATTTCTTTATTGAAATTTTTTGAACAAATGTCACTGTGTTGAACTAAGAAATAATCATATTGTTACAACTATATGGTCATAAACTAAGTAAGAAAGAAAATAAAACCCAAGAAGTTTTGTAACTCAACAGACAATTTAATTATCAAAGTTATAAATGAAATTGTGAGAGGAACTGGATTATGAAGTGAATCCAAACTGATCCTTATAAAGGCTTTTGAAAGTCCTAAATGAATTCCCTATACATTTCAAATCAGCAAATATACTGGTCCTTGAAGAACTTTGATGTTGTCAAAATGGCGTTGTCTATAATTCTTTCAAATAATTTATAACTGTTCCAGAATAATATTATGATCCAAATATTGATCACTTTCTATTTCCATTGAAGAGTCCAAAAAGATATTTTTCCTCTTGAATAATATCTAAGTACATTATAAAACTCATCTGCAGACATCCAAGAGAAACACAAGAAATATAAATGACTCCAAAATTGCATGAAGCTAATTGCTAAGTTCTCTCTATGTACACTGTCTATTGCAGTACACTGTGTTTTGCAATAGACCCCATTTTGCATCAAGCCTGCCTATGCATGAGACCTAACCCAACCAATCAGCGGTTAATGAATCCTTATAGAAATGTTGAAACACCATAAGCCAATGAGAAATTAAGCCATAGGTGCCACTGAATCTTTTTATTAAGATTATTATTAATAATTTTGAACATGTATGTAAATATCTATTAATAAACCCTATGCAATATGTTGCTTTTAACCTATTGAGGTCACATAGGCAAAACTTAATAACGATATTGCGTGCAAATTACAGTCAAGAATAAAAATAATAAAAATCATAAAATTATGTAACAGGAGTTACAAGAAAACATAAATAGCAAAATAATTGTGAAAATTCTATCTGTAAACTCCATTATGTGGTCATTTGTGGATTCATTTTATAGTTTGTTTGTACTAATATACTGGCCAGTTGCCCCATTACAGGGCCATCATAGAGGGTTACTTTTGAATACAATGATTTTGATGCCAGAGGATTCTTGGCTGTATGAAGCATATGGCTGCTGGTCGGAGTTGGAGGGACATTAAAGGGGGCACAACTGTATTTTTAAATAATTAAATTATCTAATAATATATTATGCAAATTTAGGTATTTTCTAGATACTGTAAAACGTTCAGAATCTTGTTCACATTTGAGTGAAAAGGATTTCCTTAATTCTTTGTTCCAACATGTTTCAGTAAAGCATCTGAATAATTCCTGTAATAATTTTTTTATACAAATTTCATTATCACTCAAAATGATATTGCAAAATAATTAATATATTTTTCATTTTGTTTATTGGTTACCAGGTATCTATGAGGATTACCAGCAGCCATACTACAACATGGTACCCCCTGACCCTAACCTGGAGGAGATGAGGAAAGTGGTATGTGTCGACAAGAGGAGACCTGATGTCCCCAACAGATGGCAGTCTATAGAGGTAACCCAGTCATAAATAGAAATTATCTCAGGAATGATTAGTAGATATTGAATTTGTAAAGCAAGTTGAATAAGTCCAAGTCTGACACAATTTTCTAGATTAAAAGTTCTTAATATACGTTTGCATCCTGCCAATAGTTATAAAAACTATTTGTGAAAAAGAGTTACTTCCCTTTGTGATTATTAGATAGTGTTAAAAAATGAATAAGCTTGTTAAATAAAATGCTTTTTTTCAAAAATAAAAACTAAGTCTGTCATCAGAACAATTTAGAATGGATTCATGTTTTTAAAAGAAAGGTATCATTTATTGATATGATGTCAATAAACCATCAGTTAATAACCATAATTACTAAAATAGAAAGACATTTGCGGAACTTTATATTTAAAAGAAAATTGTTAACACATGGTTCCAGTGCTACTGGGAATTTGGGAAGAAGTTGCGAGAAATGATACTTTTTTCCTGACTGTGAAAAGTGCTTGAATTTTGCAAATAAATTTAGGATCTACAAGGGAAATTTCTGCCACCACTTGACATCAAAATCAATTACATAATTGAGCTGTAACTGAACTGATTGTAAGTAAAATTCATTGAGTTCTAACCAGAATATTTGAAAATTACAGTATGGATCATTTAGGTGCCTGCCATAAACATTTGTTTAGTCAGTTCAGATGCTCAATGTATTAGATTCATCTAGTAGACTGGTTATTTTACAGACAGCTCAGTATTGGTATCTTTTCTTACATGGAAGGTGTGAAAACTAGTCTTGCATTACAAGATGCCAACATGGTGGCAATAAAGGATATCTGCATACCAGATGACCTAGCAAACTTATCTGCTTATTGAATCCTAATTTTCTCAGAACGTATCATTATGTCTTTAATCTGAAGAACAATCAGATGAATCTACAGCATTGATGAAATTTGACCTGGTACTCACCATTTGCATTGCTAGCTTGCATGAGTAAACAAATCTCGACCCTCACATGCTCATATCACAGGTCTAGTAGTCGGGTGATATCAATAATAATCCATTTCATATCTTGTAGAAAAAAATAAAAAATATTGATGAAAGTTGTATACTGTTTGTAATAAAAATTAAAAATTAAAGAACACAAAATTCAGTATAAATTTATTTCAAGTTGAAGTACAGCCACTCATGTTTGTTTGTATCAAGTGACAACCATATTGACATGTGCTCTTAGTTTAATGAATTTGTCCAGATTGTTGTGACAATGACAGGTTTCTTGTCATTGTTCTTGAAATAAATATGTTGACAATTATGTTTTTTCTGGTTTTTACAATAGGTATCAGACTTTTATTTAATATATTCAAATTTTGGTAGAATAACATTAGAAAGGAATTTATTGTTGATATCACATGACTATTGGACTTGGATATCTGCAAATGGCATGTACTTGGTCAGGTTTCATTCGTGCTGTAGTTTCGTTGTGTCTGTCAGCAGATTAAAGACATAACAATTATAATGCTTGGCATTTCTGATAAAATATATAATTTTCCTATTGATTTCGTGCAGGTATGACTCAATGAAACATCATTTAAGTTCACTGGGCCTGCTGGTAAGCTACTAGCATAATGCTGCTACCCCAAGGTGGTGTAAAATTCCAATATTTAAATTGGCAAATTGCTCTGACCCCACACCCCAACCTAAATATCCAAATGTGAAAAATGGGGTGAGAATATTCAGAGGAAACCAAGATTAGAAAATGGACTGGCATTTTTTCAGTCTGAAATGTCAAATCTCTGAGCTGAACATTGATACTAAACTATTAAATAGTGACGTGTAGCTTGAGGTATTGGTTTCATATCTTAAACAGGTCATAGAAAAAAACGGGAGATTGTTGTCCCCTTTTTTATATATTAAGAAACAATTTAAACCCCTGTGAGTATCAGTATTGGTTTTGGGACTGATTTATAGCATTACAAGCAGACATACATTAATTCAATCCTTGTTTACACAGTAACATACATCTTGAAATCAACCTGTTTGTAAATAGGTTTATTCAATGATGGATTTTTAACCAAATCATCTTAAGGAGTTTAGGTTGTTTAAAAACTCTTGTTATGGGTTTTATTAGCGCAATTAATTCAGGGTTTAAACTTTTTTCTATGCAAGGTATAATTCTGATACTTTGATTTTTTTTCTTCTTACTGTGATAGTAAATGTTTTCTTTGTGTAATATGGATATAGATTGCTATTTTGATTTACAACTGATTGTTCTGATTTCTTTAGAATTAAAGGTTTCAAAGGAAACAGCACTATTTTATGTTCATTATGTTGCTTCCACATGCTGACATAATGCAGGTCAGTAAGTCAAGTTAGAATTTTTATTCTGTAAATAGAAATGACTTTACATGCCAATTTATAAGAATATACAGAAGTTAAACTTGTTTCATTTGATACATTTTGTGGTTTATTGCATTATCATCTTTTCTGACTCAGATGTTTTGGGAGAGTCTTGAAATATAAACATCTTTTGAATTAAAAAAAGGATTGTTTTTTATTTAATTCCATTCAGTATGGGTCATATGTGAGCCTTGAAAAAATTAATTTCGTCATGGAAAACCCCTGGAAATGACCTGACAATTTATCTTTTAAAAAAGCATGGGAACCATGTAACAGAATTTGTTGAACAATGAAGAAAAATCATTCTAGTTCAGTATTTGAAAAATAATCTTGTTGTGCCTTTAAATATGGATGAAGTATCAAAAACTTGGAAAACCTTGTAACAACTGTTTTCCTTACATCTGCAATCAAGGACATTTAAATGTCAATAGAAATCAAGCTATGGTCAGAACCAGATTTCTTAGCCAATTGCATTTGCATTTGGCTGCTCAGATGGTGTCATCCAGGTGAACAATCTCAGGCTTTGGACCTCTTGCCTTCATTTATATTTCTGTAACTTTTTTATTCATGTTTCTAATACAACATGCTGACTTTGTGGATTTTACTACGCATTCTGTTGGGTTATGTCCCCTGCATCCAGTATGTAAGATACCTTATGGTTGAGGTTTAGATTACATCTTTTGTGTTTAATTAACTTGTTATCCAGTTCACTACTGACCTGAAATGTAGTATGATTTCAGAGTATGCTTTCATCCTGTACTCTGTTATGCCTTGTAGGGGGGGGGTCCACGTGGCCAAGAAATAGGACACTTTTTAGGTCATTTTTATTTACTACTATCTAAATGCCTCAGTTCACTTTATCCTTGGAATATACTTCCCTTTCTTCGTTTGCCATCACTAACACAGGTAATGTCCATTTGTTGGGTCATGACGCATGAAATAGAACACATTTTATTATTATTATTTCAGTACAGCCTTATCTAATTATATGCATAAACTGAGTATGGCATCATCAGATTAATACTTACCACCTTGAACAGATCCTGTTCTTAAATTATGGCCACCTTGGATGGGACCATTAGGTTTTGAAAGTACAGTACATTGTTTTGGTTCTAGTTCCTTTGCATCAGATGTGCACAGTTTTTAATATTTAACAATATCGTTTACTCAGGGTTCCCACGCTACTGGGGAATCTGGAAAAAGTCAGCAGAAATGATAATTTTTTCCAACCATGAAAAGTCCTTGAATTTTGCAAATATTGATGTAAGTAGGAACAAAACAAGGGAATTTTTCCACCTCCACTTAATGCCTGAAACAATGATGTAATTGAATCGTATCTGAATTGTTTGTGAGTTAAATATAATGAGTTCTGACCAGAATATTTGTAGGTTGCAGTATATATCATTTGGGTGCTTGCCATAAACACATTTGTTGAGTCAGTCCAAATGCTCAGTGGATTAGATTTGTCTAGTAGACTTTTTTCCCAAACGACAGTTCGATATCCGTAGTTTTTCTTACATGGAAGATATGAAAACCAGACTAGCATCACAAGAAGCCAACAAGTGTCGGCAAAGCGTAGCCACTTACTAGATGGCCAAGCAAACTTAGATGTTGTTAAATCAGGTTAGACCCGCATTAAATCGATATGAAAATTATTTATTTTCTCATAAATTTGCGAGTATTAAAATCATTATGTCTTTAATCTGCTGAAAGACAAAATAAAACTAGGATGTTGATGAAATTTGACCTAGCATTCGCGATTTGCATTGGTAGTCGTACGAGTACACAAATTTCACAAACCACATGTTCATGACCTCAAAGATACAGTAGTCACGTGATATCAAATATCCTATTTCAAATGTTATAGAAAAAAATATTAAATGAAAGTCGCATTCTGGTTGAAATAAAAATGCAAACTGGAAAGAACCCAAAATTATAAATATTTATCCCTAGAACATAAGCCGGGGTTTAGTTTTCTCACCCATGTGCCCGAGAAATCTAGCTGTTTTGCTAACCTTACTTTACTTATCTCAGTCTAGTCATCTCAGTCCAGTCGTCTCAGACAAGGTGTCTACGTGCTCAGAACTACTTTAAAAAATACGAAAACTTTGTTATCTTCAGCTGTGCCTGACGTAGTTGTTCTAAAGACAAACAACAAGAAATATATAACAAAAAAACATAGTAACTTAAGGTCAATCCATCTTTGAGAACATGCTATACAAAACATTTTGAGAGAGACATGCACACGATGTTGAGTTATTTGGTATTATGTTGGTTTCACTCAGCATGGTCAATTTTATCCTATATGCAGGCCTAACTCAGTACATTTTCAGGTCAGCATCATTAAATGTAGCTAAAGCCACCTAACTAAATTGAATTACTTTGTGTGAAACAAATTATGTACTGTTAGCTACATTTAATGATGCTGACCTGAAAACTGACTACTACAGATAGGATAAACTTCTCGATGCTGTGTAGAATGAACTATGACAGAAAACACTGATCCTTGCATATAGACTAGGCCTACATACTTCATAGCCTCATGGAGAGACAAATAATATAACCCCTTGACTGGAATTTCCTTCTCTTGGTCCAAAATCACAACAAAGATTCTATTCATCAAGGGACAATCAGGCTATACACATTACCAGCCACTAAAATCCCAACTCTCTCAACAACTACAGAAAACTTTGTAACAGCCAGAAATGTGTTATGTCAAACACGCTTTCTTTTAATTTTATTAAGCATCTGAAATTGTGCCCCAGTTCAATCAAATATATTCTTACAGTCTTTAATGACAAATAATGCATTTACCAGTTAGAAGGACTCATTTATCTGTCCACACATTAATCCATAAGCAAATTTTATGGTAACACTTGCCATATTTCCAAGGCAGAAAAAGTTATTTTCATATAAACTGTGAACTTGAAAGTTCAGCATATTGTTATCCGCTAGGGTCCGTATTTGGAGGGTCTTTCATATACGGGGGTAATTTTACAATCAGTATTAATTACAAGTATGTTACAAACAGTTTCACCTCCTCCAAAGAAAAAGAGAGTTATAAACGATAGTGACAAAGATCTTTAATTACCCATGAATAAGCTAATGCAGCATGTTACTCTTCATTACAGCTTGTACTAAGTATAACTACAGTAGAGCTGAATACCCGGTATCATTTCATTATTTACAACATAAGTTTTCAAATTTGGAACTGATGAAGATGAAACATTTTCTTGTAACAAATATTGATTATTTATTGTTAATTTTATACAACATTCATGTATTAAAAGTGATAATACCTCATTATTATGCAACGTTTTATGTTGTTATTTTTCTTTGTTCACACGTATAAACTGTGTACTTTGAATGCAACGTCACTTCACAGCCCATAACATTCTTGTATTAATGAGCTGCATGTAAACATTTGCACATGAACTATTTTACACTAGTGAAGAAGTCTTTTTACTTTAAAGGAAAATATTGGGTGAGAAAAATAATCTGTGTTGGGGTTTGCACCGACACAAAGAAATCACAGTCAAGGGGTCATGTTATATGTCTCCCTACAAGGCAAGCCTCATGGGGAGATAAATAATGTAACCCTTTGACTAGGATTTCCTTGTCTCGGTCCAAACCCCAACATAGATTCTATATGTATCACGTGACTACTATGTTTATTTCTGCTCTCTGCTTTATGAATCTGAGTAGCCAGATTGCAGTGACAGCAACAGCTTTCTTGTTGTTGTTCTTCAAATAAATATGTTGAGAATTATATGTTCTTTCCAGTTTTTACAAGAGGTGTCTTAACTTTTATTTAATATAATTGAATTTTGTACAACAAAATTAAAATGGATTGTGCTGTTGATATCACGTGACTGTTGAAATTTGTGAAGTCATGTGACTAGTAATGCAAATGACGAGTACAGGATTAGGTTTCATATATGCTGTAGTTTAGTCTAAACTGAGCAGATTAAAGACATAATGATTATAACACTTGCAATTTCTGAGAAAATTAATCATTTTTCTTTTTATTTCATGCAGGTATGAGTCGATATAACATTGTTTAAATTTGCTAGGTCTGCCATTAAGCGACTAACGTATGCTGCTAGGCCTACTGCACAGTGGCGGCGAATTCCAAATTTTCAGTATGCAATTTCTCTGAGCCCCACAACCCAACCTAAAAAAAGGGGGGATATGTGGAGGAAATCTGGATTAGAAAATGGACTGCTAATGGTTTGAAGCCAAATTTGTTGTCCAAAATGTCAAATCTGAGCTGAAATTTGGTGAGAAACTATTACACAGTGACATGTGGCTGGAAGAATTCGTTTCAGTTCTTAAATGGAATGCTGGAGAAATGGGTAAATTGTTGTTCCTTTGTATTAAACTAAAACATGATACAAGCTGGTATCAATACAAGTTTGTGTACTGGTTTATCGAATTGCAAGCAGACAAATTGATTTTACAGAAAATTCAGTTCTTTAGAGTACAGCAATTATAAATTTGATGGTCTCCTATCAAAATTTAAATCACCCCTTTTGTAAATGATTCTGAAATTATGGATTTTTAACCAAATCGTCTTAAGAAGTTTAAGTTGTTTGAAAAATCTTGTTTGGGATTTTATTTGCACAGATAAATTCAGGGTTAAACTTTTTTCCTTGCAAGATAAGATTCTAATATTTTGCATTATTGTGTTTTCATACTGTGATAGGAAATGTTACTTTGTATAACATGCATATATATTGTTATATAATTATTTTGAATGAAAGGTTGATAGGAAACAGAACCAATTTATGTTCATTATGTTGTTTCCACGTAGCAACATAATGCAGGTCAGCATTGTTAGAAGTTATATTCTGTACATTGTAATAATCTTACATGCCCATTTCTAGGAATATAATCAAACTTGTTTCGTGTGATACATTTTATGTCTTTGTACATTATCATCTTTTTTGACTTAGATGTTTTGGAGAGTCTTGAAATAGAAACATCTTTAGATTTAGAAAATGCATTTTTTTAATAATCTAAAGTGTTCTATAATTCCATTCAGTAATGGTCAAGTGAACCTTGAAAAACATAATTTCTTCCTGGATAAACCCTGGAAATTTATCTTCAGAAAAGCGTGGGGGCCATGTTTACTTTCCTTGCTACCTGTGGCATTCCTACCTCTGGGTCTTGTTGTGTATGAGACCAAGTGGTGTTTGGTTATAACCCTTTGAAATCTTCACTTAAGCACATCATGTGTTTCTTAAAATGCACTTTATGCTTTACCTTTCTCATCAGAAGGAAGTATTTTGGTTTCTGCTAGAGGTCTGAGTTTTAATTGTATGAAAATACTCATATTTCTTTGCTATTTTTACAGGCCATATTACTCTGTATCTGTTTTTCAGCCTCTGCGAACAATGGCTCGAATCATGAAGGAATGTTGGTTCCAAAATGCTGCGGCACGGCTCACTGCTCTTAGAATCAAGAAGACATTGAGTAACTTACATTCACAGGATGATATTAAAATGTCCACTGAAAGACCAGACAATGTGGATTGCTAAAATAAACTGCTTTATAAGAGTGAATAGTGATTTCCCATTTAAGAAAGTTTTCACACAGTAACACTACTGCATGCCCAGAACTTAAATGAATTCTTCCATTGACATGGATTAGTTTATTATACAAATGGAGGTTTGACAGGTTGCAATGTGTATATTGGATATCAGTTGAAAAGATGAAGAGTAGTCTCCCCATGATGGTTTAGCCACAGGCCAGAAATACTTGATTCATTACAAATTTATTGGTGAAGTGTTCAAAGAATGGATATGGATAATTTTTCATTTTGAAAAATGTTCGGATGTAGAAGACTGATCTTTTCATGTGTATGTGTGTTTTGCTTTGTGATTAAAGACAAGATGATGAAGAGTGGTGTCTGTTAAATAGCTGTTTTTTAATAATTAAATTTATCAACATTTGAATAAATTTTTAGTGTCTTTGATTAAGATGAGTGTGTAACTATGAATGAGATTTTGCTTTATTACGACACTGGAGGAGTAGAGACCGATTGAAAGAAATCTTTTTAGCCTGTTACATTTGAACTTTTTGTCAATTCCTGTTTTAAATTATTTCACAAGTTTTACAATATATATATATATATATAGCTTTTAAGATAAAAATCTAGTTTTATTGAAGTAGCCTGAATCCAAATTGATAATGGGGGAATTTTTATTTAGGCCTAGAACTGCTGATAATCTGGTTAGTGGTATTTCATTATCATGTAGAATTCTCAATTTTGCCAATTTTCTCCTGAAAATTATGTTGCAGAGTGGTCCAGTTTTTATAAACATAATGAGCCTGTCCGCCATTCTCACTGACCTTAAAACATCCCAGGATGCTGAGACATTGGCTGATGTATGATGAATTATTAATGTAGTTTCTGTGGTTTCTGCAAAGTTTGAAAATTTGTAACCTTACCTTTACGAAAGTGTTTGGTGTGTTTTTGGACTCTCTGTATGGAAATTTTCTGTATCCATACAATAATGAACCCAAATTGTAGATATGTGTGTTAAATTGTTTTTCCTTTATCTGTGTGGTAAATTGTTTTTCCTTTAACTATGTGGTAAACTGTTTAAGTCTGCGGCAAATTCTTTATCATAAATGTAATTAAATGTACAATTCAACATTTGTAAAACCTGATATGAGAATAAATTAGGGCCCCCCCAATTGCAAATCACCAGGGAACACAAAATAAAACTCAATATTCAAGTGGATAAAGCACCATCCCTCGCTTTTTTGTTATGATAATGTTTTTATGTGGCATCTTGTTAGAAATAGCATAATTCATTACAAAACAGGACACTATACTAACTTATTCAATACTGTATAGGTGTTGACTGCAGTTTAATGGCGTTTGTTAACAAAAAAATGCTAAATGTGCACAATTTTTATCAGATCAGTAATATAAGTTTAAATTAATTTAAAATGGAACTTGTTTGAAAAGTTAGAGGTAGTCAGGCCAATTAAACTTTGTTGCAGGTACGTCTTTTTTGCAAATAAATATGTTCTCGCCCAAAAATGAGCCGGATCCCATTGCACATAATTTAGTAATTTATTTCACATTGTCTGTGTTAAATTCACGATTATGGCCAGATTTAAGCTGTATACTTGAAGAGATATCAGTCCCTCCATGCTGTGGCATAGTACCCATTGTTTTTTTACTACATATATTTGGTATTACTAGTAATAGTGACAAACTTCATTGACGTGATAAAATTAATAACCAAGTATGTAGCCAATGACCTTTCAGAAAGCTTTACACATAAAAGGGAGGCAACTCAGATATAGGTAAATGATTATACCTGATACTAGTTGAATAGCAACATCTCAGAAGTTATATTTTCCCTCTGATCTTGAATAAATTGGTATATTCAACCTTCCAAGCCATCAGCATTCTCAATGCTTTCAATTGCTAAATTCTTTCAGATATTGGATAAACATCTAAAACTTCTAACTTAATAAAGTCATTAGTTATTGTTTATTTTATGTAAACATCATTGACATCATTCTTTGAATTGTTATATATATATATGTATATTTCCTTGCACCTTTATGTTTTTGAATATTTCACTTTGATATATTTATCTGCATCATGAACATTAAAACAACTTCTAATGCTTGTGATTGTCTGCAAATAGTATTTCTGATTTTTTGTGTAGTGTTTTTTAATTGGTGTAATAGTAACTACCAGAACAGTGCATAGGAATATGTTGTGAACAATGTACAGTTAGGTGACTGATGTAATTTGACATGGAACTAGAAATTTCATAATTTCAACATGAAAATGAAAGATGTCTGCTTTATGTAAAATCAATGTTTAATTGCACAGCTTGGACGTTTTTGAACATTGTTATTACATTATGATTGTGATGTTAACATTTATGTTATTACATTATGATTGTAATATTAACATTACATTTTTACATTATGATTGTGATGTTAACATTACATTTTTACGTTATGATTGTGATGTTAACATTACATTTTTACATTATGATTGTGATGTTAACATTACATTTTTACATTATGATTGTAATATTAACATTACATTTTTACATTATGATTGTAATATTAACATTACATTTTTACATTATGATTGTAATATTAACATTACATTTTTACATTATGATTGTGATGTTAACATTACATTTTTACATTATGAATGAGATGTTAATATTACAGTATTGCATTATCATTGTGATTTTAACATTACATTTTTACATTATGATGGTGATGTTAAGTTTACATGATTGCTACTTTTGTCTCCTTGAATAATAAAGAACAAAAATGTTTATACAATTTTAATTCTTGCAAAAGCAGTGCTTTGAATGAAAATGATAATGTTAAAGAACATTAAATTACACCCTGGGAAACCATTAGAAAATGATAGTGTCAGAGGACATTAAATTACACCCTGGGAAATCATTAGAAAATATTAGTGTCAGAGGACATTAAATTACACCCTGAGAAATCATTAGAAAATGATTGTCAGTGAATATTAAATTACAACCTGGGAAATTATTAGAAAATGGTTGCCAGTGAACATTAAATTACACCTTGGGAAATCATTAGAAAATGATAGTGTCAGATGACATTCAGTTACACCCTGGGAAATCATTAGAAAATTATAGTGTCAGATGACATTAAATTACACCCTGGGAAATCATTAGAAAATGATTGTCAGTGAACATTAAATTACACCCTGGGAAATCATTAGAAAATGATAGTGTCAGAGGACATTAAATTACACCCTGGGAAGTCATTAGAAAATGATTGTCAGTGAACATTAAATTACACCCTGGGAAATGATTAGAAAATGATTGTCAGTGAACATTAAATTACACATTGGGAAATCATTAGAAAATGATAGTGTCAGAGGACATTAAATTACACCCTGGGAAGTCATTAGAAAATGATTGTCAGTGAACATTAAATTACACCCTGGGAAATGATTAGAAAATGATTGTCAGTGAACATTAAATTACACCCTGGAAAATCATTCATAGTGCAGGACATGTCATAAATTAGCTCTACAGGCTTTCTTTGTCTGAATTATGATGAGAGTTCAATAGCTGCATCATAGAGAAGAAAATAATTCACATAACCAGCAATGCTGGTGATGAATCTTGTGCAAAACTGATTTATTTTATATTACTGTTCCAGGTGTTATTTCATGGACAGTTGACTCTTTCCTGTACTTTTTCTGATTTGATCATAACATTGAGAGAGATAAGTAAATATAGTGCTTGAAAATGTGAATCAGACCTTTTTTGTGCAGTTTTGGATCGCATGGACTCTTAATTGTTTAAACATGTACACTTTTCAAAAAGCTAGATACCCTAGCATTTTTCCAGCAGCCATCCTTGATTGTCAGTGTATTGTCCATATTTAGAGGGTTTTTATAGTGGGCTGTGCACTTTTCATTTGACATTTTTGGTGGTGCCTACTAAAAATTTGAAATTTTTCAGAAGATTGTGCGTGAAGAATTTAAAATTGATATACAGACAGGGAACATTATTCATTTTGTTTGAGGTGAGGTTTAATGAGTTGGGATAAAAAGACAATTGTTGCCTTACACAGTTTGTGTTTTCTTGATATTGCTGTGTTATAAATTTGTCTAATTTATACAGTACTATTTAGGATAATAAGATAATGTGGTTTACATAACCATGTCAGCCAATGTGGGTATGTGAGAAAGCTTGCCAGTAGCTTCTCGAGGGTCGGTGGTTCTTTCCGGGGTTTTCCCGGGTTCTTCCTCCACCATTAATACTGGCCGCCATGTATAGCCTATCGTGTGCTGAAAAATGCCGTTAAACCCCACAACAACAACAACAACAACAACATAACCATGATGACTCCTCCTTTTAAGGTGTGTATATTAAGAGGAAGTGTATAAATGTAATATAAATAAAGGATACGAGTCCATATTTTTGCAAGCTTGCAGTATGCTGGGATTTATGTGTGTCTGTTGCATTAGTAACGTGAGAGAATGATTGAGCTCGCTTATTTTAGTATTGTTAAATATACGGATGTTTCCTATGATGCTGTTTAGAACATTTTTCACATTTTCTTTCAATACAACAGTGATATTTTGATAACATCTGGAGCATGCATTTATGACTTATTTATAAAATACTGGTTGAATTGCACATAATTGAATTATCAGTGGTGTATCTCTATGCTTTCTACCATCTTAACTTCTTAATTTCTCCTGAACATGTTTTTTTTGTATCCTGAACTCTTCAATATTTGAATTCCTTCTGAATATGTTAGTTCTTTTTGGACACCTAACATGTAAAATCCTTACGAATATATTAATTCACCCTAAACACCACCACACCTTCCTAATTTCTCACGAACACTTCCATAATATCTTAATTTCTCATGAACAGCTTAATTCACCCTAAACACCACTGCAACTAATTTCTCATGAACACTTCCATAAGAGCTTAATTTATCATGAACACCTCCATAATAGCCTAATTTCTCACAAACACCTCCATAATAGCTTAATTTATCATGAACACCTCCATAATAGCTTAATTTATCATGAACACTTTCATAATAGCTGAATTTCTCATGAACACCTCCATAATAACTTAATTTCTCACGAACACCTCCATAATAGCTTAATTTCTCGTGAACACCTCCATAATAGCTTAATTTCTCATGAACACCTCCATAATAGCTTAATTTTTCATGAACACCTCCATAATAATCACGAATACCTCCATAAAAGCCTAATTTATCATGAACACCTCCATAATAGCTTAATTTATCATGAACACTTCCATAATAGCTTAATTTCTCATGAACACCTCCATAATAGCAGAATTTCTCATGAACATCTCCATAATAGCGGAATTTCTCATGAACACCTCCATAATAGCTTAATTTCTCATGAACATCTCCATAATAGCTTAATTTCTCACAAACACCTCCATAATAGCTTAATTTCTCATGAACACCTCCATAATAGCTTAACTTCTCATGAACACCTCCATAATAGCTTAATTTCTCATGAACACCTCCATAATAGCTTAATTTCTCATGAACACCTCCATACTAGCTTAATTTATCACGAACACCTCCATAATAGCTTAATTTATCACGAACACCTCAGTAATAGCTTAATTTCTCATGAACACTTCCATAATAGCTTAATTTCTCACGAACACCTCCATAATAGCTTAATTTATCATGATCACCTCCATAATAGTTTAAGTTCTCATGAACAGCTTAATTACCTCTGAACATGTTTCACCTGAAACCCTTTATTTAAAGACAGAAAATGTTTGATTATAATAAACAGTGGATGGTAATGACATTTATGCACACAAGTGGATAGAAACTTCATGTCTTTGTTTTCTTTTGAACTTTAGCATCAGTGAGTTGAGTTTTGATTTGGTTGTTCTTTCGTCCATCTTGCATATATTTACATACATATTATGCACTTTTTATGGACAATATTGTATTTATGTGATATATGATGTCATTTTTTAAAGGCACATAACTAAGAGAAATGGCAGTCTTCTGTACATGTTTAGTTGTTACAACCAGACAGTAATTTTTTCATTGCAGTACATTTTGTGTTGGACATGTTGTCTACTGTTCACATCTTTGCTATTTTCCCAAATAATGTTTGCCAACATTTTGCTATTTTCCTTTTATAGCTGCTTTTATGGCTACAAAATGTAATGAAGCAGTTTGCATATTTTGACTCGGCTTTTTCCTTCTGTTATGGAAAGAAATACCTTCCGATTTGTGATATAGTTTGAGAGAATTGAACTAATATGAGCTGTTATTTAATCTGAAACTTGCTTGTTCTATAGTGTTTTATAATATTCTGTTAGGGAAAGAAATACCTTCTGATACCTGACATAGTTGGAGATAATGAATTAATTTGAGCTACAATTGAACATTTTAATTGGAATCTTGCTTGTTGTATAGTGTTTCATAATATTTGCCTGATACAAAGTTTAGTGTGACTAATTATAAAAGAGGAACAAATTTTTTTACTTAAAATATATTAAAACATTGTTTTGCTTCTTCACAGAATTTAATCTACTATCGACAAGAGCTTGTATGTGTTTGTGAATGTTTTAAAACATTGAGTGCTTTATCTTTTTTGTCATTTTACCTGCATCACCTATACATGTTACAAGATACATTGGTAAAAGTATTCAAATGATGACTAGTGTCCTCACTTCATTTAACTTCCAAACCCCTGTCCATGTTGATGAGAACTTGTCTGAATTTGAAATACCGTGGCTGTGGACCTATATCCAGTGTTCTGTTGACCTTTATAACAACCAACATCCAGTGTTCTGTTGACCTGTATAACAACCAATACCCAGCGTTCTGTTGACCTTCATAAAACCAATATAAAATGTTCTGTTGATCTTTATAGCAACCAATATCCAGTGTTCTGTTGACCTGTATAACAACCAATATCCAACATTCTGTTGACCTTTATAAAACCAATATAAAATGTTCTGTTGACCTTTATAACAACCAATATCCAGTGTTCTGTTGACTTTTATAGCAACCAATATCCATTTTTCTGTTGACCTTTATAGCAACTAATGTCCAGTGTTCTGTTGACCTTTATAGCAACTAATGTCCAGTGTTCTGTTGACCTGTATAACAACCAATATCCAGCATTCTGTTGACCTTTAAAACAACTAATATTCAATGTTCTGTTGACCTGTATAACAACCAATATCCACTGTTATGTTGACCTTTATAGCAACCAATATCCAGTTTTCTGTTGACCTTTATAGCAACTAATATCCAGTTTTCTGTTGAACTTTATAACAACCAATATCCAGTGTTCTGTTGACCTTTATAGCAACCAATATCCAGTGTTCTGTTGACCTATAAAACAGTGAATATCCAGTGTCATGTTGACCTGTATAACAGCCAAAATCCAGTGTTCTGTTGAGTTATATAACAACCAAAATCCAGTGTTCTGTTGACCTTTATAACAACCAATATCAAAAGTTGATCTTTATAACAACTAATATCCAGCGTTCTGTTGACCTTTATAACAACCAATATTCAGTATTCTGTTGACCTTTATAACAACCAATATCCAGTGTTCTGTTGACCTTTATAGCAACCAATATCCAGTGTTCTGTTGACCTTTATAACAACCAATATCCAGTGTTCTGTGGACCTTTATAGCAACCAATATCCAGTGTTATGTTGACCTTTATAACAACCAGTATCCACTGTTATGTTGACCTTTATAACAACCAATATCTAGTGTTATGTTGACCTTTAAAACAACCAATAGAGTGTTATGTTGACCTTTAAAACAACCAATATCCAGTGTTATGTTGACCTTTAAAACAACCAGTATCCACTGTTATGTTGACCTTGATAACGACCAATACCCAGTGTTATGTTGACCTTTAAAACAACCAGTATTCAGTGTTCTGTTGACCTTTATAACAACCAATATCCAGTGTTCTGTTGACTTTTAAAACAACCAATATCCAGGGTTCTTTTAAACTATTTAGCAGCAAATATTCAGCATTCAGCTGACCTATATAGCAACTGATATCCAGCATTCTGTTAACCTATTTAGCAGTAAATATTTAGTGTTCTATTGACCTATTTGGCAGCAAATATCTAGTGTTCTATTGACCTATTTAGCAGCAAATATCTAGTGTTCTATTGACCTATTTAGCAGCAAATATCTAGTGTTCTATTGACCTATTTAGCAGTAAATATTTAGTGTTCTATTGACCTATTTAGCAGCACATATCTAGTGTTCTATTCACCTATTTAGCATTAAATATCTAGTGTTCTAGTGACCTATTTAGCATTAAATAGCAAGTGTTTTCTTTAAAAGATGATCATATTTACTTGCTCAGTGATTATTTAGAATCATTATTTCCTTGATCCTAGACAGAACTGAATTAATCAGCATAATCACTATGCTTGTATGTAGTATTTTTCATGACATGCTGTTGTGTGAATTAAAAATGTTTACCACTCTGTTTTATGGTCAAGAAATTAAGATGTTGTATTGATTGTTTCCATCCACTGTTTAAACAATAAACCAAACAAATCAACTTCAGCATTATAATGAATCATGAATCATATCACATTATGATGTAATGAGCTATCTTTTACAAGTCATTTGTGGGTAATTTTCTGCAAGGCATTATGGGTAAAACTGGTACAGTGTAATACTCTGTCTAGTTTATATTCATAGTTATGAAAAGTTTGCATGAAAGAAATGTAATACCAGTGATACCTATACAACGACTTGCAAAAATGATTAATTTTGTACATTTATTATCAGCTGCGCTAAACAATTATCTTTGACCTACTTTTGTGGTCAAGGTTTACAGTTATCATTTTTATAAACAAAATAGTTGCATTGTTTAAGAAAAGCCATTAGATCATGCTGAAAAAGGATTAAAGTATAGACTGTTTGCATTTGGGAATGTATGTTGGTAAATTATTACTTATATTCAGTGATTGGTTAATGATCTTATGTAAGCCTTGCACATGAGCAAAATTCAGTGTCACAGCAATTAAAAGCCTAAAGTAATGACAGTTTAAGTGTAGGAAACATAAACTGAGTGAACTTATAGCAATTTCAATGAAATAAAAGTTAATATCCCTAGCTGTTGTGTTTGTCAGTTTAACTTTGTTGTGAGTGCACAGGTAAGTAGGCATTCATAATCAAACATGCATTCCTGCAAACATGCAAACACTGGCATACATACAAACATACATACATACATAATAACATTCATGTATGCATGCACATATACACAAACATACATACAGACACATACATTCACACACACATACATTCATACATACACACACACATACATACATACATACATACACACACACATACATACATACATACATACATACACACACATACATACAAACATGCACACACCTACACACACACATACATACACGGGGCCCTGAGTGGCCGCGTGGTCTAAAGCGCTCTCTGTTACGGATCACTGCCATCTCACCTCTGCGTGGGTTCTAGTCTCAGATTCAGCCAATGTAGGTATGTGAGAAAGCATGCCAGTAGCTTCTTGTGGGTCGGTGGTTCTTTCCGGGGTTTTCCCAGGTTCTTCCTCCACCATTAACATTGGCCGCCATGTATGGCCTATCGTGTGCTGAAAAATGGCGTTAAACCCCACAACAACAACAACATACATACATACTTACATACACACATACGTACACACACATACATACATACACACATCAATACTTACATGCATACATACATGCATGCATGCATAGATACATACATACATACACACACATACATACAGTGTGCAATATGTAGACTCTCACAGAAAATGCATAACTTTTCATCTTCCTTCACTCCAATATATAATGCTTAATATATTATAAAAATTTAACACATTTAATCAACATAATGTATATAATAGCCACTCCTGCAAAACAGGTAAGTTGCACATGTCTTTTGGTTGTTTTTCCCCTTGATGTTGGAGTCAAATGTAAAGATCCGGTTTATATTTAGTTCCCTTTGATATCTGAGTCTATATCAAGATTAAGGGTTGTATTAGGTTCCCCTTGATGTCAGTGTAAAATGTCAAGATTAGGTTTATATAAAGTTTATTTTGATGTCTGAGTCAGATATTAGGATTAAGATTATGTTAGGTTACCCTTGATGTTAAGAGTCAAATGTCAAGATTATGTTTATACACATGTATTAGGTTCCCCTTTATATCTGAGTCAAATGTCAAGATTGAGGTTTATATGAGGTTCCCTTTGATATCCAAATCAAATGTAAAAATTAAGGTTTATATTAGGTTCCCCTTGATGTCAGGGTCAAATGTTAAGATTAGGATTATATTAGGTTCCCCTTGATGTCTGAGTCAAATGTCAAGATTAGGTTTATTTTAGGTTTCCCCTGATGTCAACTGTCAAGATTAGGTTTATATTAGGTTCACATTGAGGTCAAGAGTCAGATATCAAGATTAGGTCCATATTAGGTTCCTCTTAATATCAAGAGTCAAATGTCAAGATTAGGTTTATATTAGGTTCCCCTTGATGTCAAGTCAAATGAGAAGATTAAGTTTATCTTAGATTCCCCTTGAGGTCAAGAGTCAGATTTCAAGATTAGGTTTATATTAGTTCCCCTTGATGTCACAGTCAAGCATCATGGTTAGGTTTGCATTGGATTCCCCTTGATGTCAGAGTCTAATGTAAAGATTAATGTTTATATTAGGTTCCCCTTGAGGTCAAGAGTCAGATATCAAGATTAGGTTTATAGTAGGTTCATCTTGATATCAAGAGTCAAATGTCAAGATTAGGTTTATAGTAGGTTCCCCTTGATGTCAAGAGTCAAATGTAAAGATTAATGTTTATATTAGGTTCCCCTTGAGGTCAAGAGTCAGATATCAAGATCAGGTTTATATTAAGTTCCCCTTGATGTCTGAGTCAAATGTCAAGATTAGGTTTATATTAGGTTCCTCTTTATTTCAGAATCAAATGTCAAGTTTATCATATTAGATTCCCAGGAGTGAGATGTCTATATTAAGTTTATACTTTTAGAGTCTTTTCTTGAGGAGCTATAGCTAACAAAAGTAGGCCAGGGTAAAATTTATTGTGTGACTCAGTTTATAGCTGATAAAAGTATGTCAGGGTCAAGTCTCTTGTGTGACTTAGTTTATAGCTGACAAAAATGTCAGGGTCAAGTCTCTTGTGTGACTTAGTTTATAGCTGACAAAGGTAGGTCAGGTCTTTTCTTGTGTGCCTCATTTTATAGCTAAGAAAAGTTGGTCAGGGTCAGGTCTTTTCTTGTGTAACTATTTTTAGTAAAGTTAGGTCAGGGTCAAGTCTTGTGTAACTACCTTTTTATTTACATTACTAATTTACATTTAATGATTCTTGCTGCTTCTAGGTGAGGATGAATTTGTGTGCTGAAAGGAATAATTCAATTTGCTTTTCTGCGACAAATTTTGGTATTTGATCCCAATGATGACCTCATATCCTAGAAGATATGCTTGGTTGGTAGTGTACAGAAAAACCACTTTCACTTGAGGAAAATAAAGAGGTTTTATTTACCTAAACATAGATGCTTTCAGAAGGGGAAGTTCTAAATGCTACCAGGTAATGTGCAATTCCATGATAATGTAGCGGTTTAAGTATCGGCAGGTAGGATTTGCCAGTTTACCCGCTCACAATCAAGCAATATTTAAATTTAGGTCCCACAAAAGCTGTGAAAAACTAAACAAAAGCCATATAAGCAACAAATTATCTGCTAATTTAACTTTCACACCAGTTCAACAGTGCTTTTTGTATTGTCCTCAGTAGGTAAAAGAGTGTCCTTTCAATGAAAAAGTATCAATGTTGTGAGGGAACATTTTTTAGAATGAGTTCTGGTCTTGAATATTAATTTGATATTTTGATACAGAATGTTTTTTGCAAACCAGCATGACTCTGGAACCATTCCACATATTCAGATGCCAATTTGGTATGAACCTTTGTATCATTACCATGCATGTACCTTGTATGGGATTGACTTGTCTTCACCGTTTTGGACGCGTTATGGGTTTTGTTGACTAGGTTTATTTATAGATAATGAGGCTGTTATCAAAGTACAGTAATTAAGGAAACCGATTCAACAACCCACCTTGTTATTTTAGAGTGAGCCAACATGAAGACATATTAAGAATATGATACAAACAGGGATATGACTACACTATTTCACTATTACATCATGGGAGCAGACATACATGGACATAATGGGATAAATCCTATTGTGTCACACAACATGTATTGCATGTTCTCACACCCACAAGCAGTCTGTGGCATACAAGTGACATGGATCTCCACAGCAGTTCTAGGAACACTGAAAAAGTCGAAACTAAAAATTCGTCATCAGATACAGGTTTTCTCGAGGTATATGCTTCATCCGCAGTCCATATACTTATATATGCAACCCATTAGACATCAACAACGAAAGGCATGTCCTGGCTCTGACAACATCACCAATCAGCCTTAATTGGTGGAGTTTTAGCTTGCGAGCACTTAGTTGTCATTACAAGATGAGGGTAGCAACATAACATTTCCTTACATCAGAACACAAACAAACACTCCCTCCCATCAGCCTTCAACTTGATTGATAAATCCTCCAGCAAGCAACGATGGAAATACATGGTTATGGAGGGTTATAAATCGTATTGGGAAGTGGCTAAACTAAACAAGCGGTCACTCCGAGTCCTCCGCATCCAAGATAATCCTTTGCTGCAGGGACATCCCTATGAACAGCCACCTCCAACAACCTGAGAGCAATAGCAAAATCACTCATTAAAGTGAGGGTTCTATCACACTCGTACACTCTGCAGTTCAACAGATACACGTTCAATCAGCACTTTGTAGAGGATATCTGCCCCTATACCACCCCACCCACAGTTATAAAGGAGGATCAGAAATTTGAAACCACTTTGTTTTTACATGCCTTCCCTACAGTACCAAAACTGCTAAACATCTGAAGTCTTGTAGGGCAGGTGAAACTGATAAGTGAACAATGACGGTGAACTTATGTTGCTCTGCGTGATAGACTGAAGTTTCCCAACTGTAAAGACCGTCTTTAATTTGATCAAATCCAAGAAAGTGAATTAACATTAACAGTGTACATATTTCTAAGTAATAACACAGTCACCCTCCAGTACTGCAACCTCTCCACGTTATGACTAGAAATAGATCAACACATGTGTGGGTAAATACAAAAGAACTTTATGACTTGTTGCAAACACATGTAAATGACTTTATATATATATATATATATATATATATATATATATATATATATATATATATAGAGAGAGAGAGAGAGAGAGAGAGAGAGAGAGAGAGAGAGAGAGAGAGAGAGAGAGTATTATCCACAATACAAAAATCTGGGGTGCTCCAATAGAATACCAGAATGAATTACAATCAACAATGACACAACAACCGTAACTCAGGAACCATTGAACCATATTATGACGCATTTCGCAGAGCATATAGTTGTCTTCGCCTAGTTGTGCTATTTTACGGGCGATGCTTTTCTTATCTACTCTATTATGGACATAGTTATGGCCCTTGTCAATTAATTTGGAATCTTTACATGGCATGCTGCTCGTACAACCGAGAACTGCTTCGGTGGCTTAGTGGTTAAGGCGTTCGCCTCGGATGCTTGAAGTTGTTGGTTCAAACCCTGGCCAAGTCATGCCAAAGACTAATGAAAATGGTACTTACAGCTTCCTCTCTATGCGCTCAGCATCTTTACAGATTTTTGTATTAGAGCCTGAAAGCCTTGCATGATCATAGATTAGGTAGTCACTGCACTTTCAGAAAAATGATTTGGCTTATACTATGTGTAGCATTCAAACAGTACCGTACTCAGTCACATTGTATAAATTTATACATGACTGATGGCTTCTCAGTCACATTGTGTGTTCTTATGTATATTTCATTTAATTATATCTGATTTAATATCTATTTCTTTCAGTTTAATTGTTTGTCAGTTTTTTATTTTTTTTATTTTCATTACATGATATTGTAATGTAAATTTATTCACTAGAGATGATACTTTTTCAGAAAATAGTTTGATCTTGACTGTTAGTTGATAATCAAGTGTTGATCTAAATCCTGACCTTGTTTCAGAATTTGTAGCAATCTTCGTAAACAAGTTCTATTTTATTTTAAAATGATTGGTTGTTTTCAAGGTCATGATGGGAATTTTTCTTCAAGATGCAAACAATTTTTTATATATTTTATTTACAATGATTGGTTTTCGTCAGGGTCACACTGGGTAAACGTTATCTGTAACAAGTACTTACTTCTATAACAATCCAGAAGATGATCATGTGATCCCATGTTTACGTTTAGAATACGATTTAACCCATGTTTTGGAGAATTAATATCAGTAGAAGCTGAGCTGTTAAACTGTTAGTTGTATGTTGTGCTGTTTTGAGTTATTTCAAATTACTTCGTTTGGAGTTATTTCAAATTACTTGGATTATTTTTCTGAAAAATACATGTTTTCATGTAATATTGTGGAACAAGGACAGTTATTTTATTAAAAAAATTATTCGGTTATCAGAAACCGGAGTGATAATTTTTATTTCTACAAGGAACTGTAGACTTCAACACTATAGATTCCAACATGCGTCATCGTCTTTCATCTTTGATTCTTCGTCGCGATTCGAACGTGAAATCAGTGGAACATTGTTATTAGGACTTCAACAATTTTATTCTTGGATAATTCTCGGATTATTTTTGGTTTTGATTCTATAAAACCGTAAGTTCATACTTTTTCATTTTTACAGAATTTTTCCAGGGAAATAAATTATTGTATTTTTCAAAGCTTGTTGTTTTCCCTCTTTCTTGTGTTACTGTTTATTCGAGCCTAAACAAGTGACATAAGAGTTTAAATTCATACAGTACTGTTGGCTACACAGTCAAATTGTGCAAATTTTTATACAGTAATGTTGGCTACTCAGTCATATTGTGTAAATTCATACAGTACTGTTGGCTACACAGACACATTGTGTAAATTCTTACAGTACTGTTAGCTACACAGTCACTTTGATATTTACAGTATGGAGAAAGAAGATAAAACAGCTAAAGCTGCCTTATACTCAAGTGCTTCTGATGAATTGAAGATCCAATGTAGGAGTTTTCAGAGTTGCATTAACCCATATATTAAATATATTTGGTAAAGTATGTACAAAATGAAAAATCCACAAGCAAGTATGGAAATACCCAATTCATCATTGGAGAGTAACATTATGTATATCGAACAAACCGAAAAGGTAAGGTGGCATTTAATCTTCCCCAGGCAGTATATATATATATATATATATATATATATATATATATATATATATATATATATATATATATATATATTGTACGCTGTGTTATTTTTATACCAACGCAGTTACACCACTCCCACTCCTGTAGCGTATCGGTTAGAGTGTCTGCCTCGGGTGCTGGAGGTCGCGGATTCGAACCCCGGCCGAATCATGCCAAAGACATATAAAAATGGTACTAACAGCTAACAGCTGCCTCACTCGGTGCGCAGCATTAAGAGCTTAGTGTTAGGACTGGTCGACCTGGTGTCAGGATAATGTGACTGGGTGGGACATCATGCTACATGTCTACGGCATGATACCCCAGTGCTAGACATGACTATAAGGTGCCACACTTCAGACATCGTAGTGACATGACTTAAAACTACGTCAAAATCCAAATAACATACTCAAACACACGCCCAAAAAAACACACGAACGCAGTTAAAACTGACTTCAGGAAACTTTTTTTTTGACGGAACGAATGAACTCAGCACATATCTACCGCTACAAAATGTTATTCTTTACTGCCCTACCTGAAAATCTGACGACGACTGCTTAAGGGTCATGTTCTGGTGACTTTTGAATAACCACCTGAAATGCAGCTTTCAAAAATGTGAAAGCGAATCAAATCATTGGTACACATTCATGCTCTTCATCCACACTGCAATGTCCCCATTGGTTAATAAAATTAGCGATTTAAGGGGACATGACCAAAAAGCGGTTCCTGTCAGGTCCTTGTATATAACTGTGGAGATCTCATTTTAATCTGATTGCCTTTACATGTTGCTGCTAATAACGATCTTCTCTGCAAATCGATAAGTAGGTTTCTTTATTTATTGAACTTCTATTTTCATTCATATTGATTAAATAAATATAAGACACACGTATGATTTCAACATGAAAGATGAAAGATGGTTTAAATGAAGAAAGTAGAGCACTGCATAGCCTGGTTAGTTACCTAACGTACAGCCATTTTACTAAACAGCCTGTGTTACGAGTCTATGCTCTTAAAAAAGTAACAGAAAGAGTGAAGACAACAAGCTTTGTATAATTTAACAAATAATTTATTTCCCTAGAATACAAAGCTAAAAATGTAAAAAAGAACTTACGGTTTTACGAATTAAATCCAAACATAATCCAAGAGTTATAAACACCAGTATTATCAATGAAATGTTCTAAGTGAATCTCAGTTCAAATCCCGATGAAAGTCAAGATGGAAGACGATAGCGTCTCTGTTGTGGTCAGCAAAGTACTGACGTGTCAACAGTCTCTTGTTGAATCACAGAAATATTATTCCAGTTTCGAATTCAGTTTAAATTCCTGTAAATGTCTTTATCCAAGAATCTTATCAGGGCACGTTTGTATTTCCAGGGAAAATAATCATTTGAATTCAATAACTTGAAGAAAAATAAAATTCAGCCCAAACTGGTCACAACATAAAACAACTTAACGTGTCAGATGTTAAAGCAGGATTTTACATGTTAAATGTTTCAAGCCCGACTGGCAATCCTTCATCATAACATCAGTTATAAGACTAACTAAAACGCAACACAGATTCTTGGATGGGGGTCAAGAGTTTATCTTTCTGGAAAAAAAAGAAGTTTGTTACATGATAAACATCACGTAGTCCAGGTATCACCTTGATTCAACTTAATGATTCTTACTCTGAGACAGATAAAAAATAAAAATAAAAATAAGTTATTTACCAAAACTGTCACTGATTTTGGAACAAGGTCAGAAACTAGATACAATTTTTCTATTCTGGACAATGTCAAATCCAGCAAACAATGTTACATTAAAATAGCATGTAACGGAATAATTTTTTTTTAAACTAATAGACACACAATTAAATTAAATATACATAACACCTGTATATTGAAACGAATGGGAATAAAAACAAAGCAAAATGACGAACGAACAATAGGTAATTCAAACATTTAAATGTATTTACAGTTGATCTGAGTCATTATTATTGTAACAACCAAAGGGGTTTCGTGTTTTATTTGTTTGTCCTGTCTATATTTTGTAATTGCCTTTGAAAAATACTCATTAAGAGTCGAAAGTGCTCAGGCTGGTTAAATACTAGTTTTGCACTCTTCGTTGTCAGTTTATTGCACACACACACACACACACACACACACACACACACATATACACATAATTCCTCTTACCTGTCCTTAAACTGATAATACCGTAAGCTTAACTTTTAACATTTCTGACTAAAATATTAATAGCTATTCCTTTCTTATTTACTTATAAGTATTTCTGCCTGTATTTATCTATGTATATTTATTTTAATTATGCTATCTTGCCATCTCAGTTAAGTTCGTAAATAAGTTTGGGTTTTTCGGGCATCTATAAAGAAAATATTACATCACATCTACAGAATATGCACACCAAAAGACACACAAATTGATATTTAATTTTCATTTTTTAAGAATCGAATGAAATTGTCTCTGAAATTGCAAAACCTATTTTTTTAAGAAATAGATGAAATTGTCTGGGAAATTGTAAAAACAGTCTACAGTGTACATTATTAGCAATAACCTTTTATTACAGATAAAAATTCATTTTTATGATAATCAAAGTGGAAAAAATATATCGCTGAAATAATATAATTAAATTGGTACCAAACAATAAATACTAATGCAAATGAGATCCACGTTTTTATACTGCCCCCTAATCGAGCCTCTAGTAGTTCAAGAGGTATACTTATACTGCCCCCTAATCGAGCCTCTAGTAGTTCAAGAGGTATAATTATCGGTAGCTAGAATTGGGTTACAACACGCATTTGCCTGTGTCTTAATGAACATTTTGAAATGTTTATTAAATGCTGGTAAACAAACCAATCCCCAACCCCCCCTCCCCCCGAAAAAATCATTTGAACGTTTTCTTGCAAGGTTAGTAAATTGGTTGTAAGCACATGAGTCTGACTTTTATCAACGAAAGAAACAAAATATATTTGCTATACTTAAATGTGTGACAACACGAAATAACCTTTTCTATAGTATAATTTATATTTTTAGTACATATAAGGTTATTTGATGTTGTCGCAAATTTGAGTAGTCGTTTTTTATTTATTTATTATATTTTTTATTTTTTTTTATTTTTGGTAATAAAATGTCAGACTCGTTTGGGATATTAAACTAGCAGCGGTCTTCAACTTGGTATTTATTATTTTGATATTTATGATACATCTGTATGCACCGTAGTGAAATATTTTTATGTTTTGCAATGCTGGGGAATATGTATGTGGTCCTTTGTTGTACAATTAAATGAGCGCATTGAAAGAAAGAATATTGGTAGGGGAGACAACACATTGCCAGTCTCAAGACGCACAGTTGTAAAGTCTTAATTATATACAACATTAAATGAAAAGCCGTATATATAAAACAATTTGGCATGCTTTTTGTATATTAATAATTGTATCGTTGAAGTAGTTTTAAGTTCTTGTTCTTATTTCACACCCACACACCCCCACCCCCACACACACGATGCATAATGAGCATTCTTTCAACACAAAACAATACCCCACGTAACTTTTTGTCAGCAAGCCGATTCTCATCAGGCAAGTCAGTGCTGTTTTTAGCGGGGTATTTGCGAGTGGCATATTTAAATTTAAATTTATGAGGCAAAATACAAACCTGAATATGTGCGGGTATAAGATGAGATCTCAGTGTTGGTCTGTGTATCATCTCACACCAAATCAGTCAGTTGCAGACATGTCTTTTGGAAAGCGATATCTTGATGTTAAACTGAGATCATACAAATTATTCCTGACCTGTGTTCTGTCCCGGAACACACGTTGACGTCGCAAGCTTCGTCCGATATTTTTATTTTGATTCAGTCCGAAGACGATAAAAGCGGCCATTTATTTCTTGCGCAAAAGATATGCCAGCTAGGTGCCTGCCTTAAGTTACGCGAGTATTTACGTTAATGCGTAGTTTACAGAACTTTAGTGAAACGGGTAGATTCTGCTTAAGCAGGGTCGTTTGCGTAACTTACGCCAGACGTACGTTACGCACAGCTTACGCACTTTAGTCTTTGAGATATGGTGACCTTGACAGCGTTGGCCCTAAAATAATCAGATTTATTTTTCATTCGACGTGCTAGTCAACATACGCACTATAGAATTAAAGTTATTGTAACTGCACGATCAGTTGGCTTCTTCCTTGCCTGAGGTGCACATCATGCACAAAGTTGACGTAAGGTACGTGGTCTAGAACTAAAACTTGCATGAACTGACCTTACAGGATGTGACAAGTTCAGCTTTATGGCACGCAGCTGTCTCCTATAAACCGCAAAGCTCTTCTGGTATTTTCTTTCAGCACGTGCTGGAACATTTACCTTGACCTTCGGTTCAGTTGTCTTTGGATCACCTCTAAACTGAACGCATAACAATATTTTCTCCACAAATATGGTACAAATGTTTTCTTGAGCTGCTGTACACATATGAATCTATATTCCTCACTTTTAGTTATGGTGTAATGGATAGGGATGAAATGTACTGCAGGTCTCAAAAACGGTTTCATAGATTTATGCGTTCCCTGGAGCAAGGGGGAAGTTCCAGGTCTTTTCCGAATTCTTTTGGCACTTATTAAATCGGGCATTCACGTTAATCTTTTACTACTGTAGTTGCTATTTATAGGTAAAATTACAACATTAACGTTTAATTTATATTTGACAGCTGCAAAGTAGTATCGCGTTTTTAATTTGGACTCTGATCCGGCTCCTTCTTGTTATTACTTTGGAGCACTTACGTACCGCTGTTGGCTACCAGCATCGACAAAGCAACAAATTATCATCAATTAGCACAAAAATACATCGGTTTTATTCCGTGTGACATCGTGAGACGGTGAACAAGATGGGAAATACGTGATTTTGTAAGACATTTTTTAATCTGTGTGAGATTGTAAAACAACAAGCTGCAACAAATCTAATTATATCAGAGACGTTTCGTATGCAGTATCTGGTTCTCAACAACACTCATCTGAGATTTATTTATGAGATCGTTAGAGTGCACTTGACATACTTTGCGTATGTTCGGAGAAAACATCATTTTTGTTCATTCCTTCTTTTCCATCGAGTTACGCCTTTTCTGTTCGAGTCACAGAAGCTCTTCGTTTTTTGACCCATCGTTCAACAAATGGAGTACACATGTTCACCAGGAACGAAAGAAGAAGAAAACTGCCCACAAGATGGAAAGAGGAGATATAGCTTCCGGATGTGTCACGTAAAGACCCTGGAAAGGAAAACATTATCTCCTAAATGCAAGTCGGTACAATCCAGTAGAGACGTTTGGACTGTATTAACGCAAGCTATATATATATATATATATATATATATATATATATACTAGTATGAAATTGATCATCTACATGTGATTCTAAATAGTAACAAAGACTACACACTTCGTTCTTCTTAATATACCGTGGATTCTGCCAGATATATTGAAAAAGCAACTTCTAATTTTAAAAAATTAAAAATATTTTTCCTCGCCTTTTCATGTTTTTGACATGTAGACATTTTCATTGCTCCCATGTATTGAATAATAAATTTATGTTTATTCTCGAGATGTGGAATATTTGTTTGCTTACGATGTAGTAATAAACGATTCTTTCGATTTAGATATAAATTATCTCTTAATTATATGTAAACTAATCTCTCGATTTCGTCCATTTGATAAGCTAAGTTGGCACAAAGAAAAGTATACCCTTCTCTTTAACAAATGTTGACGATAAGAGAACTAAAGTTTGGCTTATTACTTTGATTGAATTCTGAAAGGTTTTGAGTGATATGTTACTAGTAATCTAGATTTTGGTCTGATCTCTCCATTATTAATTAATCTGGTAATTTATTGTCTTCTAACATTGTAGATAGTTTCAAAGTTGACAGATTAGAGCTCTTCGGGAAATCGATGACAATTTCAGGTATAGAGGGCCTCCTAGATTCTCTTTGCAGACCTTCATCCAAAAATATATATATATATATATATATATATATATATATATATATATATATATATATATATATATATATATATATATATATATATATATTGGTTACCTGTTTATCATAATATTTTATTCAGGCGCATGTAATACTAAGTGGTCTTCCAGTCAAGGTTAAGGTCAATTACGTCCGAAAGGTTCTCGATACTTCTGTCTGACAGAAAAAGCACACTTTAAGCTAGCACCCGATCCATTGATAGTCTACTTACCTAATGCTGTGAATAGGACGGAAATAGATACTCCGTGTATTAAGTTTGTGAACCCCAGACAACTGCCCAGCTTTTCCATCCCCAGATAATCCACTAGATTCACTGCAAACAGAGCGAAGTACATCCCACCAACTACACCATGTATACACACGCAAACAACAAAGGACGGGAACGTGGTGAATAAGGCTATGCAATTAGCTAGGATACCATCTATCAGCGATGCTATAGCAATCAGAGTTGATCTCCTAATGAACTTTAAGTCAGAGATGAAACCAGTTATAATTAGGCAAAAGAGGTCAACGATATTCATAACAGAATAAAGTAAACCTATCTGTGTCTCATCAAGACCAATTTCTCTTGCTCGTGGAGCAAAGAAAACTGACATAAAAACCAGACCACTACACGTAAGAGATGCCTGGAACAACAATATCCAGAACAAAGGATTTTTCATTAACTCCAAATCAAAAATTGTTCGTAAAGATCGTACTATTGCTGATGCACTGCAACCCGTTGTTCTGTTTAATTCTTTTTTATTCGTTTCATACTCTTTAACTTCTTTTAGGCTATTTTCTGCCCAAATCGAAACGTTCAAATTTTCAGCACTTGCCAAGCGCGCGACATCCGACTGGGATATTGACCCAATAACTCCGGAGATTGAGCCTGTCAAGCTTGATTCAGTAATGGTTCTCACTCTTGTTCCATGCAGGGACCGTGCGCTGTGTTTTATATCTACATTAGGTGGTAACGTATCCTTCTTGTCAACTTTCAGTGGAAAATTTTCATCACTGAGTGGGTCTATTGTTCCGTCTGCAATCTCAAGTTGCCGTTGCAATATTGGACTTTTACTACAGTTGCTCTGCGAACCATTTACGTTTCTACCATTGTTGTGACCAAGTTTTTGCACGCCTTTCAAAGCACGTTCAGAGTCGGAAACAGTTAATTTAAAATTACTGGTTAAAGGTTTTAACTCTTCTGATTTCATTGTTGATTTTCTTTTGTAAAATTCCAAAGGTCGAAAAAGTGCGGCTGCAACGCAACAGTGAAGAACAATTCCAGAAACTATCAGGAATGTACCAGAGTACCCGTAGTATTCAAACATGGCAGTGACAACTGGAGCCAACATAAGACCTCCCATACTTGTTCCGCTGACTGATATGCTATTGGCAAGGCCACGCCTCTTCTTGAAATACTGGCTTAAAATGACAACTGTCGGTAAATGGATAAAGGAATAAGCCACACCTGAAATGTAATGTAAAATCAATCAATCAGTGAACTAACGCAATAGACAAATATTTTCATCTTTGTCTAACGTGTCATAATCGTGCTGTAAATTTAAATGTACGACTGTGTTTTTCATAATAATCATAAATAAGTTATAAATACATGTACCGGCACAAGTGTCACACTCACAATGGCAAATTGTCTGTACAATTGTCGCAGACTAAATCACACTTTTTCTTCTTTTTATAAATAGCTGCCATTGTTCTTGTACTATTATCAGGAATGCAGTGGTTTTAAAATTCGAGTACGTGTTCATTATACTACAAAAAATACTAAAAACGGGAGTGAGTGACGGTTGATGAATTTTCGCAGATGTCCTTTTTATATTTTTCGGAACCTTTTGTGTGAAGTGAACTTTTCAACATTGCATGTAGAATGGTATATGAGCTCAACTCTTGAATGTAATGAGACCAGAACAAGAGCCTATTAAAGCATTCACGCAGGTAATGTGATTATATTGAAACATTTTTTTTAAAAAAGCAATAAAAAAATTAAATTATGCTTTTGATCAAACCATGTCCATATTTATTTTTTACTCGATAAAATCACTCCGCTCGGTTTGCACGTACAGGATAACTCAAAGTTCACACATGGATATGCAAAACAAATAATAAGACAACTGTGAGTGAATATTGTCAATGCCTCCAAAAAAGAACACATCAAGGTCGAACGAATAAAATTTGGAAAATGAATGTAGCAATAAAAGCCAATTCCAAGATAGTAGTCAAACATCAATCCGGCAATTCGTCAGAACTAAGATGCAACCCAGAACATCAGAGATAAAAATAGAAGAGAAAGAGAAACATAGAACGGCAACCATACAGGCAAAATTGAATTCCTCCATGAAATTCATGGGCAAGGTGGAGTCTAAGTCTGAAAAAAAAAACCTTGATCAAACAAGCATTTGAAACTATCTCTGAAAGAAGTAACAGAGGAACTTCAACAGTGTTTTTCAATTAATCAGATTAGCGAAGACGTTAAAAAATTATGATGCGAACTATTCGACGTGCAAGTTGAACAAGATAAGATGAAGAAATGAACGGAAACCATGGAGAAGATAAATGATGAGAACAATTGGAGAAAATAGTGGAAATAAAATTGAAATAAGTTTTGACAAATAACGTGGATGATGTAAAGCAAAGCTCTAGAGTTAATAGTCTTTGGATTTACGCAATCGAAACAAAGACGACACTCTTAAAGAAAGGGCAGCAAAACATTAAAGTTATTCAGAAAAAAAGCTGGCGTTAACTTCCGAGTGAAGATATACGCATCATCCACAGAGTTGATATATTTGATTCAGATATAACCCTTATTTGCAAATTCATCAGGAGATTAGTGAAGATGGAGGTGCTGACTAAAATGAATAAACCGAAAAGTTCATCATGTCATAACAGAAACCAAAAATTCACCGTATGTGATGAAAGAAACTGAAAAGTTCACTGTATATTATGACAAAAAATAAATTAGTCACCGTATGTGATGAAAGAAAACAAAACGTTCACTGTATATCATGAAAGAAACTGAAACGTTCACCGTATGTCATGAAAGAAACTGAAAAGTTCACCGCATGTAATGAAAGAAACCAAAAAGTTCACCGCATGTCATGAAAGATACTAAAACCATCACCACATGTCATGAAAGAAACTGAAAAGTTCAAGGATATAACCATGGAAACCACATATTTACACTGATATATATATATATATATATATATATATATATATATATATATATATATATATATATATATATATATATATATATATCTGCGTGTGTGTGTGTGTGCATGGACCAAATAGAGACGGTCCAGAATATAACCCTGAGATGCAGAAAAGATATGCATTTAAAAATGATTATGTGATAATTGGTGGATATTTCAAACTTGTGATGGATCCACATACAGACACTGTGTTATAATAATGTAAGTAATCCAACAGAATTATATTGGATATATGTACTATGTGTTATATTGGATACATGTGCTATGTATTATATTGGATATATGTACTATGTATAATATTGGATATATGTGCAATGTATTACATCGGATATATTTTCAGAATATAATTTAGTAAAGCAAGCTAGCATAGACATTTTCTGGTTTCGGAATGTTTTTTTAATTACTGAACATGTAAATGTTGAACCTGGAAAAAAAGATTGAGCATTCTCTTGTAAAAAGGAAATCGAAAGGAAAACATTCTTAAAATGCAATAATTCACTATTGAAACACAGAATATATTAGAAGAGTAGAAGAAGCTATCATAAAAGTTAAACATTAGTACGTATGTCCTGAACAATTACACATTAATATGTATGTCTTGAACAATTACACGTTAGTATGTCCTGAACAATTACACATTAGTATGTCCTGAACAATTACACATTAGTATGTCCTGAACAATTACACATTAGTATGTCCTGAACATTTACACATTAATATGTATGTCCTGAACAATTACACATTAGTATGTCCTGAACAATTACACATTAGTATGTATGTCCTGAACAATTACACATTAATATGTATGTCCTGAACAATAACACATTAGTATGTCCTGAACAATTACACATTAGTATGTATGTCCTGAACAATTACACATTAATATGTATGTCCTGAACAATTACACATTAGTATGTCCTGAACAAATACACATTAGTATGTATGTCCTGAACAATTACACATTAGTATGTCCTGAACAATTACACATTAATATGTATGTCCTGAACAATTACACATTAGTATGTCCTGAACAATTACACATTAGTATGTCTTGAACAATTACACATTAGTTTGTATGTCCTGAAAAAATACACATTAGTATGTCCTGAACAAGTAACATTAGTATGTCCTGAACAGTTACACATTAGTATGTCCTGAACAATTACACATTAGTATGTCCTGAACAATTACACATTAATATGTATGTCCTGAACAATTACACATTAGTATATCCTGAACAATTGCACATTAGTATGTCTTGAACAATTACACATTAGTATGTATGTCCTGAACAAATACACATTAGTATGTCCTGAACAAGTAACATTAGTATGTCCTGAACAAGTAACATTAGTATGTCCTGAACAAGTAACATTAGTATGTCCTGAACAAGTAACATTAGTATGTCCTGAACAATTACACATTAGTATGTCCTGAACAAGTAACATTAGTATGTCCTGAACAGTTACATACTTTTGAGACTATACCTTTATCTGATTTTAAAAGTGCAATGAACGATCAACTTTTCTCGGAAATGGTTTTATAAGAAATGTGATGAACAACAATTTCAAATATATGTTTTAACCACAAACGAAACAAAGCAAGGTCGACAGGAAAATCTACTAAATGCTGATATAAGCAATTCTGAAGACAGAAACAATGTCAGTGATGTTCCAGAATTGAAGAAAAAATGAAAGAGTTGGAAGATGTTAAGAAAAAAATGAATAGAGTGAGGTGAGAGAAAGGAACCGTTTATTTTTGCAGCTCACAAACGTGAGATTCTATAAATAAAATGATGCAACCGTTTGTTAATAGAATTGGTTTCTTAACAGCCAGTCATCAAGTAAGCTTGGATGAAGCAAAACTATATTTGATGACTTTATATAAAATGTATAAAATTCGTCATGTCGACCTTGACATGTTGTTATAATTCCCAGACGTCCATAGACTGAAAAATCCATAGAAACATTCCTTAAATGGCCCTATATACAGAAGCTGCAAATGTTTATTTTAAAAACGAATTCAAGGTTCTGATTGATTCACGGAAGAATTTTATAAATTAATGAACTAATTACGCCTTTTTACAAGTTTGTTTCGTATGGGGGAAAGGAAAGAAATCAAAAGAAATGTTGATGAAAAGGACTATCATGAAGGTGGACTAAATATGATTGCTACATCTAAGTTTGCAAACGCATTGAAAGAAGAATATTTTCTGATGAATGGAAAAGTTTGTTACATTTTTATGTATGAAATATTGATAATTACGTTTTATTCAGAACAGATCTCAATCCTCTTTTGTGGGGATGCCTTTGAAGCATATTTAGAGCTATATAGCTCATTACAATAGTCACAGCTGAAATGGTTTAGAAAAACACCAGTTTAATCCTAGTATTACAACAGATGGAAAATGTATACATCTGAAGGGATTCATCTCAAAGGAGTTGGTTGTTTTATGTATTTTACACACGAGGTAATCTCTCATATATATGGGGATTATCGTAGAATCAAGATTTTTATAAAACATGTTTTGCAATGGATAAAAAATACACGTGGTCATACAATTAATTTAGACAAACATAATTATTATATTTGAATTAAAGCGAAAAGCACAGGCTGATGATATAATTAATCTGATAAATCTATATATAACATAATATATTTATAATTGTAGATTTAATAAAAACAGACCAAGTTCTCCCCAGTTCAAAACCAATTTTGCTTTTAACTTCAATTTAGACAACTATAGCGCTTACCGAAACTGTACATGGGAAATTATGACAGTAGAAGGTCATTGTAGTTAATACAGTAATTAACCATGTCTTGATAAACATGTACATATATGGGTATGAATACATACATGTATGTGTGTATATATGCGTGATGTATATATGTAAATATGCTTATATGTATATAAGCAAATATAAAACAAAATGAAAACTCTGGCTTACCTGATAAAGCACCCTGGCCAATGATGACGTATTCTATGCGAGTGGACCTGGAGTTGATAAGGTATGCAACACTGTTCAGTAGTCCGCCAATAACAAGAGACACACGAGCACTGAGTCTAGCACTTCCAGCTAACATCACGATCAAGGCTAATAGAGATAATAAAAGGTTGTTTTTTCTTTGCCACTTCTATCTTTCTTTTTTATTTCTTTCTTTCTTTCTTCCTTTCTTTTTCTTTCTTTCTTTCTTTTTTTCTTTCTTTCTTTCTTTCTTTCTGTGGGGCCCCGAGTGGCCGAGTGTTCTAAAGCGCTCTCCCTTACGGATCACTGCCATCTCACTTCTCTCTGCGTGGGTTCGAGTCTAGGATTCAGTCAACGTGGGTATGAGAGAATGCTTGCCAGTAGCTTCTCGTGGGTCGGTGGTTCTTCCCGGGGTTTTCCCGGGTTCTTCCTGCACAATTAATACTGGCCGCCATGCATAGCCTATCGTGTGTTGAAATATGGCGTTAAACCCCACAAAAACAACAATCTTTCTTTCTTTATTTCTTTCTTTCTTTCTTTCTATGAGATTCGTGTCCTTTTGCACATACGGTCTAGAAAATTCATTCCCAACTGCAATTCAGTTTTCTTTCATGTAGCAGTTAACATAAAAAATCTTATGATTCAAAGAATATTTTAAAATTTTCATTCTATTTAGATTTAATTTTTTTTTCTTCTTTTTCTTTGCAGTGACAGTCTAGGAAATTCATTCCTGACTTCAATTTAATTTTCTTCATGTACCAAGCAGCATAAAATATCTTGGATTCAACTGGCCATCTGATTATATATTATTCTAGCTTCATATTCCACGTTCTACGTATGCTCATCTGTAAACAGATCTTGAGCAAATTTGAAAAAATCGTAAACCCGAGTTTTACAGCTGTTGACAATCTGTATTTAAAAGAATTCATTTTTTTTCCATTTTGATAGAGATTCATTCTTAGTAGATGTAGATCATACATAATATATTCATATAGTCGTTTTTGTACGTAACTATTGTCGCCATATTAATTGTTAATACCAGTTCTTTTTGCGAATACCAACGTAAGCTTCCATAAAGTTTTGATATGTGTAAGAACTTTTCAATAGTATTTGACCGCATTGATTGGATTTTCTTTACATATTATCATTTAAAACATTCCTCTTAAATCTGGAGATTAAAATATATACGAAAACAACAAATTACATAGAAAAGTTCATTTTTTTAAATACATGTCTTATATACTTACACATTAAACTGTAAACGCCATTTTGGACACTGGTTATAAGAGATGTTATGCCCGAGGAGGACTGAAACTGCTTCTGGTATTCGTTGAAGAAAATACCCTCCAGTCTCAGCATTCCCACGACCAAAACGCTATTTAGATAGGCCCCTGTTTAAAACAAAATCATTAGCAAGCCAACAAGACTGTTACTTGGTTGTGTTGCTTATTTAGGAAACGTAAAAAAACCCTACATGTTTTCAATCTCGTTAAACAGAAAGCATCTTTATTCGTCGATTAGTAAAATATAAGGCTTGGTTGTACAATTGTAAATATTTAACAATCTCTGGGGCATATAAAGCCATTGATGTCTTAAAACGAGGACAAAGTTAGATACGAATTTATTTAAATACAAGTACACAAAGCACGATCAAGTATGTATGCCGTAAAATTCGCAGCATTCATTGCAGAAAAGCGAATGTTTGTTGATATAATTTTGGTATGATTTGACATACTTTTCACTGGAGGTGGCATTGTATGATGTGGAGAAGTACTAGTTTCGCGTCTGAGTCCGATGTCTTCCTTCTGTGTGAGATATTGGTCTTAAATACAGATTTAAGTGTTAGATACAGCTAACCTTTAATCTAGTGTCTTTCAAATCATTCCAAAAATGACAAATTTTAAAGGAAACGAAATCAATATTTTCTGACTTACTTCAGCGCATTTTTGCTATAATTTTTATCTGGTTTAATAGTCTAGCTTGGACGGCATATCATCGCAAACTGAACCGTTTTATGTAAAATAATTTATTTACACCAGGTCTTGGACGGATAGCACTACCCTGGCAGTCAAGAACAAGACAGGGAAACGTTCCGAAAGGTTCATTCACATGTGGGAAATGTCAAGTAAATGCACATCACCAAATGTACAATCTGACCTCTACCCAGAAAATGACCTCTACTCACAATCAGACCTGTAGACACGTCAAAAAAGGTATTTTTTACCAGCAAGAATCATCCAGGCCCAACCTCTGTCTATGGGAAGGTCGATGTCGTCCGCTTCCTTATCCAAATCTTTCTCACCAGTTTCATTATCCTGGTCATCTTCGCTCGGTTTGGTGTAGTCGTTTGTTTGGTTACTTGCACATTTTTCAGACATTTTGTTATTTTCTGCAATTAGACCTTTATTATGATAATCGTAGTGCTGAAGTGAACATTAAACAAATTACCCTTTGGGCAGAATTGAGAAAGCTATTCTAAATTTTCAACAATGACGTTACTGTTAGAAGAATAAAGATACGTATTATTACGAATGAAATTTTACATAGGATATTCCAAATTGTCGCACAATTATTTATTTATTTATTTATTTATTTATTTATTTATTTATTTATACTTGTTATTGGAGAAGGGGGCTCCAGTCTGTTCTTCTGACTGGTTAGCGCCTGTATTGACATTGTTGCTGATTCGGTGTTTTACGACACATGAACACAAGTAGGTTATTCAGTGCATCCTGCAATTGTATGTATGTATGTATGTATGTATGTATGTATGTATGTGTGTATGTGTGTGTGTGTGTATGGATGTATGTATGTATGTATGTATGTATGTATGTATGTATGTATGTAAATAACATGTACATAAGGTGTAAGTAGATTTGTATGATCATTGAGACAAGCAAGTATGTATTTTGGCACGTTGACAGCTACAAAGGTTTAGGTGAAGAAAGTGGCAGTAAAGCAAATAATCGGGTTTTCTGGTATTTGAAAATTTGAATACATATATTCGTGCATTAATAATTGATTGTGTTTAATCGTATGTTATGCAGCAGTGTGTGTGTGTGTGTGTGTGTGTGTGTGTGTGTGTGTGTGTATTTACGTACCGATTCCTCCAGTCACTGCACTCTCGTCATATTGTTAAACAAGGGACATGTGTCCGGTTAATTTAAAGTCCGCAATAAATATATTAAAAAAACTAACAGAACTGTAAACTTAAAATTATTTTATGAACTGCGCTCACTCTGCCTAGGTCAACGTAACGTTGTATAAGTGTTATTATTGGGGACATAACATTGCTCTTATCTTCGGAAAACCAGATATAACCGTAATAAATGATAACAGATTTACTATTCATTAGTTACCGTCCGTAATATACCAATGCATTGATTTAAAGTAGAGAAGATTTTAACCTCAATAGGTCCAATGTACGGTGATTTGGTTTCTCACAGTACATGCTATATATTGTAGCAGATATTTGTTATTGATGTCCGCTTTCTTGAGACATCGAGAGCAGATGGTCGTATAAGTAGGTATATGAAATATTTTAATCATTGACATAAACTTGACGTTTATGTCCACCTGTTTGTATATAGTAAGTTGTCTTTGCTTATAATTAGACTAATCTCTAGTACTATTCGAAAACGACTTCTTGGCGAGGTCGAGGTCTTATTCTAAAAAAATGTATCGGGTGCATTAAGCTGTGTGTATAAGTTTCCGACCTATTAACACAAAACTACTATAGTGTATATTAATGTGGTCAGGTAGGCGCGTGTACTCATATATAAATTTTTATTTAAAAAATAAAATTTTAAAATTAAAAATTTTAAAATTAAAAATTAGAAAATTAAAAATTAAAAATTAAAAATTAAAATTAAAAATTAAAAATTAAAAAATGTAATACTAATCTGGCTAAAGCAAAGTCTATTAAATCCTAATAATGTAATGCTCTGCACCTTCAGCTATCATGAGGACAATTAACTGATCGCTATGGACTTTAAAAATGGTGGCCAGGTACTAAACTGGGTCCAAAAGGAGCATGTCAGGTCCAATGGTTAAAATAGGGCAGTATGAAAGTTTTTTTTTTTAAAACATGGGTAGCTTTCATTATGCCATTACAACGCGTGACATCCAATCTGGTTTGCACTGAATCGCACCTTTAGGCTGACCTTGTCCAAATATGTCTACACACTTTAACATTGAGTTTTGCCATGCTTTTTTTCTAGGACCATGTAAATAATCACATTCAAATGGAGTATGGATGTATGAGGATAAAGATAAAGTGAATACCCGCCATTTGAAAGGTTGGGTACAATTCAAGAAAAGACATCCGTTACCGAAATAGTTCAGAACGCATACATGACATGTGACTTTTACTCTGTGTGTGTGGGTGGGTGGGTGGGGGTGTGATTTTAATTTTTAACGTAACTCGAACAAGTTTTTAGTCATATCGCTACGATGTCTGCAATCTGGCAGTTTATAGTGATGTCCAGCACTGAGGCAATATGCTGCAGACATGTAGTATCATGACCCACCCAGTCACATTATCCTGACACTAGGCTGACAAGTCCTAACAATAACCTCTTAATGCTGAGACCAAGCTGGACAGCTGCTAGTACCATTATTATAAGTCTTTGGTATGACTCGACCGGGGTTCCAACCCGCGACCTCCCGCATCTAACCTCTTTGGTCACCGGAGCGGTTGTGACTTTTACTAAAGCTTTAATAGCTGTACGTGTTTCTGTAATTTGTGTATGCTAATAATTAACCAAAAACACGTATTTCAGTATAAAAGGTCATAAAACACCTACGTGTCCCATAGTCTTCACTGCAGACACTCCTTAACGGCAGTTGAACGAATCCGATTAGGATTAACAAATGCGTATATAATGCTATGTCATGTGTTCTGTTTATTCTTTTTATTTTTAACACAACATATTTTACCACAAATGTCTAAAAGTCTTCGTACTTTAAAGTAAGGTAAGACACAAGGTAGGCGAGCAATGTCCCCCCCCCCCCCCAATTCTGCACACATTGTCATAGCTTGCTACACAGACGAGGTATATACCCATGTTCTGCACACGCTGTCAGAGATTGCTACACAGGCGAGGTAAATTCCAATATTCTGTCCATAGGGATTGCTACACAACGTTCTTCATTAAACGACAATAGCTGACACATTTTGTATAGCAGCCGCAGCCAGACAATGGACACCAGAAAATGGATTTAAAAATTTGGTTCAGTTGACATTTAAACTGTTGGGATACGTTTCTGGTACGTCGTTCAAGGGCAGGAACTATATATACAAATATCTGGGGCGTTTATAGGGTAAGGAGTCTACAAAGGGAGGAGTTTACCCCTCAGCTCCATAGGAATCCTTACGGAGTTTATGTTAACTTGGTGATTGATTAGGTAAAATTTACACATCGATAAATACCCAACAATAATCATTTTATCCTTATAATTTCAATTTTATTTCTTTCTGTCATAGATCAACAGATTTCATCAGTAAAACATTCACTTTTATGTAGTTTGAAGTTTTGTTGTATTAGCCTCTTAACTGCGACAGGGGGCCCCGAGGGGCCGAGTGGTCTAAAGCGCTCTCCGTTACGGATCATTGCCATCTTCCCTCTGCGTGGGTTCGAGTCTCGGATACTGATAATGTGGGTATGTGAGAAAGCTTGCCAGTAGCTTCTTGAGAGTCAGTGGTTCTTTCCGGAGTTTTCCCGGGTTTTTCCTCCACCATTAATACTGGCCGCCATGTATAGCCTATCGTGTGCTGAAAAATGGCGTTAAACGCTACAACAACAACTACTAAAACAACAACATTAACTGCGACAAAATACGTAACCCGATCTCTGCTAGTCAAGAGTAGACGATGTTTTTATACAGTAATATAGGGTAGAGTGTCATGGCGGGTCATGCCAGTAATAGATTATATAATCACTATTTTAATATATTAAAAAATTGGTTGGTGCATTTTAAGCCAAGCTATTCCATTTTTTAATTACGCTTGCGTAAGGCACGTGTTGTCATAGCATTCCTTGTTACTCTGTACGCATTTCGATCTATCGAAATCAAACTCGTGCCCATTTTTAGTGAGATCCCTTGCTTGACATATGACATTGGTCTTTAATAATGGCTGCTGAAATATGTCGAAGCGAAATGCAGTAGTTTCCGAAGATTGGCGTGCAAAGCATGTCATATGATCAGCAGAAGGCGTGAGTGTTGGAGTGCAGAAAAGTGTGCAATTGCATCATTTTAACATCTGATGGTCCATTTTAATCTCGGGTTTGTAAATTGTCATCGAAAATCAGAGGAATGGTTGGGTGAGAGCTTATTGTTGTTATTTTTAGGGTGTATGGCGTTTATATAGAAGAATTTTTTTCCGCATCAGATGACCTTGAAATAAGGAAACAAAAGTAGTCCGCAGAATTGATCGAGATGTACAAAATTCCAGATGAGTATCACGTGACCATTGACATCCTCTCAGTCTTTATAAAGCGCAGTCAATTCATAATAAGTGGAATTATTATCACATGTTTTTCTTTACCGTTTTAAGAAACCGAACGTATCAAGGATATAAAAATGTACTAAACCTATTCGTTTCATTTATCCAGTTATAATTTCTAATCTGGAAACAGTTCCACAAATGTCTAAACGTTAGCTTCAGGCGTTTACATTATATTTTTGTTATATTGCTGTGGTTTAACAAATGTTCATAAACCAGGAATTTAAAAACGCAGTGAAACATTAGCCACAGTTGATGAAAAAGTCTCCTTTTCTCCCGCTCCTTTTAAAGTTATGATGCATCACATTACCAGAGATCAACAAAGCTTTCTGACGAGGCCGTTATTTCTGTAATCTGGTAATAAAACGTTAGCTATTACATATTTTGCTTTTTTGTGATCGTACATTATTTTATACTGATTCAAGCACCCGTTTCTTTTATTTTAGCCATTTAAAATAAAGAATTGTAAATCTTGTTATATTGTTTCACACATAGTGTTTAAACCTTTAGATAAATAATTCTAAATAATTTTATAATGTTGTTCGGCATGCGTTTCTTTTTTTCTCTTCTCACCCATTAGAAAGAATAATTGTAAAAATTTGTACTGGGTGCACAAATATCTATATAGTACAGGTAGCTATTATTTCCACACACCGATTTAAATCAAATGTGACACAAGTAACGTTTATGATATTTAATGCTTTTAAGATTTATTCTTCCTTTAGCTCAGTTGTTTCCAAGTCCAGGTCGAGAGGTTCTGGAAGATCGGGGTGGATCGGCAGATTTTTTTCTGAGGGTGGCTAAACTTATCAAAATGTGGAAAAGGGGGTAGTGAAGCTAAAAAATGTTTTTAAATTTGGATTTACTGCTTTAGGTAGAATTTACTGAAAAAAAATTAAATCATGGGATCATGCCTGAATATTTAGCTTTTAAGGTCCATTAATAAAATGCAATAATCTCCACAAGTAACTGCTTTCTTGCTATTATGGTGTGCAGAACTTTGGTGGAAATGTGGTTTTAATTCTACTATTTAGTCTTGATTTATTGTACATTCCAGCTATTGAATGTGGGTCATGGTCAGACCTAAAGAAAGGAGTGAATCCAATGTTCTTCAGGTTAGCTATCATCTCTACACTTTGACTGCCCATGAACACAAGAATCTCTGCACTTTGATTGCCGTAAACACAAACACCTCTTCACTTTGATTTCTTCTGAATACAAGCATCTCTGCACTTTGATTGCCCCTGAACACAAGCATCTCTACACTTTGATTGCCCCTGAACACAAGCATCTCTACACTTTGATTGCCCCTGAACACAAGCATCTCTGCACTTTGATTGCCCCTGAACACAAGCATCTCTACACTTTGATTGCCCCTGAACACAAGCATCTCTGTACTTTGATTGCCCCTGAACACAAGCATCTCTACACTTTAAATAATACAACATTTTGTGACGAACTCCACTAAACTAAGATATTGGAGATTAGGGTGAATGCTTCTCTCGGGCTAAAATCAACGAAGGAACGAAGACTAAAAGAAGATGACCAACAGAAAGAACTCAAATAACTGAGCATTTATTACAATATAACATTACTCTTGCATACACTCACATTTCCAGGAGTACGACCTTTCGTGATGATAATGAAACTAGTAGTTAAATAAGATTAATATAAACTTATTGCAGTCCTGTTTTTCAGTTCCTCTGTTTGTTCATTTCTGTTTTTGCAACGTAAATGGAACTCACTAAAGTCCTGTTTTCTCATGTGTATCTCGATCCGTACAACTGTAAATTTGACGGGTATGTGAAACTCAGTATATAGTTTGTAAATAGTTGTGATATCTTAAAATTATGTCTTTCATATTGCAAGGACTCTGTAATTTATGTTATTTAGAAGGTTTTATCTACCTGAATCTTAATTATATTTTGCAATTGTTAACTTGACATGTCTAGAACTTAGCTTTCGACCAGCAATATACAGCCAGGAATAAGCCGTCATGTTGTTAAACCATACACCTCACACATTACTCTTCGACAACATCATATCGGCATAGCACATTTATATTTTGCATACACACTGGCAATGTCATCCACATTATACTCCTTTGAATACTTTCCCCGATCACATTAGTTAGGAATAAGCCCTACTATATAACAAATCCAGTTTTCCCAGAGTGGCTATATTATATTGACCAGGGGTGCACAACGTTTTAGGCCAAGGGCTAGATTGCATTTTCTAAGACCACTCCAGGGCCGCGAACATGAATTTCTTTAATATAATTAATATTCACGGGCCAGATTTATATGTTGTTTTATTTTGCCCCGAGGGATGGACAGAACACGTTCGCAGGCCGGATCCGGATCGCGGGCCTGGGTTGGGCACCACCGATAAACACAAATGGTAATATTGTTTCCCCTTTACCGCAGCTTGCCGCCTATTGTTGGCGCTAGCTTTAAGCTTCCGCTGTGAAGTGACAATATCATTCACGTCGACTCTGGAAATCCACTGGACATTTGTGCTACCTTTCATTTCATCCCTTGAGGACTTTGTTATATTCAAATATTTTAACCTTATTCAACGGGTGATATACATCATTGTTTCAATTTTGATCATAGTGAATTTATTAACCTATGCGGACTTGGTTTCTGCGAACCGTATGGCTCTCACGGCTACATGGTAATATAACGTCTTGAAGTTCATTTTTGCGAACACTGTTAATTGTTTTATCACTTTTGGCGCCTCTAGGTGTCTTTGGCGCTCTTAACCCAGGTATCTTTGGCGCTCTGAACGCAGTTAACCGTGAATTTCTTTTCTTAACTTTGTCGTTTCAAGATTAACTATGATGAATAAGTATGCAACATGAAAGGCCAGCATGTCTTGCATTAACAAAGTGTACAACTGGTTGGATAATACATGATTGACAGTTTTATGGAAAACTGCAAGAAACAGTGTGACGTGCACAGTCAGTTAAAGAACTGAGAGTGCCGATGATTTGAATATTCACCTGATACTGAGACTTTGGCCAGCCTGAGGAGGGAGGCCGTTACATCTGGGTGAATGGATTAAGCTGCGACTTCTCTTCTACCGTCTACAGACTCTGGAGTTACAGGTATGTCATTGGATAGAACAAGTAACGACACAGTTGATTTGTTCTGAGATTTTCCACGTCTTACCCTGTTTAGTCCAGAATATCGACAATTAGTGTGATTGTCGACACAATTATCGGCATCGTGGGTCCCTCAAGTTCCCACACAACAAAGCATTTTCAAGTGTGGACTTCGGGTCTTTAAAAAATAATAAATGATTCGAATGGACCGTGTCGTCTAGTCACACCTCTTTTGTATGCCATCTTGGTTGCCGACTGTACCGTCCAAGATTGTCTAAGCACATTTTAGTTTCAATGCCGTATGGACTGCCGACCGTACCATCCAGTCGTCCGCACCGATCAGTGACCGTATGGCTTCTGTTGCATATCCACCTATTTCTCGTCAAGTTGAGACATAAGACATTAAGATTATTGCGGATCTTACTGACAGACCTTTTTTCGTTAGCCGAAAAGTTATTATTACTACGGCAGAACAACCATCTGGACAAGCCGTCCGTACCGATTCGACTATATACGGTAAATAAGTCTAGCCATTACTCACGAATTATCCTCTTGGACGGTATCGTGACAGTCTTAGGGACGGCAGCCACACATCTTCTATGTCTCCGGGAGTGTATTATACTAATATTGGACTTGATTCCGAATAGGACGACACTTATAGAGTCTTGGGACAAACTTGATTATGGTACATATGGTACATACTCAGATCCCACCACAGAGCGGATTGAGTATAACTATACGGCGGCAATACACTAATTATGAGGTGTTGTTGAATTCATAACATCTGCCAACACCCATATACACCCTCTTATACACTGGGATAAAGGATCAACGCCTCTGTTATTCTGACAACGAGCAAGTCAGCTCTTCCTTCCGTCTTCCGCCGCAGTCTGGATAAATCAAGGTAATTGCCTAGAGTCTAACTGTCATTATCAGTGACCAGTCAATTCCAAAGCCTTCCTTATTTTCTCTTAAAGTCATCTTTCAGCGTTCTATGTAGTTTCGATTGTATTAGATCCATTCCGACGCCTTCTTCACTGATCTCCCGGCGTTAGACATGAACTACGCTGCTGTCAATCTACTTTTAACTGTTCTATACAGTGGATGAAGACATTTTACACACAGCGTCGAAACTCGTTCGCAATGTGGTGGCTACGTCATTGTTGTTGTACGTCCCTGGCGATATTTCAGGCTTGCAGACAAGTCCGGCAATGAACATTCTTACCTGACACTGATATCCTAACTTCACATCGACCATGCTTCTTTGACGGCATGATACAAGAAATATGGTGGTGGGTAGCCCCAGAAATGCCCCTCCATCTTTCTGAGCAACAACCATCGCCTCATGCGTCATCTCCGATTTACCCGAAATGACGTCATGCACGGAGATAAAAGGGTAAGGGTGCGTTTCCTGCACAACCTAAAAACCAGCTGTGATCCCTATCCTGTACAAGGAGGAAATCTGCTAATAAGTGTCGGACGAAGTAGTGTCAGGGGATGGGGAACAATGTTTCTCAACCGCAACGTATCCGCTCTCGTGCCAATGATTCGTATCCTCGACTGACCGCCGACAACTATCAACCTCTTTCTACAAATCCAGTGGACAGTCCAATAATCTTAGAGGGTCTTCAGTTCTTTTTTTTCCACCCCCACCCCCTCCCTTTCGTCCCCATCATTCCTGAGGAAGTGCCGTCGGACTCGGAAAAGAACACACTTTTGGAACAAGATAACCGGACGCTAATAAGAAACGAGCGTTGGAGATTGTTAGGAATCTCCGTAGTTTCTCTCCAATCATTTACTGCTCAGGATGACCAACGGTATTCAAGATAGAGATGACAAGATCGGTCCGCCTCTCCATCCGTCCGAACAAGTTTGCCATCTGTCGCGATCTGACAAACACATTCTTACGTCCTCCTTAATTTGTTCGTACGGATATTACCGTAATTCCAAATACCATGATACCCAGAAAATTATTATTAGGTTCGTGCTATCTCCGGCCTCAACATAAGTCCAGTGACTCTTACGAATCTACTCCACTGTGTCGTCTTTGTTCCATACGGCTTCATCTACAACCGCGGCGGCGTATTTGAACGAGATTACTCTGGAAACATATGATCAGTTACATCATCTAGATTTCCTGATCAATTGGGAAGTCACATCTTTGGTCCCTCATGAGTCCTTCATCAGATTTGCCCGCCAATGGGCGCGTCTGATGATCGATCGTTTTGCAGCCAGATGGATTCATAAACTATCCACGTTCGTTTCTCCACTCCCCTGTCCTGAGGCTCAGTCCTTCGAAGCTCTTCCTCTCAGTTGACAGGTTCCGAGAGCCTTTTTCTAGCCTCTCCCTCAACGGTTGTTGAAGATTATGCAGAAATTGAGAGAACAGAAGTGAAACATAATTATGTTGGCCCCTCTCTGATTTAACATATCATATATCAACTATCTTCTCGATCTAGCGATAGACCTACGCAGGAAGAACCCGATCAGACCGAATCTTCTCAAACAATCTCACATGCAAAACCAATATTTCTCTATCTCCACCAGGTCTTTCATCATTCCTGTATTTCTGGTATAACCATGTAACACATTTAATGAAAAATAACACACACACACACACACACACACACACATATATATATATATATATATATATATATATATATATATATATATATATATATATATAGCCACCCCTGCAAACAGAAGCACAATGCACATTTATTTTGCTGATTTCCTCCTAGGCGTAGGAGTCAGATGTCAATAGTACCTTTTTATTATTAGATTCCCCAGAGGTCAGAACGAATTGTCCATATTAATTTTATATCTTTAGATTCCATATTTCTGAAACGGGTGGATATAATGTCGTAATCAAGGTGAAACTTAGTATGTTGAACACACAGTTTATAGGTAACACACTTAGGTTTTTTCTGCGAGGGTCAGTTTATAGCTGGCTGAAGTAAGTCGGGTTCAAGTCTTTTCTTGTTTATTTGAGTTTATAACTAACACAGTTAGGTTGGAATAAAGCCTTTTCTCGTGTGGCTACTTAATTTTATTTACATTAACCCGTATCCCTCTAACAATGACGGCTGTGTATACCTACGTAGTAATTTCCTAGTGACTGGAACCAATGATATTCATCGCTTTCAGAAGGAGGTTGATGTGGTTTTGTTTTTTACTTCCATTGATCATGTTTAAAGTACTGTATATGCCCACTTGTCAGTTGAGTCAAACTGCTAACTGCACAGACACATATATGCAGCCACATAACGTGATAGTCGATCTTGCTCTATACAGTTTATTATGAGTAATCAGTAGAACAAACATAACCTTATCTACCTGTGCATTTTCTTTACGGATTTATTTTACACTCTGAAAACCTTACATAATCTTAGATTGGATAAGACCTTCATGTCTTAATCCCTTCATGTCCCGAGTCTGACAGAAATTGATTTGGCTTATAATGTGTGTAGCATTCATACAGTTCCGTACTCAGTCACATTGTGCCAATTCATACATACAGTAGTGTTGGCTACACAGTCATATTGTGTAAATTCATACAGTACTGTTGGCTACGTAGTCATATTGTGTCAATTAATACAGTACTGTTAGCTACACAGTCACTTTTTTTTGATATTTACAGTATGGAGAAAGAAGATAAAACAGCTAATGTTGCCTTATACTCAAGTGCTTCTGATGAATTGAAGATCCAATGTAGGAGTTTTCAGTGTTACATTAACCCATATATTAAATATATTTGGTAAAGTATGTAAAAATAAAACACCGCAAAGAAGTATCGAATCATCCAACCCATCATTGGAAAAGTTTTATTCCTGATGGATTCTTCGCCAGCCTGGGAAGGGCGGGCCATGAGTGACGGCTCCTTGATCATCCTACGAGAGCGTTAGGAGCCAACGCACTTTGTGTTCGTTAACTGGATATCACGATTAATATATTCCGTTGTTAAATTATTCAGTACCCCTCCCCTATTTTAGTGAAATTCAAATTAATATATTCAGTGTAAATGGCTGGATGAAAATCAGACATATTTATATATGCTTCTTGTATTTTCTTTCAGCACGTATTGGAACATTTACCTTGACCTTTAGGTTCTATTGTCTTTGGATCACCTCTATTCACAATGCCTAACAATATTTTCTTTTCAAATATGGGACATCTCACACATGGCTTGATATGTCTGAACATTTCCTGAAACAAAATAGAGCTTCCATGCCTTTTCCGAATTTTTGGGTAATATTTTGATTTAGTAAATCGGGCACTAGGATTATTCTTAAACAAAAGATGATCGCATGTACTGTTTATACGTACACGTTACAACGTTAACGTTTTCTTTTATTTGTGACAGTTAAAAGGTAGTATCGCGTTAGTATCTGTTTTGGCTCCTTCTTATTATCGTTCGAGAGCTTACCTGCAACACAGCTCTGTATCATCATCAACAAAATAAAAACTACTATCAATTAGCACAAAGAAATCCATATTTTATTATGTGTGACATTGTAACACGGTGAACAAGCTGTAACAGACATGATTAATAGACATGTCTTAATCTGTGTGACACGCTGAAACAAACATCATTGCAAGATATGTTTCGTATGTTGTAACATTCATTTGAGACCGGATTATGAGAACGTTAAGGTCACATTAAATGCAGTTTGTATATTCGAAGAGATTATAATGTGTGTGCACTCATCTATTTTCATTTAGTTTTGCCTTTTCCTTTCGAGTGGCAGAAGGACTTCGCTTTTTCGCCCATCTTTCAACATACGGACAAGACATGTTGACCAGGAACGAAAGCAGAAACAAACTGCCCACAAGATGGAAAGAGGAAATATAGCTTCCGGACATGTCACGTAAAGATCCTGAAAAGAAACGAATTATCTCCTAAAGACCAAACTTACACAAATAAAATCCAATGGAGATGTAGGACTGTAGACTATTGAAAGAAATGTGCATTCATTATATACTATAATAATCACGTGTGTCAGGAATTGATTAAGATAAATAAACTAACACTGAAGAGTGCAAAACTAGTATCTAACTAGCATGAGCGCTTTCGACTCTTAATGAGTATTTTGCAACGGCAAATACAAAACATAGACAAGACAAACAAATAAACAGAAAAACGGTTGTGTTTGCAAATCTGTACATGGATGTTTCTACAGAAGTAAACATTTAAATGTATTATGTTTCAACTAGTTTATTTCAACTTATTGGGGATGATGGAAATATATTTATTGACCTAGAAATCGATGATCCATAACGACATCCGTTATTTTATGTAACATTATGTAAGTGCAAATTATAATCCGGATATTTCATTGTTATAGTACTAGTTTTAGGCTCCGAAGCAAATTTAGAGAATTATTTAAACGAAATTGCGTCGGCTGCAAAATATAATTTGTTTGTGCATGGCTGCCTTTTCCTAGTCTTCTTGGTTTAAACCGCTTGGTTTCAATGTTCGAAGGCGGAGTATCCAGTAAGATTGCTTTTATTTTCTGGTTCAGAATTCCAGTTGGGGTTGTGAGCAATTGCAATAAATGTTATACCACTGAAAGTGTGGCCAAGGGAAGAGAACTGTTCTTCGGCCGGGCTTCTGTTTAGCTTCTTTGTCATCCAATCAGATCTATGAAGGTTGATCCTTTTGTGTAGCTTTTCAGTTTCTCCGACATACTGAAGGCTACAGATCTTACATGTGATGTGACAAATCACATTCTCTGTTTTGCACGTTTTGTTTGGACCATGTATGTTTAGCTTTTACCTAGTCACTGTGTTAGAAAATATCTCTATCATATGCTGACAGGTTTTGCATCTTTTGTCGCCACAGGGGCCAGATTGACTAGGGTGGTTAGTTATGGGTCATTGATTTCTAGGTCAATACAACTATTTTCCAGCATCCTCAACAAGTTGAAATAAGCTTTTTGAAACATAATACATTTAATGGTTTAATTCATGTAGAAACAGCCCTGTAAAGTTTTGCAAACACAAAGGTTTTTCTGTTTTTATTTGTTTGCTTTGTCTATGTTTTCTATTTGCCTTTGAAAAAGACTCATTAAGACTCGAAAGCGCTCATGCTAGTTAGATACTAGTTTTGCACTCTTCGTTGTCAGTTTATTGCATTTATCTTGATCAATCCCTGACACACGTGATCCCTTGCTGGATCCAGTGCCATTGAAAGGACTGTTATTTGCCATATGATTTGTATTATATATATATATATATATATATATATATATATATATATATATATATATATATATATATATATATATATATATATGTATATATATATAACTGATCATCGACAGGCAATTCTAAACAATGTGGACCCTACCAGACATACTGAATATAAACATCTTATAATTTTATACAGCTTAAAGTTGTTTCCTCCCGTCTTATTATATTTTAAAAATTGAAGACATTCTTATGTAGTTTCTAATTAATTGATGTTAATGCTCGAATTGTGGAATCTTTAGATTTGTTCTAATATCCTCCCATTTCGTTTGATTTAGATATAAAAATCTCCCTATTTCATCAATTTTTCCGCAGCTAAATTAGCAAAAAGAAAAATATTTCTTTCTCAATAGCAATGCCGAAGATAATAGAACTAAGCTTTGTTTTATTCCTTTGATTGGAATCGGAACTGTTTTGAGTGATATGTTACTAGTAAGCTAGGTTTTGTTATTCTACTGGTCTGGTCTGTTCATTATTAAATAAATTTGTTAATTATTTTCCTCTTCAAGTTTGAGACAAATTCATAGTAGGATTGACAGCTTCGGACTCCTCAGTAAGTAGCTGATAATTGCAGGTCCAGATGGCCTCTTACATCTCCCTTGCCCTCCCCCTCCCCCTCCCCCCAATCTCTCAATAACCAGGGGTGTCCCAGTCCAACCGTGTATGCATTTTTGGATCGAGGTACCTGGTTACTTTATTTATCTGAATCCAAAATCAGGCACTGTATGTTTGCTACACACATTATGTAAGAGCACGTGGTCTTCCAGGCAAGGTCAAGGTCAATGATATCTTAAAGATTCCCGATACCTCTACCCCATAAGTCCACTTTAACTTTGCACCCGATCCATTGATTTGTCCACTTACCTAATGTTGTGAATAGGACGGCAATAGATACTCCGTGCATTAGGTTGGTGAACCCCAGACAACTGCCCAGCTTTTCCATCCCCAGATAATCCACTAGATTCACCGCAAACAGAGCGAAGTACATCCCACCAACTACACCATGTATACACATGCAAACAATAAAGGACGGGAACGTGGTGAATAAGGCTATACAATTAGCTAGGATACCATCTACCAGCGATGCTATAGCAATCAGAGTTGATCTCCTAATGAACTTTAAGTCAGAGATAAAACCAATTATGATTCTGAACAAAAGGTCAATGATTCCCATAACAGAATAAAGTAAACCTATCTGTGTCTCATCAAGACCAATTTCTCTTGCTTGTGGAGCTAAGAAAACCGACATAAAAACCAGACCGCTACAAGTGAGAGCTGCCTGGAACAATAATGTCCAGAACAAAGGATTTTTCATTAGCTCCAAATCAAATATTGTTCGAAAAGATCGTGCTATTGCGGATACATCGCAACAAGTTTTTCTGTTGATATCTTTTTCATTTGCTTTGTACCCTTCCACTTCTTTTAGGCTAGTTTCCGTCCAAATCGAAACGTGCAAGTTTTCAGCACTTGCCAAACGCGCGACATCCGACTGGGATATTGACTCAATAACTCCAGAGATTGAACCTGTTATGCTTGATTCAGTAATGGTTCTCACTCTTTTTCCACGCAGGAGCTGTGCTCTGTGTTGTATATCTATATTTGGTGTTAGCGTGTTCTCCTGATCCCCTCTAAGTGGAAGTTCTTCATCATTGAAAGTGTCTAGTGTTTTGTCCTCAATCGCAAGCTGCCGTTGCAAAATCGGACGTATAGTACCGTTACCCTGGAAACCATTAACGTTTCCGCTATATATGTCTCCGGGCTTTTGCAGGCCTTTCATATCATGATTATAGTCCGAAGCAGCTGATTGAACATTATAGTTTAACGGTTTTAGTTCTATTGATTTCCCTCTCATTCTTGATTTTCTTTTGTAAAATTCCAAAGGTCGAAAAAGTGCGGCTGCAACCCAACAGTGAAGAACAATTCCAGACACTATCAGAAATGTACCAGAGTAACCGTAGTATTCAAACATGGCAGTGACAACTGGAGCAAACACAAGACCTCCCATACTCGTTCCGCTGACTGATATGCTATTAGCAAGGCCACGCCTCTTTTTGAAATACTGGCTTAAAATGACAACTGTCGGTAAATGGATAAAGGCATAAGCCACACCTGAAATGTAATGCAAAATCAATCAAACTGTTAATGTATTGCAAAATCAATCAAACAGTTAATGTATTGCAGAATCAATCAGTTAATAAATTTCAAAATCAATCAATCAGTTCATTAGTGAAATAGACAAAAGAGAACTAATCCCTATCTAAAATGTCATAATCGTTTTGTAAATCCGAATGTACAACTGCTTTGTTCTAAACAAATCGAAATAGTCATAAATAAATACATGTACCAGAACAACTATCATTCACAATGATATATTGTATGTACAACTGTCAAACACACACACACACACACACACACTGACATTCTTAGCAAATGCCACACACACAAAATGACATATTGTCTGTACAACTCTCACACACAATGACATATTAAAGGAACAAATGTTACACACACAAAGACAAATTGTCTGTAGAGCTGTCACACACAATGATATTTACTGTACAACTGTCATACACACAAGGGAACATTGTACAATTGTCACACACACAATGCATATTGTCTGTACAACTATCACAAACACAATGACATATTGTCTATACAACTGTCACGCAAACAATGACATATTGAATGGACAAATGTCACACACAATGATAACTCGTCTGTACAGCTGTCACAAAACACAATGACATATTGTCTGTACAACTGTCACTCACACAACGACAGATTGTCTGTACAACTGTCACGCGCACAATTACATATTGTCTGTACAACTGTCACAAACACAATGTCATATTGTCGGTACAACTGTCACACACACAATGACATATCGTCTGTACAAATGTCACACACACAACGACATATTGTCTTGACAACTGTCACACACAATGATATCTTGTCTGTACAACTATCATGCAAACAATGACATATTGAATGGACAACTGTCACACACAATGATATCTTGTCTGTACAGCTGTCACAAAACACAATGACATATTGTCTGTACAACTGTCACAAACACAATGGCATATTGTCTGTACAACTTTCACACACACAATGACATATTTTCGGTACAACTGTCACACACACAATGTCATATCGTCTGTACAAATGTCACACACACAACGACATATTATCTGTACAACTGTCACACACACAACGACATATTGTCGGTGAAATTGACACACACAACGACATATTGTCTGTACAACTGTCATACACACACAACGACATATTGTCGGTAAAATTGTCACACACAACGACATATTGTCTGTACAACTGTCACACACACAATGACATATTGTCGGTATAACTGTCACACACACAACGACATATTGTCTGTAAAACTGTCACACACACAGTGACATATTTTCGGTACAACTTTCACAAACACAATGACATATTGAGTGAATAACTGACACACACACAATTACATATTTCTATATATTTTTTCTGTCATTATTTCAGTGCTACTATGACGATTGCAGTTATTTTAAAATTAAATTACATTTTCAATTTTACCACAAAAACCCCACAAAAACAACAGACACACTCTCAGTGGCTTACCTGCTAAAACACCCTGGCCAATGATGACGTATTTGATTTGAGTGGACCTGGAGTTGATGAGGTATGCAACACTGTTCAGTAGCCCGCCAATTACAAGAGACATACGAGCACTGAGTCTGGCACCTCCAGCTAACATCACGATCAAGGCTGAAATAATAAAACATTGTCTTTTCTTTACTCCTTTTTCTTTCTTTCTTTCTTTCTTTCTTTCTTTCTTTCTTTCTCTCAGTGAGATTTGTTTCCTTAGCCAAGAAAGTCTAGGAAATTCATTAATGACATAAATTTTCTCTTTCCTTCATATACCAGGCAATATAACAAACGATTCAACGAATATTTTAAACTTTAACATTTATTATGAATCTGCATACATTAAAAACTTTTCTTTCTTTCTGTCTTTCTTTCTTTCCTTCTATATTTCTTTCTTTCTTTCTTTCTCTCTCTCTCTCTCTCTTTCTTTCTTTCTTTCTTTCTTTCTTTTATTCTTTCATTCTTTCTTTCTTTTCATGACAGTTGTTTAATCTGCGGGGACAGTCTAGGAAACTCATTATCGACTGAAATATCATTTTTGCTTCATGTGCTAACCAGTAATAAATTCTTAGGATTCAGCAAATATTTTTAAACTGTCTTCCTGATTAGACTCTCCATCCATACACAATTTCTTTCTTTCTTTCTTTCTTTCTTTCTTTCTTTCTTTCTTATGATATTTGTTTCTTTGCATAAATAATTTATGATATCCATTTCCAAATGCAGTATCATTATGCTTCATGCGCCAGCCAGAATAGTAAAAATTAAAAATCAAAAGATTGAACGAATATTTTAAAAAGCATCCATTCAAATTCTACGTTTGCTTATCTGTGTGCAGTTCTTGAAGAAATACAGAATTGTTAAACCTTAGTTCTACAGCTATTGACTACTTTTATTGAACATAATGGTTTTTTAGGCAATTTTTCATACGATTCATTCATTCAGAATAGTAACTATCTATAAGGTTCATTTGATATTTTGGAAGCGAGTTGAAGAAATAAGGCGACAAAAACATGCATATATTTTCACATGGCCGTTTTTAACCGTAACCCTTGTCGCCATGTTAGTTGTTAATTCCATCTTTGTGCACAGTACTACATACATAACAAGCGTCCTTGATCGGTTTTTCTTTACATATCATCATATAAATTTTCATCTTAAATCCTCGAGAAGTATAATAAATACGACAGCGATAAATTTCAGACAAAATGCATTTTTAAAAGAACTGGCATATATACCTACAAGAGAGACTGTAAACGCCATTTTGGACACTGGATATGGCAGATGTGACGGCTGAAGACGTTTGAAACTGTTTCTGGTACTCGTTGAAGAAAATACCCTCCAGTTTCAACATTCCCACGACCAAGACGCTATTTATATAGGCCCCTGTTAGAAACAAGATGAAAAGCCGTACATACAGTTGCTTGGTTGTGTTGATTATTAAGGAAATGTTTAAGAAAACGAATTGAATACACTCGCATTTACCAAGAATTGTATACACTCGCATTTCCCAAAAGCATATTTAGTACATGATTATTAGGCTTAGTTTCGAACTTCTGGGCATTGAATACTCTCTGGTTGTATACACATACAGCCATGGATGCCCCAAATACAGTCATGTATGCCCCAAATACAGTCATGGATGCCCCAAATACAGTCATGTATGCCCCAAAATAAGGGAGTATCATGTGTGTTGGATACAGTACTATTAAAAAAAAAGTACAGATATAAAACACCAACCATAGTCAGGTATGCAGGCCATAAAATTCATATAATTCATTGCAGAAAATAGAATTTGTGTTTTTATATTTTTGTAATGATTTAGTAGACCCTTCACTGAAACTCTGGTAGGTGGCATGATGTGATGGGGGGGGGGGGAGAGTGTGACGGGGGTGGTGAACTGGCTTCGTATTCAGTGTGAGATATCGGTCTCAAATACAAATTTAAATGTTATATACATCTAATCCTTGATTTAGCATCATTCCATCATTCCAACGTCTAGGTCTATCCCTCTAGTTCCTATTACCGGTATCCGGTATGAGTTATCTATCAGACCTACATTTAAAGTACGAACCATACAGTCTGGTAATAGATTTGGATAACACAAATGTGTACATTGACATGGCTTGTCTGTTTTCGGTAGGACGCTGAAATACACTATGAAGTTAAGTTGTGGATCAAGTGATTACAAGAAGGCATATTCACACGTTGTGCTTCTGAACTCATATATATGCATGCCAAACATGGGAGGGTTATGCAGAAGATATTGCACTACCCAAATTGTGTCCCAGTCGGTGAGCAGCTTGTAACAAATACGTGCCTAACTCTATTCTAACAGATAACACAGATCCATAGTTCATCATCACTTACACACGACACCAGTATCACTCTTTAGGAGATCGTACGTCATGTCAGTATTTTCAATATGTCACATGCAGTCAGTGCCAATTGCTTTTGAAATTTCGCACATCAGGACGGGTCGTGCATACCGGTTATTCTTGCAAGACAGAACACACCACTCCCACCAACAACTCATAGAAAATTAGTCAATTGTATCCAACCTCCTACGTCACATTCTCACGCACCCAAGAAAAATATCTTTATAGGAAAAGGTGTCTATGTAATGCGTGATTGAAATTCGAAGAATATATTACGGAGTATATGTCACTGATTTATATCAGTTATAGATATATGACCTATTCAAAAGTTTTTCCAAGCTGTGCCCACTCTATTTTGCATCACGAAATCTTTTCTAATGTGCAAAAATATAGAAATTAACAGATTTGACACTTTAACTGAAAGAAAAGAAAATATCTAAGGTTTGCCGAAAACAAAGCAATTTTTTTCTTGTCAGTTCAACACATTTTGGGGAAGTTTTCACCTGGTTTAGAAGTGCAGTTTGGAAGACAAGTTACCTCAAACTGAGCAATGTTATATAAAATAATGTATGTACACCAGATCTTTGACGGATACCGCTACCATTGGTAATCAGGGAAAAGACAGGGAGACGTTCAGAAAGATTAAATCACATGTTGGAAATGTCGACTGAATGCACATCATAAAGCGTGCAATCTAACCTGTACCCCTATTATGATCTCTACCTACAATCGGACATGCAGACACGTCAAAAATTCATTTTACCAGCAAGAATCATCCAGGCCCAACCTCTGTCTATGGGAAGGTCGATATTGTTTGCCTCCTCATCCATGTCTTTCTCATCAGTTCTTTGATCCTGGTCATCTTCGCTCGGTTTGGTGTCATCTTTTGTTTGGTTACTTGCATATTTCTCAGACATCTTCTTTTCTGCAATTAGTGCTTTATTAGGTTAATTGTAATGCTAAAGCGAACATTAAACAAATTACCCCTTGGACAGAATGTAGCAAACTATTCTAAATTTTCAATATTAGTACTTTTAAAAGAAGAAAAACTATGTATTATCACGAATGAAATTTTACATAGGATTTCCAAACTTGTCGCAAAGTTATTTCTTTAACTTTTTATGGGGGTGGGGGTGGGAGGGGGAGAAGATTAATACATCGTCAAGTTACGGATGAATTACGTATCCCTTTTCATTTCCCTCCTCTATATAGCCTTGTTGTCGTTGAAGAGTCTCAACACAAATCTGAAATGGGGCACCGGGTGGCTGAGTGGTCTAAGGAGATCGCTGTTACAGAAAACTGTAATCTCACCTCTTTTCGCATGGCTTCGAGTCTCGGGCTCGGCCAACGAGGGTCTGTCAAAAAGCTTGCCAGTAGATTCCTGTGGGTAGGTAGTTCTTCCCGGGCTTTTCCCGGGTTCTTTCTTCACCGTGTATAGCCTATCATGTGCTGAAAAATGGCTTTAAACCCATTACAACACCAACAAATCTGAACCCGTACAGAAAAGACCAGATTAGGGAAGCCTGCTTAGAAAATCTTACTATCACTTAACTTTAAAGTTTATATCAGTATTCGAATTATAAGATTATGCCAAATGTGTTCTATATCTAAGCTCGCTCGGAGAGAAGTTATCGAAAAACAAAAGTGTTAAAATTTGGAACAAGAGTTCCGTTTTTGTACTCAGAAACTCGTGACTACGGGACTGACTTCAGGTTGGTTGGAACGTCACAGGAATGAAGATACTTAACAAATGTTATTAGAGACAGGCTATTTTGACGTATATACAGGGCCATTTTGACATAGAGACAGGGCCATAGCGACAAAGAGACAGGGCCATCATGACATATAAACATGGCCATAGTGACACAAAGACGGGGCCATAGTGACATAAAGACAGTGCCATCGTGATATAGAGAAAGAGCAATCGTGACATAGAGACAGGGTCATCGTGACATGAAGACAGGGCCATATTGACATAGAGATAGGACATGTATGTCATCTTGTAGATAACCAGTGTATAGAGGATAAGTAGATTCTATGAGCGCGAAGAAAGGAACGTATGGACGGCAAAATGACAGCTACAAAGACCTACGTGTAAAAAGTGGCGGTAGAAAGCAATTGTTTTCGCTTTTGAAAATTTGAATATATTTAGGTGTGCATAAATACGCACCAGTGTCTTTACTCGTATGTTTTGCAGTGTGTGCGTGTGTGCGCCTCGTTTTGTTAGAATATCTACTTACCGAATCCTCTCGTCATTTCACTCGTGGCATTCTGACGAGCAAGGGAAATAGGTCAAGTTAATTTAAAGTCCACAATAAATCACAATGAAACATAACGGGAAGCTTTAAAAAAGTTATATGAGCTGTGTACGCTCTTCTTGTGTCAACTTCATGTTGTATAAGTGTTATTATTGGGGACAAAACTGCCTTATCTAAAGGAAAACCGGATTAAGCCGTAATGCAAGATAAGGGATTTTATATTTAACAGTTTTATTCTCAAAACGTACCAGTGAATGAATATTATAGTAGACGGGGTTTTAAGCTCAGTAGGTCAAAGGTGTGATCCTTTGGTATTATTTTTTTTATCACTATAATATACTTTTTTCATTGCTGTTCCATTTCGTGAGACATCATGAGATATTGGTCAAAAATGGGTGTATGTAATATTTTAGCATTGCTATACACTTGACGTTTATGTCTAACTGTTTGTATATAGTAATACAGTCCACTTTATTTGCAATTATGCTAAGCTATTCGACCAAGATTTGATGTCGTGGTTGGAGTTTAATTTAAAACTTTTACAGCTTGGTTTCAGATACGCGCACCTGTTTTCGGCCTATTAACACAAGGCTACTATCTTTGATAGGATTATATTTGCTATAATGTGTGTATGCTAATAGTTATCTCAGTATAAAGGTCGTAAAATCCTACATGTCCCATAGTCTTCAAAACATACTCTCCTTAATAACAGTTGAACTAATAAAATCATGATTGAATTATACGTAATGAAAGCAGAGTCACATGTTTTATCTTTTTATTTTAATATGCCATGTTTTCCCACAAAGGTCCTAACGTCCTCGTACCATAAAATGAGATAAGACCCTAGGTAGGCGAGGTATATCCCCATGTTCTGCACACGTTGTCAGAGATTGCTAAACAGACTAGGTGTATGCCGATAATGTGGACTCGCTGTCAGATACCGCTACACAGGCGAGATATATCCCTATGTTCTTTCTTCACACGCTGTCAGACATTGCTACACAGGCCAGGCATATCCCATGTTCTGCACACGCTGTCAGAGATTGCTAAACAGACGAGGTATACCCCGATAACGTGGACTCGCTGTCAGATATCGCTACACAGGCGATATATATCCCTATGTTTGTTCTCCACACGCTGTCAGAGGTTGCTACACAGGTCAGGTATATCCCATGTTCTGCACATGTTGTCACAGAGATTGCTAAACAGACGAGGTATATCCCGATACTGTGGACTCACTGTCAAGCATTACTACACAGGCCAGGTATCTCCCCATGTTCTTTCGCCACACGCTGTCAGAGATTGCCACACAGACGAGGTATATCCCCATGTTCTGCACACGCTGTCAGTGACTGATACACAGACGAGGTATATCCCCATATTGTAGACTCACTGTCAGATATTGCTACACAGGTGAGGTTTATTCCCATGTTTTGCACATGCTGTCAGAGATTGCTACACACGAGGTATATCCCCTTGTTCTGTACACATATATTGTTAAACAGCGTTCTTTATTTATTATGGTGGGGTTGTCTGTGTGTATTTCGGCGACAGTGCACCGTGATGAGTTATAAGGCATTTATCATGATCAGGTAGTTAAATTTGTAAACTAATGACATTGTTTTGTTTATAGTTCAGCCTCTCAAAACAACCTGACATTCCACTGCAAAACTTTCGCCTTGAGTTTATCCTTGAAGGTACTTTAGAATAAGATATGATTTATTATCATTTTGGACACAATGGAAAGTTCAGTACTGAGAAACAAATGTAGATAATATATAGTAAAATTAATTGTTACCTGAGTCCTGTCAATAGCAGATCCTTACAGATTTAAATTGGTATTAAAGGTTTATTATTAATAATAGACACGTGAACTTTTGATATGCTGTGTATATTGAATTTAAAAGTAGAAGAATGGAAATAAAAATTAAAACATAATTTAAAAAAAAAATTAATGATGTTTTAAAGATTAAATTTGATTATTTTCCCCAAAAATAAATATCTATAATATTTGTTGGGAATGATATTAAATATTATCAGCATGTATGCATTTCTACACCATAAACAAGCTGCAATGATGGATATTTGTCTTGTTGTCTTCTGCTGAGCCTGACGTAGTTGTTATAAAATCAAACAACAACAACAGCAACAAATATATAACACAAATATAGTAACTTAAGTTAAATCCATGTTTGAAAACACACCTTACAAAAACATTTAGAGAGAGACAAAGACTAACGCATATGATGTCGAGCTTTTTGGTATTATGCTTGTTCGTTCCACACAGCATGGTCAGTTCTATCCTATATGCAGTCCTAGTTCAGTACAGTTTTAAATCAGCGTCATTAAATGTAGCTAAAGCTACTTAACTAATTTTAAATACTTCGTGTGAAACAAAGTATATACTGTTAGCTACATTTAATGACGTTGACCTGAACATGACTGCTACAGAAAGAATACAATTCTCAATGCTGTGTGAAATGAACAATATAAAAGGAGACACTGCTCCATGCATACAGACTATAGACCTATACACTTCATAGCCTCCCAACAACTACGGAAAACTTAGTAACAGCCAAAAACATCTTATATAAAACATGCTTTTTTTTTCTAATTTTATTAAGCATCTCCATTGTGCCCCGGTTGAATCAAAAATATACCTACAATATTTAATGACAAATAATACACTTACCAGCCAGAAGGAATCATTTATCCGTCAGCACATAATTCCATAAGCAAATTTCACTGTAGCACTTGCCATATTTCCAGGACAGAAAAATAAATGTTGAAAGAATCCGTGAACTTGAAAGTTTAGCACATGTTTATCCGCTAGAGCCCTTTTTTTGAGGGTTTATTATTGTACATAGAGGTAATTTTACAATCAATATTAAGGACAAAACAAGTATGTCACACACAGTTTCACCTTCTCCAAAGAAAAGAATTGTTATATAGGATAGAGACACAGATCTCTAATTACCCATGAATGATCTAAAGAAAGATGTTACTTTTCGTAGTACTAAGTATAACTACAGTAGAGCTGAGTAGCCAATATCGTTTTATTATTTACATTATAACTTATCAAAATTGGAACTGACGAAAATAAAACAGTTTCTTGTAATAAATATTAATTATTTATTATCAATTTCATATAGCATCCATATATTAAACATGATAATACCTCATTATTATGCGACGTTTATGTTGTTATTTTTCTTTGCTCACGCGTATAAACTGTGTACTTCGGACGCAACGGTCACACCAAAGCCCTCATTAACATATTTATCTTAATGCGCCGCATGTAAACGTTGGACGTGAACACTAGTGAAGAATTCCTTTTACTTTAAAGGAAAATATTGGGTGAGAAAAATAATCTACGTTAGGGTTTGGGCCGAGACAAGGAAATCCCAGCCGCGGGTTTATATTGTATGTGTTCCCACTCGGGTAGGCCTCTTGGGGAGACAAATAGCATAAACCCTTGACTGGGATTTCCTTGTCTCGGCCCAAACCCCAACATAGATTCTATATATACAATTTACAATGGGTCTAAGGAGTTACTTTACGTGTGTATAATTTATACAATTTACAATGGGTCTAAGCAGTTACGTCACGTATGTATGATTTATACAATTTACAATGGGTTTAAGCACTTACATTATGTGTGTATAATTTAAGCAATTTACAATGGGTCTAAGCACTTACGTTACGTGTGTATAATTTATACAATTTACAATGGGCTTAAGTAGTTCCGAGTGTATGATTTATACAATTTGTAATGGGTCTAAGCAGTTAAGTTACGTTTGTATGATTGCATGACTACATGAGTATCACATATCTGCTTGTTTAGGTTTCAGTAATTGTTTATAAACAGAGTTATATTGTACTTAATGGGAAGACAGAGATGAAACCTCTAAAGCAGAATCTACTCAAGTTGTCTACTAACTCATTTTTTAATGTCACAGATTGAAAAAAGAAATACAGGTCATTGGGATACAAACACTTTCTCCAGGTATATGTACCCTTCGATGTAAGAAAAAAACCCACCCAAAATATTGGAAGTTGAACACAAAATGCATTCCATTTTATTGTTCAGTTAGGTTAAGACATTAATTAACAAAGTGTGGCATTGTGACCTATACGATATTATGGGAATTCAGATGAACCATTTTACTTTATGCTTAATTAATTACCAATAATAGTTGTTAACTGGCACTTTAAAGATTACGCCATAAATAGTCACAGAGAGTTATTTGAATTTAATTTTGTACAACTGATCTTAGCATGATTATATATCTCACATGAGCAAATATCTATACATTTTAGAATGTTTGGGATCGGAAGCTCACATTCGGATCATCATATATGATGACGTTGTACCTATATTGTGGATCTCTGTAAGGCATTGTACCTTTAGTGTGGATCTCTGTCTGGCATTATACCTATAGTGTGGATCTCTGTAAGACATTGTACCTATAGTGTGGATCTCTGTAAGGCATTGTACTAATAGTGTGGATCTCAGTATGGCATTGTACTTGTATTATGGATCTCTGTACGACATTGTACACATAGTGTGGATCTCTGTCTGGCATTGTACCTATAGTGTAGATCTCTTTAAGGCATTCTACCTATAGTATGGAGCTTCGTATGGCATTGTACCTATAGTGTGGATCTCTATATGGCATTGTACCTATAGTGTGGACCTCTGTAATGCACATACCTGGCTGTGTGCACCTAAAATATCCCAAAAGTAGAACTATTTTCTTCTAATCAAATCCGAGATGTCCACAAAACGTCGTGTATGTATTAAAGGAAGTATTGTAGTCTTGTATATTACGGATTGTAGTGTTTGGTGGACACTTATACTCAATTGTAGTAGTAATAATAATGGTAGTCCCCGAGTCCGATGAGGATGGCTTCTATGTAATCATCTGTGGGTATGGAGATGCTGTTGCAGCCCCGCTTGCATAGTCGATAACAGATGGAACATTGAAACTTTGTTGTAGTTACAGGACGGACGCTGACCTGTGGCGACAATCCCGGGCTGACTACGTCTGGCTCCGGCTCTAATTTTCAGCGATTTGGTCCTGTGCTTTTCTTTTAGCTCCGATAGTTTGAGGCCGCACCACTGTAAGCTGTCTTTCAGGTGCCGTCTTAACTCTTTTGTGGTTTCTTCAGTTGTGTCAGTTCCTCAAAGAACTGTTTCGGGAAGCGAGTGCTGTCCATTTTGATGGCATGGCCTGACCAGAGAAGTAGGGCTTTGAGCAGCATCACCTAGATATTGTTGTTGTTGTTGTTGTTGTTGTGGGGTTTAACGCCATTTTTCAGCACGATAGGCTATACATGGCGGCCAGTATTAATGGTGGAGGAAGAACCCGGAAAACCCCGGAAAGAACCACCGACCCACGAGATGCTACTGGCAGGCTTTCTCACATGCCTACATTGGCTGAATCTTAGACTCGAACCGCCGCAGTCAGAGGTGAGATGGCAGTGATCCGTAACGAAGAGCGCTTTAGACCACTCGGCCACTCGGGGCCCCCCCTAGATATTGTATTGGCTTTATCCATGATTTCGAGGTTGGTAACCTTATTTGCCATCGGATCCCAAGGATGGAGTGGAGAACCAGCATATGAACTCTATCCAGCTGCTTGATACGTCTGCAGTATACATTCTATATAGTTACCATAAAAACTGGAAACAATCAGCCTGTTGCGCGCGCACACTCACCCCCCACCCCCACCCCACACAGAAGTTAACCTGTGATAGTTCTTGTTCCTGTCAAATTGGTAGGATCATGCTGTTAGTGGCATGGTCTTCAACGTTACCTTCAAGTAGCAGTACATTAGTACCCGAGTGAAAACCAAATTATTTTAGACCCAGGCAGCTCAGTGGTGAATTTGTGTCTTTGCACCTGTACTTTTCGGGTTTCAGTTCCCTGAAATCTGTTAATATACGCGAGAGGAGTTTGAGGCAGAAGAAAACAACATTTGTACACATAATCCAAATCTAAGATTAAGACTGGCCCCAGTGTAAATGTATTTCACAGGCTGCATTGATTGGCCCCAGTGTAAATGTATTTCACAGGATGCATCGATTGGCCCCAGTTTAAATGTATTTCACAGGATCCTTTTATTAGAAACAGTGTAAATGTATTTTATATGATACATTTATTGGAAATAGTGAAAATACATTTAACAGATTCATCGATTGCACCCAATAAAAATGTATTTCACATTATGCTTTTATTAGAAACAGTGTAAATGTATTTCACAGGATTCATTTATTAGAACCAGTTTAAATGTATTTCACAGGATGCTTTTATGTCAGGATAATGTGACTGGGTGGGACACGATTCTACATGTCTGCAGCATAATGCCTCAGTGCGACATTACTATCAAATGCCGCACTGCAGATATCGTAGCGATATGACTGAACTTTTTTTAAAGCTACATTATAAATCCAAATCGCACACACACAAATAATCTGATTTCACCCATAAATATTTGCCCTTCAAATCTGGCTAAGCACACGGTGAACACGAGCACTTGTGCATGTCTAAGTCAGTTTTAAATTTCGAGGATTTATTTATGTACAGTAGTCATTAGAATTACAAAGTGCTCATTCACTATTTGGAAAGAAAACTATTATTTTGGGATTATTGTGAATTTATTCAAGGACATTGATTGTGATGCATCGATATTTTAACATATCATCTCATTCAAGGCTACTTTCCCATCAGTATACTCATTACTGAAAATGACTGTGAATTCATTTTGGAATTGTGATATAATTTTTTTTAAAAATTATTCAGAACTTAATTCACAATACTATAAGTTCCTTCTAAATTTTCACTATGTTCTATAGGGGAAACAATTTATATGTTTTAGTTTTACTGAACACGGTTTTGTTTTCTTCTGTTGCTTTGTTTAAGACCATAGTGTCGTAAGAAAAGTATTAGTTATGGATGAACTGATTGACGAATGGGCCATGAATTACATGTTTGAAAAATGGGTTATGAATTACCTGATTGAAGAATGGGCATTGAATTACCTGTTTGAAGAATGGCTATGAATTATCTGATTGAATAATGGGCTATGAATTACCTGTTTTGAAGAATGGGTTATGAATTTCCTGTTTTGAAGAATTGGCTATGAATTACCTGATTGAAAAATGGGCATTGAACCTGATTGAATAATGGGCTATGAATTACCTGTTTTGAAGAATGGGCTATAAATTACATGATTGAATAATGGACATTGAATTACCTGTTTGAATAATGGGTTATAAATTACCTGATTTAATAATGGGCTATGAATTACATGTTTTGAAGAATGGGTTATGAATTACCTGATTGAATAATGGGCTATGAATTACCTGTTTTGAAGAATGGGTTATGAATTTCCTGTTTTGAGGAATGGGTTATGAATTACCTGATTGAAGAATGGGTTATAAATTGCCTGATTTAATAATGGGCTATGAATTACATGTTTTGAAGAATGGGTTATGAATTACCTGATTTAATAATGGGCTATGAATTACATGTTTTGAAGAATGGGTTATGAATTACCTGATTGAAGAATGGGCTATGAATTACCTGTTTGAATAATGGGTTATAAATTACCTGATTAAATAATGGGCATTGAATTACCTGTTTTGAAGAATGGGTTATGAATTTCCTGTTTTGAGGAATGGGTTATGAATTACCTGATTGAAGAATGGGCTATGAATTACCCGTTTGAAGAATGTGTTATGAATTACCTGATTAAATAATGGGCATTGAATTACCTGTTGTGAAGAATGTGTTATGAATTTTCTTATTGAATAATGAGCTATGAATTACCTGTTTTGAAGAATGGGTTATGAATTACCTAATTGAAGAATGGGCAATGACTTACCTGTTTCATGAATGGGTTATGAATTACATGATTGAACAATGGCCTATGAATTACCTCTTTGAAGAATGGGTTATGAATTACATGTTTCAAGAATAGGTTTTAAAGTACCTGTTTCAAAAATGGGCTTTGAATTACCTGTTTGAAGAATGGGCTTTGAAGTACCTATTCAAAGAATCGGCTAAGAATTAGCCGTTTGAAGAATGGGCTATACGTAAGCTGATTTAAGTATATAATAGAATAACAGTTGACCATGCATGAGCTGGTTAGACAGTAGAATATGCATGAATTCGTTATACAGTGGACCATACATGAGCTGATTGTACAGTGGACGATGAATGAGCTGGTTATACAATGGACTATGCATCAGCTGGTTATACAGTGGACAATGCATGGGCTGGTTATACTATGGATTATGCAGCAGTTGTTTATACAGAGGACTATGCACGAGCTTGTTACACGGTAGATTATGCACGAGCTGGTTATACAGTGGATTATGCATGAGCTGGTTCACAGTAGACAATGCATGAAATGGTTATACAGTGGAATATGCGTGAGCTGGTTATACAGTAGAATATGCATGAGCTGGTTATAAAGTGGACTATGCATGAGCTGGTTATACAGTGGATTATGCATGAGCTGGTTATACAGTAGAATATGCGTGAGCTGGTTATACAGTAGACTATGCATCAGCTGGTTATGCAGTGGACTATGCATGAGCTGGTTATACAGTAGATTATACATGAGGTGATAATACAGTAGAATATGCATGAGCTGGCTATACAATAGACTATGCATGAGATGGTTATACAGTGGACAATGCATGAGCTGGTTTACAGTAGATTATACATGAGCTGGTTATACAGTGGAATATGCGTGAGCTGATTATACAGTGGAATATGCACGGGCTGGTCATACAGAAGAATATGCATGAGCTGGTTATTCAGTGGACCATGCATGAGCTGGTTATACAGTAGAATATGCATGAGCTGGTTATACAGTAGAATATGTATGAGTTGGTTATACAGTGGAATATGCATGAGCTGGTTATACAGTAGATTATACATGAGTTGGTTATACAGTGGACTATGCATCAGCTGGTTATACAGTGGAATATGCGTGAGCTGGTTATACAGTGGAATATACGTGAGCTGGTTATACAGTGGAATATGCATGAGCTGGTTATACAGTGGACCATACATGAGCTGGTTATACAGTAGAATATGCATGAGCTGGTTATGTTACGGACCATGAATGAGCTGGTTATACAGTGGAATATGCATGAGCTGGTTATACAGTGGACTATGCATGAGCTGGTTATGCAGTAGACTTTGCACGAGCTGGTTATACAGTGGACAATGCATGAGCTGGTTATACAGTAGAATATGCATGAGCTGGTAATACAGTAAAATATGTATGAGCTGGTAATACAGTGGAAAATGCATGAGCTGGTAATACAGTAAAATATGTATGAGCTGGTTATACAGTAGAATATGCATGAGCTGGTTATAAAGTGGACTATGCATGAGCTGGTTATACAGTGGATTATGCATGAGCTGGTTATACAGTAGAATATGCGTGAGCTGGTTATACAGTAGACTATGCATCAGCTGGTTATGCAGTGGACTATGCATGAGCTGGTTATACAGTAGATTATACATGAGGTGATAATACAGTAGAATATGCATGAGCTGGTTATACAGTAGAATATGCATGAGCTGGCTATACAATAGACTATGCATGAGATGGTTATACAGTGGACAATGCATGAGCTGGTTTACAGTAGATTATACATGAGCTGGTTATACAGTGGAATATGCGTGAGCTGATTATACAGTGGAATATGCACGGGCTGGTCATACAGAAGAATATGCATGAGCTGGTTATTCAGTGGACCATGCATGAGCTGGTTATACAGTAGAATATGCATGAGCTGGTTATACAGTAGAATATGTATGAGTTGGTTATACAGTGGAATATGCATGAGCTGGTTATACAGTAGATTATACATGAGTTGGTTATACAGTGGACTATGCATCAGCTGGTTATACAGTGGAATATGCGTGAGCTGGTTATACAGTGGAATATACGTGAGCTGGTTATACAGTGGAATATGCATGAGCTGGTTATACAGTGGACCATACATGAGCTGGTTATACAGTAGAATATGCATGAGCTGGTTATGTTACGGACCATGAATGAGCTGGTAATACAGTGGAATATGCATGAGCTGGTTATACAGTGGACTATGCATGAGCTGGTTATGCAGTAGACTTTGCATGAGCTGGTTATACAGTGGACAATGCATGAGCTGGTTTTACAGTAGAATATGCATGAGCTGGTAATACAGTAAAATATGTATGAGCTGCATATACAGTGGAAAATGCATGAGCTGGTAATACAGCAAAATATGTATGAGCTGGTTATACAGTAGAATATGCATGAGCTGGTTATACAGTAGAATATGTATGAATTGGTTATACAGTAGAATATGTATGAGCTGGTTATACAGTAGAATATCAATGAGCTGGTAATACAGTAGAATATGCATGAACTGGTTTACAGTAGAAAATGCACAAGCTGGTTATACACTAGAATACGCATGAGCTGGTAATACAGTAGAATATGCATGAACTGGTTTACAGTAGAATATGTATGAGCTGGTTATACAGTAAAATATGCATGAGTTGATTATACAGTAGAATACGTATGAGTTGGTTAAACAGTAGAATATGCAAGAGCTGGTTATACAGTAGAATATGCATGAACTGGTTTACAGTAGAATATGCATGAGCTGGTTATACAGTAGTATATGTATGAGCTGGTTATACAGTAGAATATGCATGAGCTGGTTATACAGTAGAATATGCATGAGTTGGTTATACATTAGAATATGCATGAGTTGGTTATACAGTAGAATATGTATGAGTTGGTTATACAGTAGAATATGTATGAGCTGGTTATACAGTAGAATATGTATGAGTTGGTAATACAGTAGAATATGCATGAGCTGGTTATACAGTAGAATATGCATGAGCTGGTTATCCAGTAGAATATGCATGAGTTGGTTATGCAGTAGAAAATGCATGAGTTGGTTATAGAGTAGAATATGCATGAGTTGGTTATACAGTAGAATATACATGAGTTGGTTATACAGTACAATATGTATGAGTTGGTTATACAGTAGAATATGCAAGAGTTGGTTATACAGGAGAATATGCATGAGCTGCATATACAGTAGAACATGCATGAGATGGTTATACAGTAGAATATGTATGAGTTGGTTATACAGTAGAATATGTATCAGTTGGTTATACAGTAGAATATGTATGAGCTGGTTATACAGTAGAATATGCATGAGTTGGTTATACAGTAGAATATGCATGAGTTGGTTATGCAGTAGAATATGTATGAGTTGGTTATACAGTAGAATATGTATGAGTTGGTTATACAGTAGAATATGCATGAACTGGTTTACAGTAAAATATGCATGAGCTGGTTATACAGTAGAATATGTATGAACTAGTTTACACTAGAATATGCATGAGCTGGTTATACCGTAGAATATACATGAGTTGGTTATACAGTACAATATGTATGAGTTGGTTATACAGTAGAATATGCAAGAGCTGGTTATACAGTAGAATATGCATGAGCTGGTTATACAGTAGAACATGCATGAGCTGGTTATACAGTAGAATATGTATGAGTTAGTTATACAGTAGAATATGTATGAGTTGGTTATACAGTAGAATATGTATGAGCTGGTTATACAGTAGAATATGCATGAGTTGGTTATACAGTAGAATATGCATGAGTTGGTTATGCAGTAGAATATGTATGAGTTGGTTATACAGTAGAATATGCATGAACTGGTTTACAGTAAAATATGCATGAGCTGCTTATACAGTAGAATATGTATGAACTAGTTTACACTAGAATATGCATGAGCTGGTTATACAGTACAATATGCATGAGTTGGTTATACAGTAGAATATGTATGAGCTGGTTATACAGTAGAATATGTATGAGTTGGTTATACAGCAGAATATGCATGAACTGGTAAAACAGTAGAATATGTATGAACTGGTAATACAGTAAAATATGCATGAGTTGGTTATACATCAGAATATGGATGAGTTGGTTATACAGTCGAATATGTATGAGTTGGTTATACAGTAGAATATGCATGAACTGCTTTACAGTAAAATATGCATGAGCTGGTTATAGAGTAGAATATGTAAGAACTAGTTTACACTAGAATATGCATGAGCTGGTAACACAGTAGAATATGCATCAGTTGGTTATACAGTAGAATATGCATGAGTTGGTTGTACAGTAGAATATGTATGAGTTGGTTATACAGTAGAATATGGATGAGTTGGTTATACAGTCGAATATGTATGAGTTGGTTATACAGTAGAATATGCATGAACTGGTTTACAGTAAAATATGCATGAGCTGGTTATACAGTAGAATATGTATGAACTAGTTTACACTAGAATATGCATCAGCTGGTTATACAGTATAATATGCATCAGTTGGTTATACAGTAGAATATGCATGAGTTGGTTGTACAGTAGAATATGTATGAGTTGGTTATACAGTAGAATATGCATGAACTGGTAATACAGTAGAATATGCATGAGTTGGTTATACAGTAGAATATGTATGAATTGGTTATACAGTAGAATATGCATGACTTGGTTATACAGTAGAATATGCATGAACTGGTTTACAGTAGAACATGCATGAGCTGGTTATACAGTAGAATATGTATGAGTTGGTTATACAGTGAAATATGCATGAGCTGGTGATACAGTAGAATATGCATGAGCTGGCTATACAATAGACTATGCATGAGATGGTTATACAGTGGACAATGCATGAGCTGGTTATACAGTACATTATACATGAGCTGGTTATACAGTAGATTATGCATGAGCTGGTTATACAGTAGACTATGCATGAGCTGGTTTACAGTAGATTATACATGAGCTGGTTATACAGAGGAATATGCGTGAGCTGATTATACAGTGGAATATGCACGGGCTGGTCATACAGTGGAATATGCATGAGCTGGTTATACAGTGGACCATGCATGAGCTGGTTATACAGTAGAATATGCATGAGCTGGTTATACAGTAGAATATGCATGAGTTGGTTATACAGTAGAACATGTATGAGTTGGTTATACAGTGGAATATGCATGAGCTGGTTATACAGTAGATTATACATGACCTGGTTATACAGTGGACTATGCATGAGCTGGTTATACAGTGGAATATGCGTGAGCTGGTTATACAGTGGAATATACGTGAGCTGGTTATACAGTGGAATATGCACGAGCTGTTTATACAGTGGACCATACATGAGCTGGTTATACAGTAGAATATGCATGATCTGGTTATGTTATGGACCATGCATCAACTGGTAATACAGTGGAATATGCATGAGCTGGTTATACAGTGGACTATGCATTCGCTGGTTATGCAGTAGACTTTGCATGAGCTGCTTATACAGTTGACAATGCATGAGCTGGTTATACAGTAGAATATGCATGAGCTGGTAATACAGTAAAATATGTATGAGCTGGATATACAGTGGAAAATGCATGAGCTGGTAATACAGTAAAATATGTATGAGCTGGTTATACAGTAGAATATGCATGAGCTGGTTATACAGAAGAATATGTATGAATTGGTTATACAGTAGAATATGTATGAGCTGGTTATACAGTAGAATATGCATGAGCTGGTAATACAGTAGAATATGCATGAACAGGTTTACAGTAGAATATGCATAAGCTGGTTATACAGTATAATACGCATGAGCTGGTAATACAGTAGAATATGCATAAACTGGTTTACAGTAGAATATGTATGAGCTGGTTATATAGTGAAATATGCATGAGTTGGTTATACACTAGAATACGTATGAGTTGGTTATACAGTAGAATATGCAAGAGCTGGTTATACTGTAGAATATGCATGAACTGGTTTACAGCAGAATATGCATGAGCTGGTTATACAGCAGTATATCTATGAGCTGGTTATACAGTAGAATATGCATGGGCTGGTTATACAGTAGAATATGCATGAGTTGGTTATACATTAGAATATGCATGAGTAGGTTATACAGTAGAATACGTATGAGTTGGTTATACAGTAGAATATATATGAGCTGGTTATACAGTAGAATATGTATGAGCTGGTAATACAGTAGAATATGCATGAGCTAATTATACAGTAGAATATGCATGAGTTGGTTATACAGTAGAATATGCATGAGTTGGTAATGCAGTAGAATATGCATGAGTTGGTTATACAGTAGAATATGCATCAGTTGGTTATACAGTAGAATATACATGAGTTGGTTATACAGTACAATATGTATGAGTTGCTTATACAGGAGAATATGCAAGAGCTGGTTATACAGTAGAATATGCATGAGCTGGTTATACAGTAGAACATTGATGAGCTGGTTATACAGTAGAATATGTATGAGTTGGTTATACAGTAGAATATGTATGAGTTGGTTATACAGTAGAATATGTATGAGCTGGTTATACAGTAGAATATGCATGAGTTGTTTATACAGTAGAACATGTATGAGCTGGTTATACAGTAGAATATGTATGAGAAATTTTTACAGTAGACATTGCATGAGTTGGTTATACAGTAGAATATGCATGAGTTGGTTATGCAGTAGAATATGTATGAGTTGGTAATACAGTAGAATATGTATGAGTTGGTTATACAGTAGAACATGCATGAACTGGTTTACAGTAAAATATGCATGAGCTGGTTATACAGTAGAATATGTATGAACTAGTTTACACTAGAATATGCATGAGCTGGTTATATAGTAGAATATACATGAGTTGGTTATAGAGTACAATATGTATGAGTTGGTTATACAGGAGAATATGCAAGAGCTGCTTATACAGTAGAATATGCATGAGCTGGTTATACAGTAGAAGATGCATGAGCTGGTTATACAGTAGAATATGTATGAGTTGGTTATACAGTAGAATATATATGAGTTGGTAATACAGTAGAATATGTATGAGCTGGTTATACAGTACAATATGCATGATTGGTTATACAGTAGAATATGCATGAGTTGGTTATGCAGTAGAATATGTATGAGTTGGTTATACAGTAGAATATGTATGAGTTGGTTATACAGTAGAATATGCATGAACTGGTTTACAGTAAAATATGCATGAGCTGGTTATACAGTAGAACATGTATGAACTAGTTTACACTAGAAAATGGATGAGCTGGTTATACAGCACAATATGCATGAGTTGGTTATACAGTAGAATATGTATGAGCTGGTTATACAGTAGAATATGTATGAGTTGGTTATACAGCAGAATATGCATGAACTGGTAATACAATAGAATATGTATGAACTGGTAATACAGTAGAATATGCATGAGTTGGTTATACAGTAGAATATGCATGGGTTGGTTATACAGTCGAATATGTATGAGTTGGTTATACAGTAGAAAATGCATGAACTGGTTTACAGTAAAATATGCATGAGCTGGTTATACAGTAGAATATGTATGAACTAGTTTACACTAGAAGATGCATGAGCTGGTTATACAGTAGAATATGCATCAGTTGGTTATACAGTAGAATATGCATGAGTTGGTTGTACAGTAGAATATGTATGAGTTGGTTATACAGTAGAATATGCATGAACTGGTAATACAGTAGAATATGCATGAGTTGGTTATACAGTAGAATATGTATGAATCGGTTATACAGTAGAATATGCATGAGTTGGTTATACAGTAGAATATGCATGAACTGGTTTACATTAGAACATGCATGAGCTGGTTATACAGTAAAATATGTATGAGTTGGTTATACAGTAGAATATGTATGAACTGGTTTCCAGTAGAATATGCATGAGCTGGTTATACAGTAGAATATGCATGAGTTAGTTATACAGTAGAATATGTATGTGTTGGTTATACAGTAGAATATGAATGAACTGGTAATAAAGTAGAATATGCATGAGTTGGTTATACTGTAGAATATGCATGAGTTGGTTATACAGTAGAATATGTATGAGTTGGTTATACAGTAGAATATGCATGAGTTAGTTATACAGTAGAATATGTTTGAGCTGGATATACAGTAGAATATGTATGAGTTGGTTATACAGTAGAATATGTATGAGTTGATTATACAGTAGAATATGCATGAACTTTTTTACAGTAGAATATGTATGAGCTGGTTATACAGTAGAATATGCATAAGCTGGTTATACAGTAGAATATGCATGACCTAGATATACAGTAGAATATGCATGAGTTGGTTGTACAGTAGAATATGTATGAGTTGATTATACATTAGAATATGCATGAACTGGTTTACAGTAGAATATGCATGAGCTGGTTATACAGTAGAATATGCATGAGCTGATTATACAGAAGAATATGTATGAGCTGGTTATACAGTAGAATATATATGAGCTGGTTATACAGTAGAATATGCATGAGCTGGTTATACAGTGGACTATGCATGAGCTGGTTTACAGTATATAAATACATGAGCTGGTTATACAGTGGAATATGCGTGAGCTGGTTTTACAGTGGACTATGCATGAGCTGCTTTACAGTGAATTATGCATGAGCTGGTTATACAGTGGACAATGCATGTGCTGGTTATACAGCAGAATATGTATGAGCTGGTTATACAGTAGACAATGCATGAGCTGATTTACAGTAGAATATGCATGCGCTGGTTATACAGTAGAATATGCATGAGTTGGTTACACAGTAGAATATGCATGAGTTGTTTATACAGTAGAACATGTATGAGTTGGTTATACAGTAGAATATGTATGAGTTGGTTATACAGTAGAATATGAATGAACTGGTTTACAGTAGAATATGCATGAGCTGGTTATACAGTAGAATATGTATGAGTTGGTTATACAGTAGAATATGCATGAACTGGTTTACAGTAGAATATGCATCAACTGGTTATACAGTAGAATATGCATGAGCTGGTTATACAGAAGAATATGCATGAGTTGGTTATACAGTAGAATATCTATGAGTTGGTTATACAGTTGAATATGTATGAGCTGGTTATACAGTTGACAATGCATGAGCTGGTTTACAGTAGAATATGCGTGAGCTGGTTATACAGTAGATTACACATGAGCTGGTTATACAGTAGATTATGCATGAGCTGGTTATACAGTGGACAATGCATGAGCTGGTTATACAGTAGAATATGCATGAGATGGTCATACAGTGGACTGTTCATGAGCTGGTTTTACAGTGGACTATGCGTGAACTGGTTTACAGTAAAATATGCATGAGCTGGTTATACAGTGGAGAATGCATGAGCTGGTTATACAGCAGAATATGTATGAGCTGGTTATTCAGTGGACTATGCATTAGCTGGTTATACAGTAGATTATACATGCGCTGGTTATAGAGTGGACGTTGCATGAGCTGGTTATACAGTGGACAATACATGAGCTGGTTATACAGCAGAATATGTATGAGCTGGTTATACAGTAGACTATGCATGAGCTGGTTATACAGTGGACTATGCATGAGCTGGTTTACAGTAGATTTTTCATGAGCTGGTTATACATTGGACAATGCATGAGCTGGTTATACAGCAGAATATGTATGAGCTGGTCATACAGCGGAATATGTATGAGCTGGTTATACAGTAGACTATGCATGAACTGGTTATACAGTGGACAATGCATGAGCTGGTTATACAGTGGTATATGCGTGACCTGGTTATACAGGGGAATATGCTTCACCTGGTTATACAGTGGACTATGCATGAGCTGGTTATGCAGTAGATTTTTCATGAGCTGGTTATACAGTGGAGAATGCATGAGCTGGTTATACAGTAGAATATGCATGAGCTGGTAATACAGTAACATATGTATGAGCTGGTAATACAGTGGAATATGCAAGAGCTGGTAATACAGTAAAAGATGTATGAGCTGGTTCTACAGTAGAATATGCGTGAGCTGGTCATACAGTAGAATATGTATGAGTTGGTTATACAGTAGAATATGTATGAGCTGGTTATACAGTAGAATATGCATGAGCTGGTGATACAGTAGAATATGCATGAACTGGTTTACAGTAGAATATGCATGAGCTGGAAATACAGTAGAATATGCATGAGCTGGTTTACAGTAGAATATGCATGAGCTGGTTATAAAGTAGAATATGGATGAGTTGGTTATACAGTAGAATATGCATGAGTTGGTCATACAGTAGAATATGCATGAGTTGGATATACAGTAGAATATGTATGATTTGGTTTTACAGTAGAATATGTATGAACTGTTTTATAGTAGAATATGTATGAGTTTGTTATGCAGTCGAATATGTATGAGTTGGTTATACAGTAGAATATGTATGAGTTGGTTATACAGTAGAATATGCATGAACTGGTTTACAGTAGAATATGCATGAACTGGTTATACAGTAGAATATGCATGAGTTGGTTATACAGTAGAATATGCATGAGCTGGTTATTCAGTAGAACATGTATTAGTTGGTTATACAATAAAATATGCATGGACTGGTTTACATTAGAATATGCATGATCTGGTTATACAATAGAATATGCATGAGTTGGTTATACAGTAGAATATGCATGAACTGGTTTACAGTAGAATATGTATGAGCTGGTTATATAGTGGAATATGTATGAGCTGGTTTTACAGTAGAATATGCATGAGTTGGTTATACAGCAGAATATGTATGAACTGTTTTACAGTAGAGTATGCATGAGTTGGTTATGCAGTAGAATATGTATGAGTTGGTTATACAGTAGAATATGTATGAGCTGGTTATAGTGTAGAATATGTATGAGCTGGTGATACAGTAGACAATGCATGAGCTGGTTTACAGTAGAATATGCATGAGTTGGTTATGCAGTAGAATATGCATGAGCTGGTAATACAGTAGAATATGTATGAGTTGGTTATACAGTAGAATATGTATGAGTTGGTTATACAGTAGAATATGCATGAGTTGGTTATACAGTAGAATATGTTTGAGCTGGTTATGCAGTAGAATATGCATGAGTTGGTAATACAGTAGAATATGTAGGAGTTGGTTATACAGTAGAATATGCATGAGCTGGTTTACAGTAGAATATGCATGAGTTGGTTATACAGTAGAATATGTTTGAGATGGTTATGCAGTAGAATATGTATGCGCTGGTTATACAGTAGAATATGTATGAGAAATTTATACAGTAGACATTGCATGAGCTGGTTTACAGTAGAATATGCATCAGCTGGTTATACAGTAGAATATGCATGAGTTGGTTATACAGTAGAATATGTATGAGTTGGTTATACAGTAAAATATGTATGAGAAATTTATACAGTAGACATTGCATGTGCTGGTTTACAGTAGAATATGCATGATCTGGTTATACAGTAGAATATCCATGAGTTGGTTATACAGTAGAATATGCATGAGTTGGTTATACAGTAGAATATGCATGAGTTGTTTATTCAGTGGAACATGTATGAGTTGGTTATACAGTAGAATCTGTATGAGTTGGTTATACAGTAGAATATGTATGAACTGGTTTACAGGAGAATATGCATGAGCTGGTTATACAGTAGAATATGTATGAGCTGGTTATACAGTAGAATATATATGAGCTGGTTATACAGTAGAATATGCATGAGTTGTTTATTCAGTAGAATATGCATGAGTTGGTTATACAGTAGAATGTGTATGAGTTGGTTATACAGTAGAATATGTATGAGCTGGTTTACAATAGAATATGCATGAGCTGGTTATACAGTGGACTATGCATGAGCTGGTTTACAGTAGATTATACATGAGCTGGTTATGCAGTGGAATATGCGTGAGCTGGTTATACAGTGGACTATGCATGTGCTGGTTTACAGTGAAATATGCATGAGCTGGTTATACAGTGGACAATGCATGTGATGGGTATACAGCAGAATATGTATGAGCTGGTTATTCAGCAGACTATGCATGAGCTGGCTATACAGTAGAATATGTATGAGTTCGTTATACAGTAAAATATGCATGAGCTGGTTATACAGTAGAATATGCATGAGCTGGCTATACAATAGACTATGCATGAGATGTTTATACAGTGGACAATGGATGAGCTGGTTATACAGTACATTATACATGAGCTGGTTATACAGTAGATTAGGCATGAGCTGGTTATACAGTAGACTATGCATGAGCTGGTTCACAATAGATTATACATGAGCTGGTTCTACAGAGAATATGCTTGAGCTGATTATACAGTGGAATATGCACGGGCTGGTCATACAGTGGAATATGCATGAGCTGGTTATACAGTGGACCATGCATGAGCTGGTTATACAGTAGAATATGCATGAGCTGGTTATACAGTAGAATATGCATGAGTTGGTGATACAGTAGAATATGTATGAGTTGGTTATACAGTGGAATATGCATGAACTGGTTATACAGTAGATTATACATGAGCTGTTTATACAGTGGACTATGCATGAGGTGGATATACAGTGGAATATGCGTGAGCTGGTTATACAGTGGAATATACGTGAGCTGGTTATACAGTGGAATATGCATGAGCTGTTCATACAGTGGACCATACATGAGCTGGTTATACAGTAGAATATGCATGAGCTGGTTATGTTATCGACCATGCATGAGCTGGTTATACACTGGAATATGCATGAGCTGGTTATACAGTGGACTATGCATGATCTGGTTATGCAGTAGACTTTGCATGAGCTGGTAATACAGTGGACAATGCATGAGCTGGTTATACAGTAGAAAATGCATGAGCTGGTAATACAGTAAAATATGTATTAGCTGGATATACAGTGGAAAATGCATGAGCTGGTTATACAGTAAAATATGTATGAGCTGGTTATATAGTAGAATATGCATGAGCTGGTTATACAGTAGAATATGTATGAATTGGTTATACAGTAGAATATGTATGAGCTGGTTATACAGTAGAATATGCATGAGCTAGTAATACAGTAGAATATGCATGAACTGGTTTACAGTAGAATATGCATATGCTGGTTATACAGTAGAATACGCATGAGCTGGTAATACAGTAGAATATGCATGAACTGGTTTACAGTAGAATATGTATGAGCTGGTTATACAGTAAAATATGCATGAGTTGGTTATACAATAGAATACGTATGAGTTGGTTATACAGTAGAATATCCAAGACCTGGTTATACAGTAGTATATGTATGAGCTGGTTATACAGTAGAATATGCATGAGCTGGTTATACAGTAGAATATGCATGAGTTGGTAATACATTAGAATATGCATGAGTTGGTTATACAGTAGGATATGTATGAGTTGGTTATACAGTAGAATATGTATGAGCTGGTTATACAGTAGAATATGTATGAGCTGGTAATACAGTAGAATATGCATGAGCTGGTTATACAGTAGAATATGCATGAATTGGTTATACAGTAGAATATGGATGAGTTGGTTATGCAGTAGAATATGCATGAGTTGGTTATACAGTAGAATATGCATGAGTTGGTTATACAGTAGAATATACATGAGTTGGTTATACAGTACAATATGTATGAGTTGGTTATACAGGAGAATATGCAAGAGCTGGTTATACAGTAGAATATGCATGAGCTGGTTATATAGTAGAACATGCATGAGCTGGTTATACAGTAGAAAATGTATGAGTTGGTTATACAGTAGAATATGTATGAGTTGGTTATACAGTAGAATATGTATGAGCTGGTTATAAAGTAGAATATGCATGAGTTGTTTATACAGTAGAACATGTATGAGCTGGTTATACAGTAGAATATGTATGAGAAATTTATACAGTAGACATTGCATGAGATGGTTATACAGTAGAATATGCATGAGTTGGTTATGCAGTAAAATATGTATGAGTTGGTTATACAGTAGAATATGTATGAGTTGATTATACAGTAGAATATGCTTGAACTGGTTTACAGTAACATATGCATCAGCTGGTTATACAGTAGAATATGTATGAACTAGTTTACACTAGAATATGCATGAGCTGCTTGTACAGTAGAATATACATGAGTTGGTTATACAGTACAATATGTATGAGTTGGTTATACAGTAGAATATGCAAGAGCTGGTTATACAGTAGAATATGAATGAGCTGGTTATACAGTAGAACATGCATGAGCTGGTTATACAGTAGAATATGTATGAGTTGGTTATACAGTAGAATATGTATGAGTTGGTTATACAGTAGAATATGTATGAGCTGGTTATACAGTAGAATATGCATGAGTTGGTTATCCAGTAGAATATGCATGAGTTGGTTATGCAGTAGAATATGTATCAGTTGGTTATACAGTAGAATATGTATGAGTTGGTTATACAGCAGAATATGCATGAACTGGTTTACAGTAAAATATGCATGAGCTGGTTATACAGTAGAATATGTATGAACTAGTTTACCCTAGAATATGCATGGGCTGGTTATACAGTACAATATGCATGAGTTGGTTATACAGTTGAATATGTATGAGCTGGTTATACAGTAGAATATGTATGAGTTGGTTATACAGCAGAATATGCATGAACTGGTTATACAGTAGAATATGTATTAAATGGTAATACAGTATAATATGCATGAGTTGGTTATACAGTAGAATATGCATGAGTTGGTTATACAGTCGAATATGTATGAGTTGGTTATACAGTGGAATATGCATGAACTGCATTACAGTAAAATATGCATGAGCTGCTTATACAGTAGAATATGTATGAACTAGTTTACACTAGAATATGCATGAGCTGGTTATACAGTAGAATATGCATCAGTTGGTTATACAGTAGAATATGCATGAGTTGGTTGTACAGTAGAATATGTATGAGTTGGTTATACAGTAGAATATGCATGAACTGGTAATACAATAGAATATGCATGAGTTGGTTATACAGTAGAATATGTATGAATTGGTTATACAGTAGAATATGCATGACTTGGTTATACAGTAGAATATGCATGAACTGGTTATACAGTAGAATATTGATGAGTTGGTTATACAGTAAAATATGCATGAGCTGGTTATACAGTAGAATATGCATGAGCTGGCTATACAATAGACTATGCATGAGATGGTTATACAGTGGACAATGCATGAGCTGGTTATACAGTACATTATACATGAGCTGGTTATACAGTAGATTATGCATGAGCTGGTTATGCAGTAGACTATGCATGAGCTGGTTTACAGTAGATTATACATGAGCTGGTTATACAGTGGAATATGCGTGAGCTGATTATACAGTGGAATATGCACGGGCTGGTCATACAGTGGAATATGCATGAGCTGGTTATACAGTGGACCATGCATGAGCTGGTTATACAGTAGAATATGCATGGGCTGGTTATACAGTAGAATATGCATGAGTTGGTTATACAGTAGAATATGTATGAGTTGGTTATACAGTGAAATATGCATGAGCTGGTTATACAGTAGATTATACATGAGCTGTTTATACAGTGGACTATGCATGAGCTGGTTATACAGTGGAATATGCGTGAGCTGGTTATACAGTGGAATATGCGTGAGCCGGTTATACAGTGGAATATGCAGGAGCTGGTTATACAGTGGAGCATACATGAGCTGGTTATACAGTAGAATATGCATGAGCTGGTTATGTTATGGACCATGAATGAGCTGGTTATACAGTGGAATATGCATAAGCTGGATATACAGTGGACTATGCATGAGTTGGTCATGCAGTCACTTTGCATGAGCTGGTTATACAGTGGACAATGCATGAGCTGGTTATACAGTAGAATATGCATGAGCTGGTAATACAGTAAATATGTATGAGCTGGATATACAGTGGAAAATGCATGAGCTGGTAATACAGTAAAATATGTATGAGCTGTTTATACAGTAGAATATGCATGAGCTGGTTATACAGTAGAATACGTATGAATTGGTTATACAGTAGAATATGTATGAGCTGGTTATACAGTAGAATATGCTTGAGCTGGTAATACAGTAGAATATGCATGAACTGGTTTACAGTAGAATATGCATAAGCTGGTTATACAGTAGATTATGCATGAGCTGGTAATACAGTAGAATAAGCATGAACTGGTTTACAGTAGAATATGTATGAGCTGGTTATACAGTAAAATATGCATGAGTTGGTTATACAGTAGAATACGTATGAGTTGGCTATACAGTAGAATATGCAAGAGCTGGTTATACTGTAGAATATGCATCAACTGCTTTACAGTAGAATATGCATGAGCTGGTTATACAGTAGTATATGTATGAGCTGGTTATACAGTAGAATATGCATGAGCTGCTTATACTGTAGAATATGCATGAGTTGGTGATACATTAGAATATGCATGAGTTGGTTATACAGTAGAATATGTATGAGTTGGTTATACAGTAGAATATGTATGAGCTGGTTATACAGTAGAATATGTATGAGCTGGTAATACAGTAGAATATGCATGAGCTGGTTATACAGTGGAATATGCATGAGTTGGTTATACAGTAGAATATGCATGAGTTGGTTATGCAGTAGAATATGCATGAATTGGTTATACAGTAGAATATGCATGAGTTGGTTATACAGTAGAATATACATGAGTTGGTTATACAGTACAATATATATGAGTTGGTTATACAGTAGAATATGCAAGAGCTGGTTATACCGTAGAATATGCATGAGCTGGTTATACAGTAGAACATGCATGAGCTGGTTATACAGTAGAATATGTATGAGTTGGTTATACAGTAGAATATGTATGAGTTGGTTATACAGTAGAATATGCATGAGTTGGTCATACAGTAGAACATGTATGAGCTGGTTATACAGTAGATTATGTATGAGAAATTTATACAGTAGACATTGCATGAGTTGGTTATACAGTAGAATATGCATGAGTTGGTTATGCAGTAGAATATGTATGAGTTGGTTATACTGTAGAATATGTATTAGTTGGTTATACAGTAGAATATGCATGAACTGGTTTACAGTAAAATATGAATGAGCTGGTTATACAGTAGAATATGTATGAACTAGTTTGCACTAGAATATGCATGAGCTGGTTATACAGTAGAATATGTATGAGTTGGTTATACAGTAGAATATGCAAGAGCTGGTTATACAGTAGAATATGCATGAGCTGGTTATACAGTAGAACATGCATGAGTTGGTTATACAGTAGAATATGTAGGAGTTGGTTATACAGTAGAATATGTATGAGCTGGTTATACAGTAGAATATGCCTGAGTTGGTTATACAGTAGAATATGCATGAGTTGGTTATGCAGTAGAATATGTATGAGTTGGTTATACAGTAGAATATGTATGAGCTGGTAATACAGTAGAATATGCATGAACTGGTTTACAGTAAAATATGCATGAGCTGCTTATACAGTAGAATATGTATGAACTAGTTTACACTAGAATATGCATGAGCTGGTTATACAGTACAATATGCATGAGTTGGTTATACAGTAGAATATGTATGAGCTGGTTATACAGTAGAATATGTATGATTTGGTTATACAGCAGAATATGCATGAAGTGGTAATACAGTAGAATATGTATGAACTGGTAATACAGTAGAATATGCATGAGTTGTTTATACAGTAGAATATGCATGAGTTGGTTATACAGTCGAATATGTATGAGTTGGTCATACAGTAGAATATGCATGAACTGGTTAAAAGTAAAATATGCATGAGCTGGTTATACAGCAGAATATGTATGAACTAGTTTACAGTAGAATATGCATGAGCTGGTTATACAGTAGAATATGCATCCGTTGGTTATACAGTAGAATATGCATGAGTTGGTTGTACAGTAGAATATGCATGAGTTGGTTATACCGTAGAATATGCATGAACTGGTAACACAGTAGACTATGCATGAGTTGGTTATACAGGAGAATATGTATGAATTGGTTATACAGTAGAATATTAATGAGTTGGTTGTACAGTAGAATATGTATGAGTTGGTTATACAGTAGAATATGGATGAGTTGGTTATACAGTGGAATATGTATGAGTTGGTTATACAGTAGAATATGCATGAACTGGTTTACAGTAAAATATGCATGAGCTGGTTATACAGTAGAATATGTATGAACTAGTTTACACTAGAATATGCATCAGCTGATTATACAGTAGAATATGCATGAGTTGGTTATACAGTAGAATATGCATGAGTTGGTTGTACAGTTGAATATGTATGAGTTGGTTATACAGTAGAATATGCATGAACTGGTAATACAGTAGAATATGCATGAGTTGGTTATACAGTAGAATATGTATGAATTGGTTATACAGTAGAATATGCATGAGCTGGTTATGTTATGGACCATGCATGAGCTGGTTATACAGTGGAATATGCATGAGCTGGTTATACAGTGGACTATGCATCAGCTGGTTATGCAGTAGACTTTGCATGAGCTGGTTATACAGTGGACAATGCATGAGCTTGTTATACAGTAGAATATGCATGAGCTGGTAATACAGTAAAATATGTATGAGCTGGATATACAGTGGAAAATGCATGAGCTGGTAATACAGAAAAATATGTAAGAGCTGGTTATACAGTAGAATATGCATGAGCTGGTTATACAGTAGAATATGTATGAATTGGTTATACAGTAGAATATGTATGAGCTGGTTATACAGTAGAATATGCATGAGCTGGTAATACAGTAGAATATGCATGAACTGGTTTACAGTAGAATATGCATAAGCTGGTTATACAGTAGAATACGCAGGAGCTGGTAATACAGTAGAATATGCATGAACTGGTTTACAGTAGAATATGTATGAGCTGGTTAAACAGTAAAATATGCATGAGTTGGTGATACAGTAGAATACGTATGAGTTGGTTATACAGTAGAATATGCAAGAGCTGGTTATACTGTAGAATTTGCATGAACTGGTTTACAGTAGAATATGCATGAGCTGGTTATACAGTAGTATATGTATGAGCTGGTTATACAGTAGAATATGCATGGGCTGGTTATACAGTAGAATATGCATGAGTTGGTTATACATCAGAATATGCATGAGTAGGTTATACAGTAGAATAGGTATGAGTTGGTTATACAGTAGAATATGTATGAGCTGCTTATACAGTAGAATATGTATGAGCTGGTAATACAGTAGAATATGCATGAGCTAAATATACATTAGAATATGCATGAGTTGGTTATACAGTAGAATATGCATGAGTTGGTTATGCAGTAGAATATGCATGAGTTGGTTATACAGTAGAATATGCATGAGTTGGTTATACATTTTAATATACATGAGTTGGTTACACAGTACAATATGTATGAGTTGGTTATACAGGAGAATATGCAAGAGCTGGTTATACAGTAGAATATGCATGAGCTGGTTATACAGTAGAACATGCATGAGCTGGTTATACAGTAGAATATGTATGAGTTGGTTATACAGTAGAATATGTATGAGTTGGTTATACAGTAGAATATGTATGAGCTGGTTATACAGTAGAATATGCATGAGTTGTTTATACAGTAGAACATGTATGAGCCGGTTATACAGTAGAATAGGTATGAGAAATTTATACAGTAGACATTGCATGAGTTGGTTATACAGTAGAATATGCATGAGTTGCTTATGCAGTAGAATATGTATGAGTTGGTTATACAGTAGAATATGTATGAGTTCGTTATACAGTAGAATATGCATGAACTGGTTTACAGTAAAATATGCATGAACTGGTTATACAGTAGAATATGTATGAACTAGTTTACACTAGAATATGCATGAGCTGGTTATATAGTAGAATATACATGAGTTGGTTATACAGTACAATATGTATGTGTTGGTTATACACTAGAATATGCAAGAGCTGGTTATACAGTAGAATATGCATGAGCTGGTTATACAGTAGAACATGCATGAGCTGGTTATACAGTAGAATATGTATGAGTTGGTTATACAGTAGAATATGTATGAGTTGGTTATACAGTAGAATATGTATGAGCTGGTCATACAGTACAATATGCATGATTGGTTATACAGAAGAATATGCATGAGTTGGTTATGCAGTAGAATATGTATGAGTTGGTAATAGAGTAGAATATATATGAGTTGGTTATACAGTAGAATATGCATGAATTGGTTTACAGTAAAATATGCTTGAGCTGGTTATACAGTAGAATATGTATGAACTAGTTTACACTAGAATATGCATGAGCTGGTTATACAGTACAATACGCATGAGTTGGTTATACAGTAGAATATGTATGAGCTGTTTATACAGTAGAATATGTATGAGTTGGTTATACAGCAGAATATGCATGGGTTGGTTATACAGTCGAACATGTATGAGTTGGTTATACAGTAGAATATGCATGAACTGGTTTACAGTAAAATATGCATGAGCTGGTTATACAGTAGAATATGTATGAACTAGTTTACACTAGAATACGCATGAGCTGGTTATACAGTAGAATATGCATAAGTTGGTTATACAGTAGAATATGCATGAGTTGGTTGTACAGTAGAATATGCATGAGCTGGTTATACAGTAGAATATGTATGAATTGGTTATACAGTAGAATATGCATGAGTTGGTTATACAGTAGAATATGCATGAACTGGTTTACAGTAGAACTTGCATGAGCTGGTTATACAGTAGCATATGTATGAATTGGTTATACAGTAGAATATGTATGAACTGGTTTACAGTAGAATATGCATGAGCTGGTTATACAGTAGAATATGCATGAGTTGGTTATACAGTGGAATATGTATGTGTTGGTTATACAGTAGAATATGTATGAACTGGTAATACAGTAGAATATGCATGAGTTGGTTATACAGTAGAATATGCATGAGTTGGTTATACAGTAGAATGTGTATGAGTTGGTTATACAGTAGAATATGTATGAGTTGATTATACAGTAGAATATGCATGAACTGGTTTACAGTAGAACATGCAGGAGCTGGTTATACAGTAGCATATGTATGAGTTGGTTGTACAGTAGAATATGTATGAACTGGTTTACAGTTGAATATGCATGAGCTGGTTATACAGTAGAATATGCATGAGTTGGTTATACAGTAGAATATGTATGTGCTGGTTATACAGTAGAATATGTATGAACTGGCAATACAGTAGAATATGCATGAGTTGGTTATACAGTAGAATATGCATGAGTTGGTTATACAGTAGAATATGCATGAGTTGGTTATACAGTAGAACATGTATGAGTTGGTTATACAGTAGAATATGCATGAGTTAGTTATACAGCAGAATATGTTTGAGGTGGATATACAGTAGAATATGTATGAGTTGGTTATACAGTAGAATATGTATGAGTTGATTATACAGTAGAATATGCATGAACTGGTTTACAGTAGAATATGTATGAGCTGGTTATACAGTAGAATATGCATGAGCTGGTTATACAGTAGAATATGCATGAGCTGGATATCCAGTAGAAGATGTATGAGTTGGTTATACAGTAGAATATGTATGAGTTGATTATACAGTAGAAGATGCATGAACTGGTTTACAGTAGAATATGCATGAGCTGGTTATGCAGTAGAATATGTATCAGTTAGTTATACAGTAGAATATGTATGAGTTCGTTATACAGTAGAATATGTATGAGAAATTTATACAGTAGACATTGCATGAGTTGGTTATACAGTAGAATATGCATGAGTTGGTTATGCAGTAGAATATGTATGAGTTGGTTATACAGTAGAATATGTATGAGTTGATTATACAGTGGAATATGCATGAACTGGTTTACAGTAAAATATGCATCAGCTGGTTATACAGTAGAATATGTATGAACTAGTTTACACTAGAATAAGCATCAGCTGGTTATACAGTTGAATATACATGAGTTGGTTATACAGTACAATATGTATGAGTTGGTTATACAGTAGAATATGCAAGGGCTGCATATACAGTAGAATATGCATGAGCTGGTTATACAGTAGAACATGCATGAGCTGGTTATACAGTAGAATATGTATTAGTTGGTTATACAGTAGAATATGTATGAGTTGGTTATACAGTAGAATATGTATGAGCTGGTTATACAGTAGAATATGCATGAGTTGGCTATACAGTAGAATATGCATGAGTTGGTTATGCAGTAGAATATGTATCAGTTGGTTATACAATAGAATATGTATGAGTTGGTTATACAGTAGAATATGCATGAACTGGTTTACCGTAAAATATGCATGAGCTGGTTATACAGTAGAATATGTATGAACTAGTTTACCCTAGAATATGCATGAGCTGGTTATACAGTACAATATGCATGAGTTGGTTATACAGTAGAATATGTATGAGCTGTTTATACAGTAGAATATGTATGAGTTGGTTATACAGCAGAATATGCATGAACTGGTAATGCAGTAGAATATGTATGAACTGGTAATACAGTAGAATATGCATGAGGTGGTTATACAGTAGAATATGTATGAACTAGTTTACACTAGAATATGCATGAGCTGGCTATACAGTAGAATATGCATCAGTTGGTTATACAGTAGAATATGCATGAGTTGGTTGTACAGTAGAATATGTATGAGTTGGTTATACAGTAGAATATGCATGAACTGGTAATACAGTAGAATATGCATGAGTTGGTTATACAGTAGAATATGTATGAATTGGTTATACAGTAGAATATGCATGAGTTGCTTATACAGTAGAATATACATGAACTGGTTTACAGTAGAACATGCATGAGCTGGTTATACAGTAGAATATGCATGAGTTGGTTATACAGTAAAATATTCATGAGCTTGTTATACAGTAGAATATGCATGAGCTGGCTATACAATAGACTATGCATGAGATGGTTATACAGTGGACAATACATGAGCTGGTTATACAGTACATTATACATGAGCTGGTTATACAGTAGATTATGCATGAGCTGGTTATACAGTAGACTATGCATGAGCTGATTTACAGTAGATTATACATGAGCTGGTTATACAGCGGAATATGCGTGAGCAGATTATAAAGTGGAATATGCACGGGCTGGTCATACGGTGGAATGTGCATGAGCTGGTTATACAGTGGACCATGCATGAGCTGGTTATACAGTGGAATATGCATGAGCTGGTTATACAGTAGAATATGCATGAGTTTGTTATACAGTAGAATATGTATGAGTTGGTTATACTGTGAAATATGCATGAGCTGGTTATACAGTAGATTATACATGAGCTGTTTATACAGTGGACTATGCATGAGCTGGTCATACAGTTGAATATGCGTGAGCTGGTTATACAGTGGAATATACGTGAGCTGGTTATACAGTAGAATATGCATGAGCTGGTTATACAGTGGACCATGCATGAGCTGGTTATGCAGTCACTTTGCATGAGCTGGTTATACAGTGGACAATGCATGAGCTGGTTTTACAGTAGAATATGCATGAGCTGGTAATACAGTAAAATATGTATGAGCTGGACATACAGTGGAAAATGCATGAGCTGGTAATACAGTAAAATATGTATGAGCTGGTTATACAGTAGAATATGCATGAGCCGGTTATACAGTAGAATATGTATGAATTGGTTATACAGTAGAATATGTATGAGCTTGTTATACAGTAGAATATGCATGAGCTGGTAATACAGTAGAATATGCATGAACTGGTTTACAGTAGAATATGCATAAGCTGGTTATACAGTAGTATATGTATGAGCTGGTTATACAGTAGAATATGCATGAGCTGGTTATACAGTAGAATACGTATGAGTTGGTTATACAGTAGAATATGCAAGAGCTGGTTATACTGTAGAATATGCATGAACTGGTTTACAGTAGAATATGCATGATCTGGTTATACAGTAGTATATGTATGAGCTGGTTATACAGTAGAATATGCATGAGCTGGTTATACAGTAGAATATGCATGAGTTGGTTATACATTAGAATATGCATGAGTTGGTTATACAGTAGAATATGTATGAGTTGGTTATACAGTAGAATATGTATGAGCTGGTTATACAGTAGAATATGTATGAGCTGGTAATACAGTAGAACATGCACGAGCTGGTTATACAGTGGAATATGCATGAGTTGGTTATACAGTAGAATATGCATGAGTTGGTTATGCAGTAGAATATGCATGAGTTGGTTATACAGTAGAATATGCATGAGTTGGTTATACAGTAGAATATACATGAGTTGGTTATACAGTACAATATGTATGAGTTGGTTATACAGTAGGATATGCAAGAGCTGGTTATACACTAGAATATGCATGAGCTGGTTATACAGTAGAACATGCATGAGCTGGTTATACAGTAGAATATGTATGAGTTGGTTATACAGTAGAATATGTATGAGTTGGTTATACAGTAGAATATGTATGAGCTGCATATACAGTAGAATATGCATGAGTTGTTTATACAGTAGAACATGTATGTGCTGGTTATACAGTAGAATATGTATGAGAAATTTTTACAGTAGACATTGCATGAGTTGGTTATACAGTAGAATATGCAGGAGTTGGTTATGCAGTAGAATATGTATCAGTTGGTTATACAGTAGAATATGTATGAGTTGGTTAGTCAGTGGAATATGCATGAACTGGTTTACAGTAAAATATGCATGAGCTGGTTATACAGTAGAATATGTATGTACTAGTTTGCACTAGAATATGCATGAGCTGGTTATACAGTAGAATATACATGAGTTGGTCATACAGTACAATATGTATGAGTTGTTTATATAGTAGAATATGAAAGAGATGGTTATACAGTAGAATATGCATGAGCTGGTTATACAGTAGAACATGCATGAGCTGGTTATACAGTAGAATATGTATGAATCGGGTATACAGTAGAAGATGTATGAGCTGGTTATACAGTAGAATATGCATGAGTTGGCTATACAGTAGAATATGCATGAGTTGGTTATGCAGTAGAATATGTATGAGTTGGTTATACAGTAGAATATGTATGAGTTGGTTATAGAGTAGAATATGCATGATCTGGTTTACAGTAAAATATGCATGAGCTGGTTATACAGTAGAATATGTATGAACTTGTTTACACTAGAATATGCATGAGCTGGTTATACAGTACAATATGCATGAGTTGGTTATACAGTAGAATATGTATGAGCTGGTTATACAGCAGAATATGGATGAACTCGTAATACAGTAGAATATGTATGAACTGGTAATACAGTAGAATATGCATGAGTTGGTTATACAGTAGAGTATGCATGAGTTGGTTATACAGTCGAATATGTATGAGTTGGTTATACAGTAGAATATGTATGAACTGGTTAACAGTAAAATATGCATGAGCTGGTTATACAGTAGAATATGTATGAAATAGTTTACACTAGAATATGCATGAGCTGGTTATACAGTAGAATATGCATCAGTTGGTTATACAGTAGAATATGCATGAGTTGGTTGTACAGTAGAATATGCATGAGTTGGTTATACCGTAGAATATGCATGAACTGGTAATACAGTAGAATATGCCTGAGTTGGTTATACAGTAGAATATGTATGAATTGGTTATACAGTAGAATATGCATGAGTTGGTTATACAGTAGAATATGCATGAACTGGTTTACAGTAGAACATGCATGAGCTGGTTATACAGTAGCATATGTTTGAGTTGGTTATACAGTAGAATATGTATGAACTGGTTTACAGTAGAATATGCACGAGCTGGTTATACAGTAGAATATGCATGAGTTGGTTATACAGTAGAATATGTATGTGTTGGTTATACAGTAGAATATGTATGAACTGGTAATACAGTAGAATATGCATGAGTTGGTTATACAGTAGAATATGCATGAGTTGGTTATACAGTAGAATATGTATGAGTTGGTTATACAGTAGAATATGTATGAGTTGGTTATACAGTAGATTATGCATGAGTTAGTTATACAGTAGAATATGTTTGAGCTGGATATACAGTAGAATATGTATGAGTTGGTTATACAGAAGAATATGTATGAGTTGATTATACAGTAGAATATGCATGAACTGGTTTACAGCAGAATATGTATGAGCTGGTTATACAGTAGAATATGCATGAGCTGGTTATACAGTAGAATATGCATGAACTGGATATACAGTAGAATATGTATGAGTTGGTTATACAGTAGAATATGTATGAGTTGATTATACAGTAGAATATGCATGAACTTGTTTACAGTAGAATATGCATGAGCTGGTTATACAGTAGAATATGCATGAGCTGGTTATACAGTAGAATATGTATGAGCTTTTTATACAGTAGAATATGTATGAGCTGGTTATACAGTAGAATATGCATGAGCTGGTTATACAGTGGACTATGCATGATCTGGTTTACAGTATATTATAAATGAGCTGGTTATACAGGGGAATATGCGTGAGCTGGTTATACAGTGGACTATGCATGAGCTGCTTTACAGTGAATTATGCATGAGCTGGTTATACAGTGGACAATGCATGTGCTGGTTATACAGCAGAATATGTATGAGCTGGTTATACAGTAGACAATGCATGAGCTGATTTACAGTAGAATTTGCATGAGCTGGTTATACAGTAGAATATGCATGAGTTTTTTATACAGTAGAATATGCATGAATTGTTTATACAGTAGAACATGTATGAGTTGGTCATACAGTAGAATATGTATGAGTTGGTTATACAGGAGAATATGAATGAACTGGTTTACAGTAGAATATACATGAGCTAGTGATACAGTAGAATATGTATGAGTTGCTTATACAGTAGAATATGCATGAACTGGTTTACAGTAGAATATGCATGAACTGGTTATACAGTAGAATATGCATGAGCTGGTTATACAGTAGAATAGGCATGAGCTGGTTATACAGTAGAATATGCATGAGTTGGTTATACAGTTGAATATGTATCAGCTGGTTATACAGTAGACAATGCATGAGCTGGTTTACAGTAGAATATGCGTGAGCTGGTTATACAGTAGATTATACATGAGCTGGTTATACAGTAGATTATGCATGAGCTGGTTATACAGTGGACAATGCATGAGCTGGTTATACAGTAGAATATGCATGAGATGGTCATACAGTAGACTGTGAATGAGCTGGTTTTACAGTGGACTATGCACGAACTGGTTTACAGTAAAATATGCATGAGCTGGTTATACAGTGGAGAATGCATGAGCTGGTTATACAACAGAATATGTATGAGCTGGTTATGCAGTGGACTATGCATGAGCTGGTTATACAGTAGATTATAGATGCGCTGGTTTTACAGTGGACGTTGGATGAGCTGGTTATACAGTGGACAATACATGAGCTGGTTATACAGCAGAATATGTATGAGCTGGTTATACAGTAGACTATGCATGAGCTGGTTATACAGTGGACTACGCATGAGCTGGTTTACAGTAGATTTTTCATGAGCTTGTTATTCATTGGACAATGCATGAGCTGGTTATACAGCAGAATATGTATGAGCTGGTCATACAGCAGAATATGTATGAGCTGGTTATACAGTAGACTATGCATGAACTGGTTATACAGTGGACAATGCATGAGCTGGTTATACATTGGAATTTGCGTGAGCTGGTTATACAAGGGAATATGCGTGACCTGGTTATACAGTGGACTATGCATGAGCTGGTTATACAGTGGTATATGCGTGAGCTGGTTATACAAGGGAATATGCGTGACCTGGTTATACAGTGGACAATGCATGAGCTGGTTATACAGTGGTATATGCGTGAGCTGGTTATACAAGGGAATATGCGTGACCTGGTTATACAGTGGACAATGCATGAGCTGGTTATACAGTGGTATATGCGTGAGCTGGTTATACAAGGGAATATGCGTGACCTGGTTATACAGTGGACTATGCATGAGCTGGTTATACAGTAGAATATGCATGAACTGGTTTACAGTAGAATATGCATGAGCTGGAAATACAGTAGAATATGCATGAACTGGTTTACAGTAGAATATGCATGAGCTGGTTATAAAGTAGAATATGGATGAGTTGGTTATACAGTAGAATATGCATGAGTTGGTCATACAGTAGAATATGCATGAGTTGGATATACAGTAGAATATGTATGATTTGGTTTTACAGTAGAATATGTATGAACTGTTTTATAGTAGAATATGTATGAGTTTGTTATGCAGTCGAATATGTATGAGTTGGTTATACAGTAGAATATGTATGAGTTGGTTATACAGTAGAATATGCATGAACTGGTTTACAGTAGAATATGCATGAGCTGGTTATACAGTAGAATATGCATGAGTTGGTTATACAGTAGAATATGCATGAGCTGGTTATTCAGTAGAACATGTATTAGTTGGTTATACAATAAAATATGCATGGACTGGTTTACATTAGAATATGCATGATCTGGTTATACAGTAGAATATGCATGAGTTGGTTATACAGTAGAATATGCATGAACTGGTTTACAGTAGAATATGTATGAGCTGGTTATATAGTGGAATATGTATGAGCTGGTTTTACAGTAGAATATGCATGAGTTGGTTATACAGCAGAATATGTATGAACTGTTTTACAGTAGAGTATGCATGAGTTGGTTATGCAGTAGAATATGTATGAGTTGGTTATACAGTAGAATATGTATGAGCTGGTTATAGTGTAGAATATGTATGAGCTGGTGATACAGTAGACAATGCATGAGCTGGTTTACAGTAGAATATGCATGAGTTGGTTATGCAGTAGAATATGCATGAGCTGGTAATACAGTAGAATATGTATGAGTTGGTTATACAGTAGAATATGTATGAGTTGGTTATACAGTAGAATATGCATGAGTTGGTTATACAGTAGAATATGTTTGAGCTGGTTATGCAGTAGAATATGCATGAGTTGGTAATACAGTAGAATATGTAGGAGTTGGTTATACAGTAGAATATGCATGAGCTGGTTTACAGTAGAATATGCATGAGTTGGTTATACAGTAGAATATGTTTGAGATGGTTATGCAGTAGAATATGTATGCGCTGGTTATACAGTAGAATATGTATGAGAAATTTATACAGTAGACATTGCATGAGCTGGTTTACAGTAGAATATGCATCAGCTGGTTATACAGTAGAATATGCATGAGTTGGTTATACAGTAGAATATGTATGAGTTGGTTATACAGTAAAATATGTATGAGAAATTTATACAGTAGACATTGCATGTGCTGGTTTACAGTAGAATATGCATGATCTGGTTATACAGTAGAATATCCATGAGTTGGTTATACAGTAGAATATGCATGAGTTGGTTATACAGTAGAATATGCATGAGTTGTTTATTCAGTAGAACATGTATGAGTTGGTTATACAGTAGAATCTGTATGAGTTGGTTATACAGTAGAATATGTATGAACTGGTTTACAGGAGAATATGCATGAGCTGGTTATACAGTAGAATATGTATGAGCTGGTTATACAGTAGAATATATATGAGCTGGTTATACAGTAGAATATGCATGAGTTGTTTATTCAGTAGAATATGCATGAGTTGGTTATACAGTAGAATGTGTATGAGTTGGTTATACAGTAGAATATGTATGAGCTGGTTTACAATAGAATATGCATGAGCTGGTTATACAGTGGACTATGCATGAGCTGGTTTACAGTAGATTATACATGAGCTGGTTATGCAGTGGAATATGCGTGAGCTGGTTATACAGTGGACTATGCATGTGCTGGTTTACAGTGAAATATGCATGAGCTGGTTATACAGTGGACAATGCATGTGATGGGTATACAGCAGAATATGTATGAGCTGGTTATTCAGCAGACTATGCATGAGCTGGCTATACAGTAGAATATGTATGAGTTCGTTATACAGTAAAATATGCATGAGCTGGTTATACAGTAGAATATGCATGAGCTGGCTATACAATAGACTATGCATGAGATGTTTATACAGTGGACAATGGATGAGCTGGTTATACAGTACATTATACATGAGCTGGTTATACAGTAGATTAGGCATGAGCTGGTTATACAGTAGACTATGCATGAGCTGGTTCACAATAGATTATACATGAGCTGGTTCTACAGAGAATATGCTTGAGCTGATTATACAGTGGAATATGCACGGGCTGGTCATACAGTGGAATATGCATGAGCTGGTTATACAGTGGACCATGCATGAGCTGGTTATACAGTAGAATATGCATGAGCTGGTTATACAGTAGAATATGCATGAGTTGGTGATACAGTAGAATATGTATGAGTTGGTTATACAGTGGAATATGCATGAACTGGTTATACAGTAGATTATACATGAGCTGTTTATACAGTGGACTATGCATGAGGTGGATATACAGTGGAATATGCGTGAGCTGGTTATACAGTGGAATATACGTGAGCTGGTTATACAGTGGAATATGCATGAGCTGTTTATACAGTGGACCATACATGAGCTGGTTATACAGTAGAATATGCATGAGCTGGTTATGTTATCGACCATGCATGAGCTTATTATACACTGGAATATGCATGAGCTGGTTATACAGTGGACTATGCATGATCTGGTTATGCAGTAGACTTTGCATGAGCTGGTAATACAGTGGACAATGCATGAGCTGGTTATACAGTAGAAAATGCATGAGCTGGTAATACAGTAAAATATGTATGACCTGGATATACAGTGGAAAATGCATGAGCTGGTTATACAGTAAAATATGTATGAGCTGGTTATATAGTAGAATATGCATGAGCTGGTTATACAGTAGAATATGTATGAATTGGTTATACAGTAGAATATGTATGAGCTGGTTATACAGTAGAATATGCATGAGCTAGTAATACAGTAGAATATGCATGAACTGGTTTACAGTAGAATATGCATATGCTGGTTATACAGTAGAATACGCATGAGCTGGTAATACAGTAGAATATGCATGAACTGGTTTACAGTAGAATATGTATGAGCTGGTTATACAGTAAAATATGCATGAGTTGGTTATACAATAGAATACGTATGAGTTGGTTATACAGTAGAATATCCAAGACCTGGTTATACAGTAGTATATGTATGAGCTGGTTATACAGTAGAATATGCATGAGCTGGTTATACAGTAGAATATGCATGAGTTGGTAATACATTAGAATATGCATGAGTTGGTTATACAGTAGGATATGTATGAGTTGGTTATACAGTAGAATATGTATGAGCTGGTTATACAGTAGAATATGTATGAGCTGGTAATACAGTAGAATATGCATGAGCTGGTTATACAGTAGAATATGCATGAATTGGTTATACAGTAGAATATGGATGAGTTGGTTATGCAGTAGAATATGCATGAGTTGGTTATACAGTAGAATATGCATGAGTTGGTTATACAGTAGAATATACATGAGTTGGTTATACAGTACAATATGTATGAGTTGGTTATACAGGAGAATATGCAAGAGCTGGTTATACAGTAGAATATGCATGAGCTGGTTATATAGAAGAACATGCATGAGCTGGTTATACAGTAGAAAATGTATGAGTTGGTTATACAGTAGAATATGTATGAGTTGGTTATACAGTAGAATATGTATGAGCTGGTTATAAAGTAGAATATGCATGAGTTGTTTATACAGTAGAACATGTATGAGCTGGTTATACAGTAGAATATGTATGAGAAATTTATACAATAGACATTGCATGAGATGGTTATACAGTAGAATATGCATGAGTTGGTTATGCAGTAAAATATGTATGAGTTGGTTATACAGTAGAATATGTATGAGTTGATTATACAGTAGAATATGCTTGAACTGGTTTACAGTAACATATGCATCAGCTGGTTATACAGTAGAATATGTATGAACTAGTTTACACTAGAATATGCATGAGCTGCTTGTACAGTAGAATATACATGAGTTGGTTATACAGTACAATATGTATGAGTTGGTTATACAGTAGAATATGCAAGAGCTGGTTATACAGTAGAATATGAATGAGCTGGTTATACAGTAGAACATGCATGAGCTGGTTATACAGTAGAATATGTATGAGTTGGTTATACAGTAGAATATGTATGAGTTGGTTATACAGTAGAATATGTATGAGCTGGTTATACAGTAGAATATGCATGAGTTGGTTATCCAGTAGAATATGCATGAGTTGGTTATGCAGTAGAATATGTATCAGTTGGTTATACAGTAGAATATGTATGAGTTGGTTATACAGCAGAATATGCATGAACTGGTTTACAGTAAAATATGCATGAGCTGGTTATACAGTAGAATATGTATGAACTAGTTTACCCTAGAATATGCATGGGCTGGTTATACAGTACAATATGCATGAGTTGGTTATACAGTTGAATATGTATGAGCTGGTTATACAGTAGAATATGTATGAGTTGGTTATACAGCAGAATATGCATGAACTGGTTATACAGTAGAATATGTATTAAATGGTAATACAGTATAATATGCATGAGTTGGTTATACAGTAGAATATGCATGAGTTGGTTATACAGTCGAATATGTATGAGTTGGTTATACAGTGGAATATGCATGAACTGCATTACAGTAAAATATGCATGAGCTGCTTATACAGTAGAATATGTATGAACTAGTTTACACTAGGATATGCATGAGCTGGTTATACAGTAGAATATGCATCAGTTGGTTATACAGTAGAATATGCATGAGTTGGTTGTACAGTAGAATATGTATGAGTTGGTTATACAGTAGAATATGCATGAACTGGTAATACAATAGAATATGCATGAGTTGGTTATACAGTAGAATATGTATGAATTGGTTATACAGTAGAATATGCATGACTTGGTTATACAGTAGAATATGCATGAACTGGTTATACAGTAGAATATTGATGAGTTGGTTATACAGTAAAATATGCATGAGCTTGTTATACAGTAGAATATGCATGAGCTGGCAATACAATAGACTATGCATGACATGGTTATACAGTGGACAATGCATGAGCTGGTTATACAGTACATTATACATGAGCTGGTTATACAGTAGATTATGCATGAGCTGGTTATGCAGTAGACTATGCATGAGCTGGTTTACAGTAGATTATACATGAGCTGGTTATACAGTGGAATATGCGTGAGCTGATTATACAGTGGAATATGCACGGGCTGGTCATACAGTGGAATATGCATGAGCTGGTTATACAGTGGACCATGCATGAGCTGGTTATACAGTAGAATATGCATGGGCTGGTTATACAGTAGAATATGCATGAGTTGGTTATACAGTAGAATATGTATGAGTTGGTTATACAGTGAAATATGCATGAGCTGGTTATACAGTAGATTATACATGAGCTGTTTATACAGTGGACTATGCATGAGCTGGTTATACAGTGGAATATGCGTGAGCTGGTTATACAGTGGAATATGCGTGAGCTGGTTATACAGTGGAATATGCAGGAGCTGGTTATACAGTGGAGCATACATGAGCTGGTTATACAGTAGAATATGCATGAGCTGGTTATGTTATGGACCATGAATGAGCTGGTTATACAGTGGAATATGCATAAGCTGGTTATACAGTGGACTATGCATGAGTTGGTCATGCAGTCACTTTGCATGAGCTGGTTATACAGTGGACAATGCATGAGCTGGTTATACAGTAGAATATGCATGAGCTGGTAATACAGTAAATATGTATGAGCTGGATATACAGTGGAAAATGCATGAGCTGGTAATACAGTAAAATATGTATGAGCTGCTTATACAGTAGAATATGCATGAGCTGGTTATACAGTAGAATACGTATGAATTGGTTATACAGTAGAATATGTATGAGCTGGTTATACAGTAGAATATGCATGAGCTGGTAATACAGTAGAATATGCATGAACTGGTTTACAGTAGAATATGCATAAGCTGGTTATACAGTAGATTATGCATGAGCTGGTAATACAGTAGAATAAGCATGAACTGGTTTACAGTAGAATATGTATGAGCTGGTTATACAGTAAAATATGCATGAGTTGGTTATACAGTAGAATACGTATGAGTTGGCTATACAGTAGAATATGCAAGAGCTGGTTATACTGTAGAATATGCATCAACTGCTTTACAGTAGAATATGCATGAGCTGGTTATACAGTAGTATATGTATGAGCTGGTTATACAGTAGAATATGCATGAGCTGCTTATACTGTAGAATATGCATGAGTTGGTGATACATTAGAATATGCATGAGTTGGTTATACAGTAGAATATGTATGAGTTGGTTATACAGTAGAATATGTATGAGCTGGTTATACAGTAGAATATGTATGAGCTGGTAATACAGTAGAATATGCATGAGCTGGTTATACAGTGGAATATGCATGAGTTGGTTATACAGTAGAATATGCATGAGTTGGTTATGCAGTAGAATATGCATGAATTGGTTATACAGTAGAATATGCATGAGTTGGTTATACAGTAGAATATACATGAGTTGGTTATACAGTACAATATATATGAGTTGGTTATACAGTAGAATATGCAAGAGCTGGTTATACCGTAGAATATGCATGAGCTGGTTATACAGTAGAACATGCATGAGCTGGTTATACAGTAGAATATGTATGAGTGGGTTATACAGTAGAATATGTATGAGTTGGTTATACAGTAGAATATGCATGAGTTGGTCATACAGTAGAACATGTATGAGCTGGTTATACAGTAGAATATGTATGAGAAATTTATACAGTAGACATTGCATGAGTTGGTTATACAGTAGAATATGCATGAGTTGGTTATGCAGTAGAATATGTATGAGTTGGTTATACTGTAGAATATGTATTAGTTGGTTATACAGTAGAATATGCATGAACTGGTTTACAGTAAAATATGAATGAGCTGGTTATACAGTAGAATATGTTTGAACTAGTTTGCACTAGAATATGCATGAGCTGGTTATACAGTAGAATATGTATGAGTTGGTTATACAGTAGAATATGCAAGAGCTGGTTATACAGTAGAATATGCATGAGCTGGTTATACAGTAGAACATGCATGAGCTGGTTATACAGTAGAATATGTATGAGTTGGTTATACAGTAGAATATGTATGAGTTGGTTATACAGTAGAATATGTATGAGCTGGTTATACAGTAGAATATGCCTGAGTTGGTTATACAGTAGAATATGCATGAGTTGGTTATGCAGTAGAATATGTATGAGTTGGTTATACAATAGAATATGTATGAGCTGGTTATACAGTAGAATATGCATGAACTGGTTTACAGTAAAATATGCATGAGCTGCTTATACAGTAGAATATGTATGAACTAGTTTACACTAGAATATGCATGAGCTGGTTATACAGTACAATATGCATGAGTTGGTTATACAGTAGAATATGTATGAGCTGGTTATACAGTAGAATATGTATGATTTGGTTATACAGCAGAATATGCATGAAGTGGTAATACAGTAGAATATGTATGAACTGGTAATACAGTAGAATATGCATGAGTTGTTTATACAGTAGAATATGCATGAGTTGGTTATACAGTCGAATATGTATGAGTTGGTCATACAGTAGAATATGCATCAACTGGTTAAAAGTAAAATATGCATGAGCTGGTTATACAGCAGAATATGTATGAACTAGTTTACAGTAGAATATGCATGAGCTGCTTATGCAGTAGAATATGTATGAGTTGGTTATACAGTAGAATATGTATGAGTTGGTTATACAGTAGAATATGCATGAACTGGTTTACAGTAAAATATGCATGAACTGGTTATACAGTAGAATATGTATGAACTAGTTTACACTAGAATATGCATGAGCTGGTTATATAGTAGAATATACATGAGTTGGTTATACAGTACAATATGTATGTGTTGGTTATACACTAGAATATGCAAGAGCTGGTTATACAGTAGAATATGCATGAGCTGGTTATACAGTAGAACATGCATGAGCTGGTTATACAGTAGAATATGTATGAGTTGGTTATACAGTAGAATATGTATGAGTTGGTTATACAGTAGAATATGTATGAGCTGGTCATACAGTACAATATGCATGATTGGTTATACAGAAGAATATGCATGAGTTGGTTATGCAGTAGAATATGTATGAGTTGGTAATAGAGTAGAATATATATGAGTTGGTTATACAGTAGAATATGCATGAATTGGTTTACAGTAAAATATGCTTGAGCTGGTTATACAGTAGAATATGTATGAACTAGTTTACACTAGAATATGCATGAGCTGGTTATACAGTACAATACGCATGAGTTGGTTATACAGTAGAATATGTATGAGCTGTTTATACAGTAGAATATGTATGAGTTGGTTATACAGCAGAATATGCATGGGTTGGTTATACAGTCGAACATGTATGAGTTGGTTATACAGTAGAATATGCATGAACTGGTTTACAGTAAAATATGCATGAGCTGGTTATACAGTAGAATATGTATGAACTACTTTACACTAGAATACGCATGAGCTGGTTATACAGTAGAATATGCATAAGTTGGTTATACAGTAGAATATGCATGAGTTGGTTGTACAGTAGAATATGCATGAGCTGCTTATACAGCAGAATATGTATGAATTGGTTATACAGTAGAATATGCATGAGTTGGTTATACAGTAGAATATGCATGAACTGGTTTACAGTAGAACTTGCATGAGCTGGTTATACAGTAGCATATGTATGAATTGGTTATACAGTAGAATATGTATGAACTGGTTTACAGTAGAATATGCATGAGCTGGTTATACAGTAGAATATGCATGAGTTGGTTATACAGTAGAATATGTATGTGTTGGTTATACAGTAGAATATGTATGAACTGGTAATACAGTAGAATATGCATGAGTTGGTTATACAGTAGAATATGCATGAGTTGGTTATACAGTAGAATGTGTATGAGTTGGTTATACAGTAGAATATGTATGAGTTGGTTATACAGTAGAATATGCATGAGTTAGTTATACAGTAGAATATGTTTGAGCTGGATATACAGTAGAATATGTATGAGTTGGTTATACAGTAGAATATGAATGAGTTGATTATACAGTAGAATATGCATGAACTGGTTTACAGTAGAACATGCATGAGCTGGTTATACAGTAGCATATGTATGAGTTGGTTGTACAGTAGAATATGTATGAACTGGTTTACAGTTGAATATGCATGAGCTGGTTATACAGTAGAATATGCATGAGTTGGTTATACAGTAGAATATGTATGTGCTGGTTATACAGTAGAATATGTATGAACTGGCAATACAGTAGAATATGCATGAGTTGGTTATACAGTAGAATATGCATGAGTTGGTTATACAGTAGAATATGCATCAGTTGGTTATACAGTAGAACATGTATGAGTTGGTTATACAGTAGAATATGCATGAGTTAGTTATACAGCAGAATATGTTTGAGGTGGATATACAGTAGAATATGTATGAGTTGGTTATACAGTAGAATATGTATGAGTTGATTATACAGTAGAATATGCATGAACTGGTTTACAGTAGAATATGTATGAGCTGGTTATACAGTAGAATATGCATGAGCTGGTTATACAGTAGAATATGCATGAGCTGGATATCCAGTAGAAGATGTATGAGTTGGTTATACAGTAGAATATGTACGAGTTGATTATACAGTAGAAGATGCATGAACTGGTTTACAGTAGAATATGCATGAGCTGGTTATGCAGTAGAATATGTATCAGTTAGTTATACAGTAGAATATGTATGAGTTCGTTATACAGTAGAATATGTATGAGAAATTTATACAGTAGACATTGCATGAGTTGGTTATACAGTAGAATATGCATGAGTTGGTTATGCAGTAGAATATGTATGAGTTGGTTATACAGTAGAATATGTATGAGTTGATTATACAGTAGAATATGCATGAACTGGTTTACAGTAAAATATGCATCAGCTGGTTATACAGTAGAATATGTATGAACTAGTTTACACTAGAATAAGCATCAGCTGGTTATACAGTTGAATATACATGAGTTGGTTATACAGTACAATATGTATGAGTTGGTTATACAGTAGAATATGCAAGGGCTGCATATACAGTAGAATATGCATGAGCTGGTTATACAGTAGAACATGCATGAGCTGGTTATACAGTAGAATATGTATTAGTTGGTTATACAGTAGAATATGTATGAGTTGGTTATACAGTAGAATATGTATGAGCTGGTTATACAGTAGAATATGCATGAGTTGGCTATACAGTAGAATATGCATGAGTTGGTTATGCAGTAGAATATGTATCAGTTGGTTATACAATAGAATATGTATGAGTTGGTTATACAGTAGAATATGCATGAACTGGTTTACAGTAAAATATGCATGAGCTGGTTATACAGTAGAATATGTATGAACTAGTTTACCCTAGAATATGCATGAGCTGGTTATACAGTACAATATGCATGAGTTGGTTATACAGTAGAATATGTATGAGCTGTTTATACAGTAGAATATGTATGAGTTGGTTATACAGCAGAATATTCATGAACTGGTAATGCAGTAGAATATGTATGAACTGGTAATACAGTAGAATATGCATGAGGTGGTTATACAGTAGAGTATGCATGAGTTGGTTATACAGTCTAATATGTATGAGTTAGTTATACAGTAGAATATGCATGAACTGGTTTACAGTAAAATATGCATGAGCTGGTTATACAGTAGAATATGTATGAACTAGTTTACACTAGAATATGCATGAGCTGGCTTTACAGTAGAATATGCATCAGTTGGTTATACAGTAGAATATGCATGAGTTGGTTGTACAGTAGAATATGTATGAGTTGGTTATACAGTAGAATATGCATGAACTGGTAATACAGTAGAATATGCATGAGTTGGTTATACAGTAGAATATGTATGAATTGGTTATACAGTAGAATATGCATGAGTTGCTTATACAGTAGAATATACATGAACTGGTTTACAGCAGAACATGCCTGAGCTGGTTATACAGTGGAATATGCATGAGTTGGTTATACAGTAAAATATTCATGAGCTTGTTATACAGTAGAATATGCATGAACTGGCTATACAATAGACTATGCATGAGATGGTTATACAGTGGACAATACATGAGCTGGTTATACAGTACATTATACATGAGCTGGTTATACAGTAGATTATGCATGAGCTGGTTATACAGTAGACTATGCATGAGCTGATTTACAGTAGATTATACATGAGCTGGTTATACAGTGGAATATGCGTGAGCAGATTATAAAGTGGAATATGCACGGTCTGGTCATACGGTGGAATGTGCATGAGCTGGTTATACAGTGGACCATGCATGAGCTGGTTATACAGTGGAATATGCATGAGCTGGTTATACAGTAGAATATGCATGAGTTTGTTATACAGTAGAATATGTATGAGTTGGTTATACAGTGAAATATGCATGAGCTGGTTATACAGTAGATTATACATGAGCTGTTTATACAGTCGACTATGCATGAGCTGGTCATACAGTTGAATATGCGTGAGCTGGTTATACAGTGGAATATACGTGAGCTGGTTATACAGTAGAATATGCATGAGCTGGTTATACAGTGGACCATGCATGAGCTGGTTATGCAGTCACTTTGCATGAGCTGGTTATACAGTGGACAATGCATGAGCTGGTTTTACAGTAGAATATGCATGAGCTGGTAATACAGTAAAATATGTATGAGCTGGACATACAGTGGAAAATGCATGAGCTGGTAATACAGTAAAATATGTATGAGCTGGTTATACAGTAGAATATGCATGAGCCGGTTATACAGTAGAATATGTATGAATTGGTTATACAGTAGAATATGTATGAGCTTGTTATACAGTAGAATATGCATGAGCTGGTAATACAGTAGAATATGCATGAACTGGTTTACAGTAGAATATGCATCAGCTGGTTATACAGTAGTATATGTATGAGCTGGTTATACAGTAGAATATGCATGAGCTGGTTATACAGTAGAATACGTATGAGTTGGTTATACAGTAGAATATGGAAGAGCTGGTTATACTGTAGAATATACATGAACTGGTTTACAGTAGAATATGCATGATCTGGTTATACAGTAGTATACGTATGAGCTGGTTATACAGTAGAATATGCATGAGCTGGTTATACAGTAGAATATGCATGAGTTGGTTATACATTAGAATATGCATGAGTTGGTTATACAGTAGAATATGTATGAGTTGGTTATACAGTAGAATATGTATGAGCTGGTTATACAGTAGAATATGTATGAGCTGGTAATACAGTAGAACATGCACGAGCTGGTTATACAGTGGAATATGCATGAGTTGGTTATACAGTAGAATATGCATGAGTTGGTTATGCAGTAGAATATGCATGAGTTGGTTATACAGTAGAATATGCATGAGTTGGTTATACAGTAGAATATACATGAGTTGGTTATACAGTACAATATGTATGAGTTGGTTATACAGTAGGATATGCAAGAGCTGGTTATACACTAGAATATGCATGAGCTGGTTATACAGTAGAACATGCATGAGCTGGTTATACAGTAGAATATGTATGAGTTGGTTATACAGTAGAATATGTATGAGTTCGTTATACAGTAGAATATGTATGAGCTGCATATACACTAGAATATGCATGAGTTGTTTATACAGTAGAACATGTATGTGCTGGTTATACAGTAGAATATGTATGAGAAATTTTTACAGTAGACATTGCATGAGTTGGTTATACAGTAGAATATGCAGGAGTTGGTTATGCAGTAGAATATGTATCAGTTGGTTATACAGTAGAATATGTATGAGTTGGTTATACAGTGGAATATGCATGAACTGGTTTACAGTAAAATATGCATGAGCTGGTTATACAGTAGAATATGTATGTACTAGTTTGCACTAGAATATGCATGAGCTGGTTATACAGTAGAATATACATGAGTTGGTCATACAGTACAATATGTATGAGTTGGTTATACAGTAGAATATGAAAGAGATGGTTATACAGTAGAACATGCATGAGCTGGTTATACAGTAGAATATGTATGAGTCGGGTATACAGTAGAAGATGTATGAGCTGGTTATGCAGTAGAATATGCATGAGTTGGCTATACAGTAGAATATGCATGAGTTGGTTATGCAGTAGAATATGTATGAGTTGGTTATACAGTAGAATATGTATGAGTTGGTTATAGAGTAGAATATGCATGATCTGGTTTACAGTAAAATATGCATGAGCTGGTTATACAGTAGAATATGTATGAACTTGTTTACACTAGAATATGCATGAGCTGCTTATACAGTACAATATGCATGAGTTGGTTATACAGTAGAATATGTATGAGCTGGTTATACAGTAGAATATGTATGAGTTGGTTATACAGCAGAATATGGATGAACTGGTAATACAGTAGAATATGTATGAACTGGTAATACAGTAGAATATGCATGAGTTGGTTATACAGTAGAGTATGCATGAGTTGGTTATACAGTCGAATATGTATGAGTTGGTTATACAGTAGAATATGGATGAACTGGTTAACAGTAAAATATGCATGAGCTGGTTATACAGTAGAATATGTATGAAATAGTTTACACTAGAATATGCATGAGCTGGTTATACAGTAGAATATGCATCAGTTGGTTATACAGTAGAATATGCATGAGTTGGTTGTACAGTAGAATATGCATGAGTTGGTTATACCGTAGAATATGCATGAACTGGTAATACAGTAGAATATGCCTGAGTTGGTTATACAGTAGAATATGTATGAATTGGTTATACAGTAGAATATGCATGAGTTGGTTATACAGTAGAATATGCATGAACTGGTTTACAGTAGAACATGCATGAGCTGGTTATACAGTAGCATATGTTTGAGTTGGTTATACAGTAGAATATGTATGAACTGGTTTACAGTAGAATATGCACGAGCTGGTTATACAGTAGAATATGCATGAGTTGGTTATACAGTAGAATATGTATGTGTTGGTTATACAGTAGAATATGTATGAACTGGTAATACAGTAGAATATGCATGAGTTGGTTATACAGTAGAATATGCATGAGTTGGTTATACAGTAGAATATGTATGAGTTGGTTATACAGTAGAATATGTATGAGTTGGTTATACAGTAGATTATGCATGAGTTAGTTATACAGTAGAATATGTTTGAGCTGGATATACAGTAGAATATGTATGAGTTGGTTATACAGAAGAATATGTATGAGTTGATTATACAGTAGAATATGCATGAACTGGTTTACAGCAGAATATGTATGAGCTGGTTATACAGTAGAATATGCATGAGCTGGTTATACAGTAGAATATGCATGAACTGGATATACAGTAGAATATGTATGAGTTGGTTATACAGTAGAATATGTATGAGTTGATTATACAGTAGAATATGCATGAACTTGTTTACAGTAGAATATGCATGAGCTGGTTATACAGTAGAATATGCATGAGCTGGTTATACAGTAGAATATGTATGAGCTTTTTATACAGTAGAATATGTATGAGCTGGTTATACAGTAGAATATGCATGAGCTGGTTATACAGTGGACTATGCATGATCTGGTTTACAGTATATTATAAATGAGCTGGTTATACAGGGGAATATGCGTGAGCTGGTTATACAGTGGACTATGCATGAGCTGCTTTACAGTGAATTATGCATGAGCTGGTTATACAGTGGACAATGCATGTGCTGGTTATACAGCAGAATATGTATGAGCTGGTTATACAGTAGACAATGCATGAGCTGATTTACAGTAGAATTTGCATGAGCTGGTTATACAGTAGAATATGCATGAGTTTTTTATACAGTAGAATATGCATGAATTGTTTATACAGTAGAACATGTATGAGTTGGTCATACAGTAGAATATGTATGAGTTGGTTATACAGGAGAATATGAATGAACTGGTTTACAGTAGAATATACATGAGCTAGTGATACAGTAGAATATGTATGAGTTGCTTATACAGTAGAATATGCATGAACTGGTTTACAGTAGAATATGCATGAACTGGTTATACAGTAGAATATGCATGAGCTGGTTATACAGTAGAATAGGCATGAGCTGGTTATACAGTAGAATATGCATGAGTTGGTTATACAGTTGAATATGTATCAGCTGGTTATACAGTAGACAATGCATGAGCTGGTTTACAGTAGAATATGCGTGAGCTGGTTATACAGTAGATTATACATGAGCTGGTTATACAGTAGATTATGCATGAGCTGGTTATACAGTGGACAATGCATGAGCTGGTTATACAGTAGAATATGCATGAGATGGTCATACAGTAGACTGTGAATGAGCTGGTTTTACAGTGGACTATGCACGAACTGGTTTACAGTAAAATATGCATGAGCTGGTTATACAGTGGAGAATGCATGAGCTGGTTATACAGCAGAATATGTATGAGCTGGTTATGCAGTGGACTATGCATGAGCTGGTTATACAGTAGATTATAGATGCGCTGGTTTTACAGTGCACGTTGGATGAGCTGGTTATACAGTGGACAATACATGAGCTGGTTATACAGCAGAATATGTATGAGCTGGTTATACAGTAGACTATGCATGAGCTGGTTATACAGTGGACTACGCATGAGCTGGTTTACAGTAGATTTTTCATGAGCTGGTTATTCATTGGACAATGCATGAGCTGGTTATACAGCAGAATATGTATGAGCTGGTCATACAGCAGAATATGTATGAGCTGGTTATACAGTAGACTATGCATGAACTGGTTATACAGTGGACAATGCATGAGCTGGTTATACATTGGTATTTGCGTGAGCTGGTTATACAAGGGAATATGCGTGACCTGGTTATACAGTGGACTATGCATGAGCTGGTTATACAGTGGTATATGCGTGAGCTGGTTATACAAGGGAATATGCGTGACCTGGTTATACAGTGGACAATGCATGAGCTGGTTATACAGTGGTATATGCGTGAGCTGGTTATACAAGGGAATATGCGTGACCTGGTTATACAGTGGACAATGCATGAGCTGGTTATACAGTGGTATATGCGTGAGCTGGTTATACAAGGGAATATGCGTGACCTGGTTATACAGTGGACTTTGCATGAGCTGGTTATACAGTGGTATATGCGTGAGCTGGTTATACAAGCGAATATGCGTGACCTGGTTATACAGTGGACTATGCATGAGCTGGTTATAGAGTGGTATATGCGTGAGCTGGTTATACAAGGGAATATGCGTGACCTGGTTATACAGTGGACAATGCATGAGCTGGTTATACAGTGGTATATGCGTGAGCTGGTTATACAGGGGAATATGTGTGACCTTATTATACAGTGGACTATGCATGAGCTGGTTATGCAGTAGATTTGTCATGTGCTGGTTATACAGTGGAGAATGCATGATCTGTTTATACAGTAAAATATGCATGAGCTGGTAATACAGTAACATATGTATGAGCTGGTAATACAGTGGAATATGCCAGAGCTGGTAATACAGTAAAAGATGTATGGGCTGGTTCTACAGTAGAATATGCGTGAGTTGGTCATACAGTAGAATATGTATGAGTTGGTTATACAGTAGAATATGTATGAGCAGGTTATACAGTAGAATATGCATGAACTGGTGATACAGTAGAATATGCATTAACTGGCTTACAGTAGAATATGCATGAGCTGGTAATACAGTAGAATATGCATGAACTGGTTTACAGTAGAATATGCATGAGCTGGTTATAAAGTAGAATATGCATGAGTTGGTTATACAGTAGAATATGCCTGAGTTGGTCATACAGTAGAATATGCATGAGTTTGATATACAGTAGAATATGTATGATTTGGTTTTACAGTAGAATATGTATGAACTGTTTTATAGTAGGATATGTATGAGCTGGTTATATAGTAGAATATGTATGAGTTGGTTATACAGTAGAATATGCATGAGCTGGTTATACAGTAGAATATGTTTGAGTTGGTTATACAGTAAAATATGCATGGACTTTTTTACATTAGAAGATGCATGATCTGGTTATACAGTAGAATATGCATGAGTTGGTTATACAGTAGAATGTGCATGAACTGGTTTACAGTAGAATATGTATGAGCTGGTTATATGGTAGAATATGTATGAGCTGGTTATACAGTAGAATATGCATGAGTTGGTTATACAGTGGAATATGTATGAACTGGTTTACAGTAGAATATGCATGAGTTGGTTATGCAGTAGAATATGTGTGAGTTGGTTATACAGTAGAATATGTATGAGCTGGTTATACTGTAGAATATGTATGAGCTGGTGATACAGTAGACAATGCATGAGCTGGTTTACAGTAGAATATGCATGAGTTGGTTATGCAGTAGAATATGCATGAGCTGGCAATACAGTAGAATATGTATGAGTTGGTTATACAGTAGAATATGTATGAGTTGGTTATACAGTATAATATGCATGAGTTGGTTATACAGTAGAATATGTTTGAGCTGGTTATGCAGTAGAATATGCCTGGGCTGGTAATACAGTAGAATATGTATGAGTTGGTTATACAGTAGAATATGCATGAGCTGGTTTACAGTAGAATATGCATGAGTTGGTTATACAGTAGAATATGTTTGAGATGGTTATGCAGTAGAATATGTATGAGCTGGTTATACAGTAGAATATGTATGAGAAATTTATACAGTAGACATTGCATGAGCTGGTTTACAGTAGAATATGCATGAGCTGGTTATACAGTAGAATATGCATGAGTTGGTTATACAGTAGAATATGTATGAGCTGGTTATACAGTAAAATATGTATGAGAAATTTATACAGTAGACATTGCATGAGCTGATTTACAGTAGAATATGCATGATCTGGTTATACAGTATAATATCCATGTGTTGGTTATACAGTAGAATATGCATGAGTTGGTTATACAGTAGAATATGCATGAGTTGTTTATTCAGTAGAACATGTATGAGTTGTTTATACAGTAGAATATGTATGAGTTGGTTATACAGTAGAATATGTATGAACTGGTTTACAGTAGAATATGCATGAGCTGGTTATGCAGTGGAATATGCGTGAGCTGGTTATGCAGTGGACTATGCATGTGCTGGTTTACAGTGAAATATGCATGAGCTGGTTATGCAGTGGACAATGCATGTGCTGGTTATACAGCAGAATATGTATGAGCTGGTTATTCAGTAGACTATGCATGAGCTGCCTATACAGTAGAATATGTATGAGTTGGTTATACAGTAAAATATGCATGAACTGGTTTACAGTAGAATATGCATGAGCTGGTTATACAGTAGAATATGAATGAGTTGGTTATGCAGTAGAATATGCTTGAACTGGTTATACAGTAGACAGTGCATGAGCTGGTTTACAGTAGAATATGCATGAACTGGTTTACAGTAGAATATGCATGAGTTTGTTATACAGTAGAATATGCATGAGTTGGTTATACAGTAGAATATGTATGAGTTGGTTGTACAGTAGAATATGTATGAGCTGGTTATATAGTAGACAATGCATGAGCTGGTTTACAGTAGAATATATCTGAGCTGTTTATACAGTGGACTATGCTTGAGTTGGTTTACAGTTGAGTATACATGAGCTGGCTATACAGTGGAATATGTGTGAACTGGTTATACCGTGGACTATGCATGAGCTGGTTTACAGTAAAATATGCATGAGCTGTTATACAGTGGACAATGCATGAGCTGGTTATACAGCAGAATATGTATGAGCTGGTTATTCAGTAGTCTATGCATGAGCTGGTTATACAGTAGATTATACATGAGCTGGTTATATAGTATATTATACATGCGCTGGTTATACAGTGGACTTTGCCTGAGCCGGTTATACAGTGGACAATACATAAGCTGGTTATACAGTAGATTATACATGCGCTGGTTATAGAGTGGACTTTGCATGGGCTATTTATATGGTGGACAATACATGAGCTGGTTATACAGCAGAATGTGTATGAGCTGGTTATGCAGTAGACTTTTCATGAGCTGGTTTACAGTAGATTATACATGAGCTGGTTATATAGTGGAGTATGCATGAGCTGGTTATACGGTGGAATATGCGTGAGCTGGTTATACAGTGGAATATGCGTGAGCTGGTTATACAGTGGAATATGCATGAGCTGGTTATACAGTGGACCAATAATGAGCTGGTTATACAGTAGAATATGCATGAACTGGTGATACAGTAGAATATGCATTAACTGGCTTACAGTAGAATATGCATGAGCTGGTAATACAGTAGAATATGCATGAACTGGTTTACAGTAGAATATGCATGAGCTGGTTATAAAGTAGAATATGCATGAGTTGGTTATACAGTAGAATATGCCTGAGTTGGTCATACAGTAGAATATGCATGAGTTTGATATACAGTAGAATATGTATGATTTGGTTTTACAGTAGAATATGTATGAACTGTTTTATAGTAGGATATGTATGAGCTGGTTATATAGTAGAATATGTATGAGTTGGTTATACAGTAGAATATGCATGAGCTGGTTATACAGTAGAATATGTTTGAGTTGGTTATACAGTAAAATATGCATGGACTGGTTTACATTAGAAGATGCATGATCTGGTTATACAGTAGAATATGCATGAGTTGGTTATACAGTAGAATGTGCATGAACTGGTTTACAGTAGAATATGTATGAGCTGGTTATATGGTAGAATATGTATGAGCTGGTTATACAGTAGAATATGCATGAGTTGGTTATACAGTGGAATATGTATGAACTGGTTTACAGTAGAATATGCATGAGTTGGTTATGCAGTAGAATATGTGTGAGTTGGTTATACAGTAGAATATGTATGAGCTGGTTATACTGTAGAATATGTATGAGCTGGTGATACAGTAGACAATGCATGAGCTGGTTTACAGTAGAATATGCATGAGTTGGTTATGCAGTAGAATATGCATGAGCTGGCAATACAGTAGAATATGTATGAGTTGGTTATACAGTAGAATATGTATGAGTTGGTTATACAGTATAATATGCATGAGTTGGTTATACAGTAGAATATGTTTGAGCTGGTTATGCAGTAGAATATGCCTGGGCTGGTAATACAGTAGAATATGTATGAGTTGGTTATACAGTAGAATATGCATGAGCTGGTTTACAGTAGAATATGCATGAGTTGGTTATACAGTAGAATATGTTTGAGATGGTTATGCAGTAGAATATGTATGAGCTGGTTATACAGTAGAATATGTATGAGAAATTTATACAGTAGACATTGCATGAGCTGGTTTACAGTAGAATATGCATGAGCTGGTTATACAGTAGAATATGCATGAGTTGGTTATACAGTAGAATATGTATGAGCTGGTTATACAGTAAAATATGTATGAGAAATTTATACAGTAGACATTGCATGAGCTGATTTACAGTAGAATATGCATGATCTGGTTATACAGTATAATATCCATGTGTTGGTTATACAGTAGAATATGCATGAGTTGGTTATACAGTAGAATATGCATGAGTTGTTTATTCAGTAGAACATGTATGAGTTGTTTATACAGTAGAATATGTATGAGTTGGTTATACAGTAGAATATGTATGAACTGGTTTACAGTAGAATATGCATGAGCTGGTTATGCAGTGGAATATGCGTGAGCTGGTTATGCAGTGGACTATGCATGTGCTGGTTTACAGTGAAATATGCATGAGCTGGTTATGCAGTGGACAATGCATGTGCTGGTTATACAGCAGAATATGTATGAGCTGGTTAATCAGTAGACTATGCATGAGCTGCCTATACAGTAGAATATGTATGAGTTGGTTATACAGTAAAATATGCATGAACTGGTTTACAGTAGAATATGCATGAGCTGGTTATACAGTAGAATATGAATGAGTTGGTTATGCAGTAGAATATGCTTGAACTGGTTATACAGTAGACAGTGCATGAGCTGGTTTACAGTAGAATATGCATGAACTGGTTTACAGTAGAATATGCATGAGTTTGTTATACAGTAGAATATGCATGAGTTGGTTATACAGTAGAATATGTATGAGTTGGTTGTACAGTAGAATATGTATGAGCTGGTTATATAGTAGACAATGCATGAGCTGGTTTACAGTAGAATATATCTGAGCTGTTTATACAGTGGACTATGCTTGAGTTGGTTTACAGTTGAGTATACATGAGCTGGCTATACAGTGGAATATGTGTGAACTGGTTATACCGTGGACTATGCATGAGCTGGTTTACAGTAAAATATGCATGAGCTGTTATACAGTGGACAATGCATGAGCTGGTTATACAGCAGAATATGTATGAGCTGGTTATTCAGTAGTCTATGCATGAGCTGGTTATACAGTAGATTATACATGAGCTGGTTATATAGTATATTATACATGCGCTGGTTATACAGTGGACTTTGCCTGAGCCGGTTATACAGTGGACAATACATAAGCTGGTTATACAGTAGATTATACATGCGCTGGTTATAGAGTGGACTTTGCATGGGCTATTTATATGGTGGACAATACATGAGCTGGTTATACAGCAGAATGTGTATGAGCTGGTTATGCAGTAGACTTTTCATGAGCTGGTTTACAGTAGATTATACATGAGCTGGTTATATAGTGGAGTATGCATGAGCTGGTTATACGGTGGAATATGCGTGAGCTGGTTATACAGTGGAATATGCGTGAGCTGGTTATACAGTGGAATATGCATGAGCTGGTTATACAGTGGACCAATAATGAGCTGGTTATACAGTGGAATATGCATGAACTGGTTGTATTATGGACCATGCATGAGCTGGTTATACAGTGGATTATGCATTATCTGGTTATACAGTGGACTATGCATGAGCTGGTTATGCAGTAGATTTTGCATGAGCTGGTTATACAGTGGAGAATGCATGAGCTGGTTATACAGTAGAATATGCATGAGCTGGTAATACAGTAACATATGTATGAGCTGGTTTTACAGTGGAATATGCAAGAGCTGGTAACACAGTAAAATATGTATGAGCTGGTTATACAGTAGAATATGCACGAGCTCTTTATACAGTAGAATATGTATGAGCTGGTTATACAGTAGAATATGCATGAGCTAGTAATACAGTAGAATATGCATGAACTGGTTTACAGTAGAGTATGCATGATCTGGTTATACAGGAGAATATGCATGAGTTGGTTATACAGTAGAATATGCATGAGTTGGTTAAACAGTAGAATATGCATGAGTTGGTTATAAAGTTGAATATGTATGAGTTGGTTATACAGTAGAATATGTATGAGTTGGTTATACAGTAGAATATTTATGAGTTGGTTATACAGTAGAATATGCATGAACTGGTTTACAGTAGAATATGCATGAGCTGGTTATACAGTAGAATATGCATGAGTTGGTTATACAGTGGAATATGCATGGGTTGGTTATATAGCAGAATATGTATGGGCTGGTTATACAGTAGAATATGTATGAGTTGGTTATACAGTAGAATATGCATGAACTGGTTATACAGTAGAATATGCATGAGTTGTTTATAAAGTAGAATATGCATGAGTTGGTTATACAGTAGAATATGTATGAGTTGGTTATACAGTAGAATATGTATGAGTTGGTTATACAGTAGAATATGTATGAGTTGGTTATACAGTAGAATATGCATGAACTTGTTTACAGTAGAATATGCATGAGCTGGTTATACAGTAGAATATGTATGAGTCTGTTATACAGTAGAATATGTATGAGTTGGTTTTACAGTAGAATATGCATGAACTGGTTTACAGTAGAATATGCATGAGCTGGTTATACAGTAGAATATGCATGAGCTTTTTATACAGTAGAATATGCATGAGTTGGTTATACAGTAGAATATGTATGAGTTGGTTATACAGTAAAATATGTATGAGCTGGTTATACAGTAGACAATGCATGAGCTGGTTTACAGTAGAATATGCATGAACTGGTTATACAGTGGACTATGCATGAGCTGGTTTCCAGTAGATTATACATAAGCTGGTTATACAGTGGAATATGCGTGAGCTGTTTTACAGTGGACTATGCATGAGCTGGTTAAAGTAAAATATGCATGAGCTGATTATACAGTGGAGAATGCATGTGCTGGTTATACAGCAGAATATGCATGAGATGGTTATACAGTAGACTATGCATGAGCTGGTTATACAGTGGACTATGCATGAGCTGGTTTACAGTAGATTATACATAAGCTGGTTATACAGTTTAATATGCGTGAGCTGTTATACAGTGGACTATGCATGAGCTGGTCATACAGTAGAATATGCATGAGCTGGTTATACAGTGGACAATGCATGAGCTGGTTATACAGTAGAATATGCATGAGATGGTTATACAGTAGACTATGCATGAGCTGGTTATCCAGTGGACTATGCATGAGCTGGTTTACAGTAAAATATGCATGAGCTGGTTATACATTGGACAATGCATGAGCTGGTTATTCAGCAGAATATGTATGAGCTGGTTATTCAGTAGACTATGCATGAGCTGGTTATACAGTAGATTATACATGAGCTGGTTATACAGTAGATTATACATGCTCTGGTTATACAGTGGACTTTGCATGAGCTGGTTATGCAGTGGACAATACATGAGCTGGTTATACAGCGGAATATGTATGAACTGGTTATACAGTAGACTATGCATGAGCTGGTTATACAGTGGACTATGCATGAGCTGGTTTACAGTAGATTGTTCATGAGCTGGTTATACAGTGGAGAATGCATGAGGTTGTTATACAGCAGAATATGTATGAGCTAGTTATACAGCAGAATATGTATGAGCTGGTTATACAGTAGACTATGCATGAGCTGGTTTACAGTCGATTATACATGAGCTGGTTATACAGTGGACAATGCCTGAGCTGGTTATACTGGAGAATATGCATGAGCTGGTTATACAGTGTAATATGCATGAGCTGGTTATACAGTAGATTATGCATGAGCTGGTTATACAGTAGACTATGCATGAGTTGGTTTACAGTAGAGCATACATGAGCTGGTTATACAGTAGATTATAAATGACCTGGTTATACAGTGGACTTTGCATGAGCTGGTTATACAGTGGACAATACATGAGCTGGTTATACAAAATACATGTAATCAGTAAAAAATCCAAATGGTTTTGAAGATTTAGAGCGCAGGATCATATCGAAAGGGTGTCAACTGTACAAAGAAGAAACAATTCAAAATTAAGATGAAAATTACTTATATCATACCTTGCTAAATGCGGTGCGAAACTCATATGTAACTTTGGAGACGGTCATAAAGCACGGTAGCAAGACGCAGGTATATTGATTTATAAAAATATGTTCCATATAAGATGCAAATATGTGCTGAGTAACTAAATATTTCCATTATTTCATACATACAAAACCTCTTGAAGAAGGAAATAGAAAATCTTTTTTTGTATTATTTCTTGCACTTATATGAGTAACTACTTGAGTCCTTGGGTAGGACAATGGATGATGGAATGAGGATTAGTAGGCTGACTATAAACGAAATTATTATTCTGACAATAAATGCAACAAACATTATTATTATTATTATTATTATTATTATCGTTATTATTATTAATCAAATAATTATCATTTTTTTATTGATCATATTATCAATATTATTCATATTATCAATATTATTCATATTATTATTCTTATTTTTATATCATTATTATTATTATTATTACTAGTAGTAGTAGTACTATTGATCATCATTATCATATTCGCTATATCTTCATTTTCTTTGTTGTTGATTAAAAGGAAATAATCGATATAACTAGAAGTGAAATGTTTCTTAAATGAAATGATTAATTATCAAAATTGGAGAAACTTGAGCTTTGACTACATTGATTACGTTGCATCGTAAAGTAATAACGACAATCATTATAGCAATATGATATCGGCCTGATTTTTAATATCACATAAACATTGTCGTCTCTATTCCCTCCATTGCTAGGTGCTATCTCCTTTCCTCCCCATAAAAGGCGGATAAAAGCTGTATGACCATGCCAATGTTAACTTAAACCAAGATATTAAATGTAGGTCAATGAAAACGTCCTAATTCCAAGATATTAAATGTAGGTCAATGAAAACGTCCTAATATTAGATATTAAATGTAGGTCAATGAAAATGTCCTGGACGGAGACTAGGTGTATTTTGGTATACATTTTGAAGTTTGGTGTCATTTATTTTAGATCATTAACTTACGTAATAAAATTTGTAAAAAGTAAAATATTTGCATCTCTATCAATTATGTATGAGAAGAAAAAAAATCTCGATGAAATTCAAACCAATGTTCGAGCTCAAACAGTATCAGATTTTCAGACGGAAATAAGTTCCACGAGAAACGCTATTTCCATTGCTAGTCATGCAAACATGAAATTCTGCACTGTTGTAAATAACACGTTGCTATGATAAGCCAGAACAATGCACAAAAGAAGTAAGAAATTAATTTTCGAACTTATGTTTTCCACAAATAACATCTATGATTGTGTTTCCCTTTTATTCCTATCAGTTTCCTATTAAGGTTTTCTCAGTACAGAATGGTAATCTTGGAGTAAATAAACACAGGTGGAGCCACTGCTATATTGTTTTTCTATAATGTTGCTCCTCTTTGTCTCATTTTTAGCTTTTATGCGGTGAAAAACGCAGTAGCTGAATCGCAAATTTCACCTAATCTCAAGAATTCTTAAAAATATATTTAGGTGTACGCAGCATGCTAATGGCACTTCTGATTTGGGCACAAATTATGTAAACAAGTATGAGCAAATAGGAAAATCGTGTAGTAGGCTAACTCTGTTCCACGCAGCATCATTCATTTGTACGACTATAAACCGCATATGTCATTGATACATGTACAGAGTTCACGGACAACTTATGCAACTGTGTTTGACCTTTTGTAAGGAACTCAAGACCCGTACAGACAAGTGTTTGGATGTTATTATTAAGGTTTACGTCCACATTTTGTACAAACAGTAGGCCTACATCACTAGAAACCTCTAACAGTATGTCATTTGATCTCTGCAGAATAGCAGCTTCGTTTCCTTTTTTATTTCATAAATGGAAGTTACCAATCTTTTCAGTCTACACACCACACCACGCCACCCCACCCCACCCCGGCAGCTTTTACCCCCACCCACCGATTTAAAGGCGAAAATCATCATGTAAAAAATGCACAAAACATACTCATTTTATTCATTGTAACAGCTTGAAATGTGTTATATAAAACATGCGTTGTTCTAATTTTGTTAATCATCTCCATTGTGCCCCGGTTGAATCAAAACTATAACTACAATATTTAAAGACAAATAATGCACTTACCAGCCAGAAGGAATCATTTATCCGTCAATATCGTAATCCATAAGCACATTTCACTGTAGCACTTGCCATATTTCCAGGACAGAAAAATAAATCTTCAAAGAATCCGTGAACTTGAAAGTTTAGCACATGGTTAGCCGTTAGTGTCCGTATTTGGAGGGTCTTTTATACACGGGTGTAATTTTACAATCAATACTAAGGACAATATAAGTAGGTCACACTTTCACCTCCTCCAAAAAACAAGTAGGTCACAAACACTTTCACTTCCTCCAAAAAAAGAAGACTATTTATATAAGATAGGGACACAGAACTCGAATTACCCATGAATAATCTAAAGAAAGATGTTACTCTTCGTTACAGCTTGTACTAAGTCAGCTTGTACTAAGTATAACTACAGTAGAGCTGAGTAGCCAATATCGTTTTATTATTTACAATATAACTTTTCAAAATTGGAACGGGTGAAAATAAAACAGTTTCTTGTAATAAATTTTATTATTTATTGTCAATTTCATATAACATCCATATATTAAATGTGATAATATCTCAGTATTATTCGACGTTTTATGTTGTTATTTGTCTTTGCTCACGCGTATAAACTGTGTACTTCGGACGCAACGGTCGCACCACAGCCCTCATTAACATATTTTTCCTAATGCGCTGCATGTAAACATTGGACGTAAACACTAGTGCAGAATTCTTTTTAATTTAAAGGAAAATATTGGGTGAGAAAAATAATCTACGTTGAGGTTTGGACCGAGACAAGGAAATCTCAGTCGCGGGTTTATATCATTTGTCTCTCCACGAGACTTGCCCGAGACAAGGAAATCTCAGTCGCGGGTTTATATTATTTGTCTCCCCACGAGGCTTGCCCGAGTGGGGAGACATATAATATAAACCCGCAACTGAGATTTCCTTGTCTCGGCCCAAACCCCAACATATATTCTATATGCCCCATCCCTCCAGGTGTTATAGATATTTTTCCTTTCGCTGTCAGTGATTTGCCCGATTGAGGTCAGCATCTTGCAACGTAGTTGTCAATGTCCACTAACGTGACGTCACCCCACCTGTTTCATTCATATTGTTCCTATACCGCCCCAATCCATTGTCGCTTTGCATCCCTATGCTCAATTCTCCCGGATACTAAACAGACCCAATATAATTTGTCGCTAGACAGGCCCAATATTTTCCCCATGGTAAATTCCCCTTGTCTCCAGACTTGCCCACGACCTTTTTAACATGGAGGTCCCATTGAGGCTGAATCGCTTATATTGAACCTTGACAGTCCCAATCCATTGACGCTAAACAGTCCCAATCCCTTGAGGCTAGATATTCCCAATAAATTGAGCCTGTATAGTCCCACCCATGTTAAATTTCTCCATGTTTAATTCCCCTTGTCAACAGAGTTTCCCACGACCCTTTTTCCTCTTGTCGCCAGAGTTTCCCACGACCCTTTTAACATGGAAGTTACACTGAGGCTAAATCGCTTATGTTGAGCCTAGACAGTTAAAATCCGTTGACGCTAGACAGTCCCAATGCATGGAACTGCTATAATCCCACCCATGTTAAATTTGCCCATGTTAAATTCCCCTCGACGCCAAAGTGGCCCACGACCTTTTTGACTGCGATTTCCAATGAGGCTAAATTGTCCCATTTCACTACTGCCATTGGATATACAACGATCTGTGCTAAAGTCATTGGATAGAAAACGATCGGTATTAAAGCCATTGGATAGAAAACAATCTGTACTAAAGCCATTGGATAGAAAACTATCTTTACTAAAGCCAATGGATAGAAAACGATCAATACTATAGACACTGAAGAGAAAACTATCAGTACTAAAGCCACTAAAGAAAAAAATATCTGTACTGAAGCCATTGGATAGAAAACGATGGTACTAAAGCCATTAAAGAAAAAATTATCTATACTAAAGCAATGTGATAGAAAACTATCTTTACTAAAGCCATTGTGTAGAAAACGATCTTTACGAAAGCCATTGGATAGAAAACGACGGTACTAAAGCCATTTGACAGAAAACGAGCTTTACTCAAGCCATTGGATAGAAAACTATTGGTACTAAAGCCATTTGATATAAAATAACCTTTACTCAAGCCATTAGATAAAAAAGGATCTGTGCTAAAGTCATTGGATAGAAAATGATCGGTACTAAAGCCACTGGATAGAAAACGACGGTACTAAAGCCATTAAAGAGAAAACTATCTTTACTAAAGACATTGGATAGAAAACTATTGGTACTAAAGCCATTGGATAGAAAATAACCTTTATTCAAGCCATTGGATAAAAGAAAATATCTGTACTAAAGCCATTGGATAGAAAACGATCTTTACTAAAGCCATTGTGTAGAAAACTATCTGTACTAAAGCCATTGGATAGAAAACGACGGTGCTAAAGCCATTAAAGAGAAAACTATCTGTACTAAAGCCATTGGATTGAAAACTATTGGTACTAAAGTCATTGGATTGAAAACTATTGGTACTAAAGTCATTGGATTGAAAACTATATGTACTAAAGCCAATAGACAGAAAACTATTGGTACTAAAACCATTGGATAGAAAAATATTGGTACTAAAGTCATTGGATAGAAAACTATTGGTACTAAAGCCATTGGATTGAAAACTATTGGTACTAAAGTCATTGGATAGAAAACTATTGGTACTAAAGTCATTGGATTGAAAACTATTGGTACTAAAGCCATTGGATTGAAAACTATTGGTACTAAAGCCATTAGACAGAAAACTATTGGTACTAAAACCATTGGATAGAAAACTATTGATACTAAAGTAATTTGATAGAAAACTATTGGTACTAAAGCCATTGGATTGAAAACTATTGGTACTAAAGCCATTGGATAGAAAACTATTGGTACTAAAACCATTGGATAGAAAATAACCTTTACTCAAGCCATTGTGTAGAAAACTATCTGTACTAAAGCCATTGGATAGAAAACGACGGTACTAAAGCCATTAAAGAGCAAACTATCTGTACTAAAGCCACTGGATAGAAAACGATCGGTACTAAAGCCATTAAAGTGAAAACTATCTTTACTAAAGCCATTGGATAGAAAACTATTGGTACTAAAGCCATTAGACAGAAAACTATTGGTACTAAAACCATTGGATAGAAAACTATTGGTACTAAAGTCATTGGATAGAAAACTATTGGTACTAAAGCCATTAGACAGAAAACTATTGGTACTAAAACCATTGGATAGAAAACTATTGGTACTAAAGCCATTGGATAGAAAACTATTGGTACTAAAGCCATTAGACAGAAAACTATTGGTACTAAAACCATTGGATAGAAAACTATTGGTACTAAAGTCATTGGATAGAAAACTATTGGTACTAAAGCCATTAGACAGAAAACTATTGGTACTAAAACCATTGGATAGAAAACTATTGGTACTAAAGTCATTGGATAGAAAACTATTGGTACTAAAGCCATTGGATAGAAAACTATTGGTACTAAAGCCATTAGACAGAAAACTATTGGTACTAAAACCATTGGATAGAAAACTATTGGTACTAAAGTCATTGGATAGAAAACTATTGGTACTAAAGCCATTGGATTGAAAACTATTGGTACTAAAGCCATTGGATAGAAAATAACCTTTACTCAAGCCATTGTGTAGAAAACTATCTGTACTAAAGCCATTGGATAGAAAACGACGGTACTAAAGCCATTAAAGAGAAAACTATCTTTACTAAAGCCATTGGATAGAAAACTAATGGTACTAAAGCCATTGGATAGAAAATAACCTTTACTCAAGCCATTGTGTAGAAAACTATCTGTACTAAAGACACTGGATAGAAAACGACGGTACTAAAGCCATTAAAGAGAAAACTATCTTTACTAAAGCCATTGGATAGAAAACTATTGGTACTAAAGCCATTAGACAGAAAACTATTGGTACTAAAACCATTGGATAGAAAACTATTGGTACTAAAGCCATTGGATAGAAAACTATTGGTACTAAAGCCATTGGACAGAAAACTATTGGTACTAAAGCCATTGGATTGAAAACTATTGGTACTAAAGCCATTGGATAGAAAATAACCTTTACTCAAGCCATTGTGTAGAAAACTATCTGTACTAAAGCCATTGGATAGAAAACGACGGTACTAAAGCCATTAAAGAGAAAACTATCTGTACTAAAGCCATTGGATAGAAAACTATTGGTACTAAAACCATTGGATAGAAAACTATTGGTACTAAAGTCATTGGATTGAAAACTATTGGTACTAAAGCCATTGGATAGAAAATAACCTTTACTCAAGCCATTGGATAAAACAAGATCTGTGCTAAAGTCATTGGATAGGAAAAACATTATAAATAATGTGATGCAGTTATCAAAGTGTATAGTTTTGTCAAGGTGACATTTTACCACCAGCCGTATAAGGTTGTGGCACTAACATAATCCTTCTTATGGGCGGTAACGTACTGCTAGTAGCAAGTATCTGATTGCGATAAATTATCTTTCCTGTATAAAAATACGAAATACGCCGTATTACTTGAAAGTTAACGTTCCCTTTCCACGGAGCAATTATGTAAAATGCATAGCCTTTCGCACCAAGCTTGTTGCCGTGTCAAACACACATACGATTACACTTGCCACAACTAAACCCAAAAATCAAGTCTTTCCATGTTTGCCACGAATAAGAGGGCGCTTAAAATATATAATGTATTTTTTAAACAGTAACAGACGTGGAGTTAAGTTGTTTCCATGTTCAACATACACAATGGAGAGAATATTGACATCCATCCGTGTTGCCTTCATGTACATGGCTTAAATGTCTTTGGATATTGTACCTGTGGAAAATGTACACAATCTAGGTATACAGCTAACCGAAATGGCTGCTCCCACGTACTCGAAAATCAGCTTGAACCAGTCTAAAGTATACTATCTTTAACAGATAAGACAATTAGGAAAGCGACTATTGTCAGACTAAACAATACCAGCTTCTGAAAGCGCAATGAATGAATTGAGAAATATATAAAAATAAGTAAACCAATGTGATGGGTTCGTTGGTTTCATAATTTACCTTTGAAGCCCAGGTCGTAAAGTGACCAAGTTGAGCTAGAAAGTTGTTTGATAAGTGCAAAAAAATGAAATAAAGATACGACATAAAAATAATGGAGAGAACGTTTCAGTCTGGTGATTGAGTTCTTTCTCTCTTGGTCATTCTTCAAATTAGGCATTATGGTCCTTAACAAATTACAGAATGAGTTAAATTGCAATATTAATGATCCTGGAGTGTAAATATATTAGAGTACTGGTATAATGATACAAATATCCTGGGTAATCATGCAGTTAATTTAGTTGTACCTGTCGTACACAGTGACGATGTAATCAATGGAATGCAATCGGACTGTAATGACTTTGATGTAACCAATCTTCGGAATTCAGACAATATGAATAATCTGGACAAGAAACTTTCACATATACAGCAACAAGTAAAGAATGAACTAAAACAGCTATTACTTGAATATGAGCACTTTTTCCAGATGGTCACAAAACATAATAACATATACCATGATGTTGAAATTGTAGATTCCACACCTGTGAAACAGCATCCGTTCATAATTCACCCTCTCAAACAGGAATGTTTGAAAAACGAAATTCAATATTTGTTGGAGAATGAATTCATTGAAAAAGTAAAAGTGACTGGATTTCACCTGTATTCTTCACGGAAACTAAAACTTATAATTTCCACATGTTTATAGACGATAGAAAGGTGAACATTGTGACCAAACCAGATTTATTGCCATTGTCAAGAATCGATAACTGCATTGATCAAATTTGAAATGCAAAGTCTGTCACCAAGTTTGACCTTTTAAATGGATTTTGGAAAATTCCACTGACGAAAAGGGTAAAGAAAATTTTCGACTTTCATGTCTCCAGATGGATTTTATCAATTTAAAGTGATGCCGTTTGGGATGAAAGGTTCGCCTTATACTTTTCAACATTTATTGAACACGATTACATATAATCTATACAATTGTGGCGCTTACGTCGATAATTACATCATCTACAACGACACATTGAAAGATTACTAAGAGACAATTCGGAGTAGAATAACCCTCGTAAATTTGTATGGATATGACATTGATAACCATGCTTTTATTAGAAATCTAAAGGAAGAAACGATTACATTTGAGAACACAGCATTAATAATGTTTGGAGACTAGAATACTGCTCAAGACCTAGATTTGGAAACTTAAAATATTTGTCATGACAATCACCAACAGTCGAGAGCAGCAATCCAAGACCTGAAAATCGAACTGGAATTAATCGACCCCTAGAGAAATTCCATTTAAGACTTCAAACTGTATACCTTGAGGCAAAAGTTTCCTTTGCATCTGATGATCACTAGGACTGATGTACATATATTACCCGGCTATAAGACAGATCATTCAGCTGTTTTTTTTTTTACTATTGTTTTTACATAGTCTCCAAGGGAAAAAGGATATCGGAAATTTAATAGTCAATTGATGATGGATAATAATAATATTTACCTGGTCAAACAGCGTATAACTGACAATGTAAATGAATATTACGTGGGGGAAATAAAGAGGAATCTTTCATGTTTCCCTTTCCTGTAATGATTACATTTTCTTTGAGAGTTTGGAAATGAAAATAATATCTGAAACTATTGATTATCTTTTTAGGAAAACAAAAGAAAAATGAGACATATTAAAGAAAACTGAAAGGAAATATTATAGGGGATTGTCGAATTACAGAGATGGAAAAGCGCTGGATAATTAAAAAAAAAAGATAGCCGAACTTGAGGAATCTAGGAAAAATACATAGAATGTGATATATTAAGATTCGCTGCTCGATGGTATGAATTGCGATAAAAGCACGTAATAAGTTTTATATTTTGAAAAAAGAAATTATATCAACAAGACAATGACAGAAAGTATTTTAGATTATGGGACAAATATATCAGACCAAATAGATATCTCAGAAGCCAAAAAAAAAAAAACAAAAAAAAAAAAACAAAAAAAAAACAGTTCTGTTTGGAATTACACAAAATTATAATTGGTTAGCTTGATCTTATTGATGCTCAAGAAATTCAAAATAGACATTTTAGTTTACTTAAAATTAATAAATACCGCATGTCTCTAAAACGGGTGGAAAATTGGAAGATCCTGTCTGAGATGGATTTACGTTAGATTTCTATAATTTCTTTTGGAAGAATATTTAGAGATTTCTATGTAGATCAATAAATTATAGATATACTAGAGGAAAACTTTCAGATTTCAGACTCAAGTCATCGTATGTCTACCAAAGTAAGAAAAAGACGGAATATATTTTTTTAAAAACTGGAGACTTTATATCACTTTTAATATATAAAATTAATTGAGCTTTTGAGCTATTGCAGCTAGGATTTAACAAAAATTATTCCATCAGTAATTATTCATACTCAAAATGGATTAATGAAATATAGATTCCTTAAAAAAAATATCAGGTTATTATATGATTTAATGGATGAAATAGAGAATGAAAACAGAAATGGTTTATTATTATTAATAATATTCGAAAAAGCCATCGACTCAGTTACCTGTAACTTTGTGGACAAAGCTTCACTATCTTTTAACTTTGGCGATACTGTTCGTAAGTGGTTTAAGCTGGTCTGTAATAACTCTAAAAATGGTGGTATACATAATGGAAATATGTTATTTTTTACATTTGAAAGAAGACTTCGTCAGGGGGATCCTCTTGCGCGTTATTTGTTTATCATCGGTGTGGAGATCTTAGCGACAAATTTAAAGCAAAATGCAGGTGTACGGGGGCTCATCTTTAATGTTGGTCAGTTTAAACTGGGTCAGTAGGCCGTTGACGCTTTTACTCTTCTCGATGGATCTCAAAATCCTCTTAAAGCAACTATGAATATCATGCAAGACTTGTTTTCTTTTATTGACTTAAATGTAACATAATAAAAACAAATGCTATATGGATTGGAAACGAGAAATTTACCCATGAAAGAATAATACACCGATATGGACCTAAACTGGTCTTCTTCCAACTTTGTACACTCCTTGGCGTCGAGTTTTCTCTAGACTTACAACAAATGGTGAAAATTAGTTATACGAAGAAACTAACGATGGTAAAAATAATTCTGGCAAGCTGGCGGCAAAACATCTTTCAAAAGTAGGTAAAGCAATTGTTTTAAAAATTCATCTTCTGCCCATTTTCATAAACCTTTGTTCAGCGCTTCCAAATCTATCGGTAAAAATTGAAGCAGAACTAAATCGTACCTTATATAATTTTAATTGGGTGAAAAGTATAGACAATTAAATGTAACATACCAGCATACCCGGAGGATGAGAGTTAGGTTAAATATTTATTTATTCTTTAGGTATAGTAGGATAAGATGAGTTAATAGATTATTGGAAAGCGTGGCAGAAACTTGTTAATACAACTCTGATCAGAAATATGAAAGAGATTTGGAATTTAGGGAGGAGAAAATTAGAAAAAATTAGTGAGCTCATTAAAACAGTTTTCGGAGAGATGTAATTTATGCAGTATCGAATTGGAAAGAGGTTCCACAATATCTAGATGAGTGATTGTTCTAATTGTTCTAAAATTTGTTCCAGATAGAAAGTTCCGTCAATACAATGCCGGCATTGAAGTTCATACTGATTTAGTTCATGAGAACTGGAATATAACATTTATAAAAATGATATAACGAAACTTTGGATGCGACGACTTTTTGAAATACTTTTCCATTAATATCCAAAGTCCCCAAATCTTGGAAATATGAAGAAAAAAAAAACACTTGGCTTGCAACATGTTTGATAAGCAGGAGGTTAAAATAATGAACTTGCAAAAAGAAAACTTACTGAAGATCGTTTACAAAAGATTTTTAAAATAAACACGTAAAGAGGCAACAAACTGCTAACCGAGAAACGGGGATTCAATTATTATATAAAACTATAAGTATTGGGGAGTGGTCTAAGACTTAGAACCGGAAGAAACTTTGTGCTAAGGATATAATATTGCTTTTAATTCATTAAATGATTATCGCTAATAAATTTATAAAAATAATTAACATATTGGATGACGACAAATCCATTTTTGGTAGGAGTGAGAACGAAAGTATTTAACATATATTCAAAAGATTGAAATATTACTTCAATGATTTGGCACCATTTTATTAAACGTTTTGTACCGTGTTGTCCACCTGTTGTACATTTGTCCAAAACGAAAATATCTTTAGGAAGTGAACAATTGGACTTTTTGTGTAATATCATACTTATTTGGTCTAAATATTTTACTTGCACTTGCAGATTCAACATGCAAAATTCTTCTATTTATGCGTGTAAGCAAAAGTAGTGAAGTGGGGCACTATACGTACAATGGAAATTAGCATTACGGAGACCCCTGGGTGAATATACGTACAATGGAAATTTAACATGGCGAAAAATCGTGGGTTAATATACGTACAAGGGGAATTAACATGGGAAAAAAATTGTGGGCCGATATACGTACAAGGGGAATTTAACATGGGGAATAGAGTTTGGGGGTTGTTTAGGGACAAAGGGGAATTGAATATGGGATTTTTATTTATTTTTTTTTTATTTTTTTTTAAATTTAAATTTAAATTTAAATTTAAAAAGGGGTAGGCAATTGAAAGGCTATCTCTTTTCGAGAAATATGGCTGGCCCTGAAAAGGGCCTTTGGGTTTCTTCTTCTTCTTCTAACTCCTTAACTTCTTCCACCAAGTCCTCACTTTTTCCATTATTCCTTTCTTCTTCTTTTTCTCCTCTGGCATCCAGTCTGGATGGCCCAAGGCTCTAAACTTTTCCTGGACTTTGATCCAATTCTGATTTAGCCTATCAAAATCAGCCTGTTTCTTTTTGTTTTCCTGATCTTTTCTTTCTTTATACCATCTCTCTTTAATCTTCTTTACCTCTACCTCCATCACTTTTCTCATCAACTCCTCTCCTTTCCTAAGTCTTTCCTGACCTCTCTCCACATAAGAGCACTCTGTCCCATGTGACATTTTTTCAAGAAAACACCTGACTTTGCTTGCATTGTCAAGTGCTTCCTTTAGGCTTCCCACTCTGACATAGGTGGGATTTATCATACCTCTCAATCTCTTTTCCTCCTCTTCTATCATTCCTGCTATCAGTTCTTTTGCTATGTTTAGACATTTAGCGTAGTCCAGGTACTCTGCTATCTTCCATTTTTTTCTAGTCTCTCCACTACATAGATACCATCTATTATCCAGTTGTATATATGTACCAAATTGTTGAGCAAGTCAGTTGCAACCACCATCTTCGTTTTTTATTATTCCGTAGAATGGTTCTAATGACGAACGTGGTGGGTTCTTATAGTGAAAGCGCGCACGTGATGGAAAACATCGCCCTAAAAACGTAAAATTGATCTTACCTAGATCATGACCAAGCAACGCGCGGACGTGAAGGAAAACATCCCCCACTTTTCTCATTTCATATAATCAAACCCAAACTATACTCTTCACATACGCTAAGAAACAATAAAGAAACCCATAATCTACTATTCACACAAACTTCCTTGAACATTTACAAACAAAAAACACACAAACACATACACTCTCACTATCAATAAAGAGTTAGTGTTTACATTCACACTACTCTACCTACACTCATTGGCAAATGGATCGTTATTTCTTTTCTAGAGTATTGGGTAGCCCTGAAAAGGGCTGTTTTTTTGGGAACTTCATGGACACCTGGTTAATGGTGGCACCTTCCAGGCCTGGCGCCACATACACATCTTGTCCCCCAGTTACTTTTTACCTTTTTGGGGGAGAGAGCAGAGGCAGGATATGTGGCTTCAGAATCCCAATTTTCGGTTTCTGGGATTCTGAAATTTTTTCTTCTTCTCTCCTTTTCCTCCTCCTCTTCTTTGTATCTTCTCTCCTCCTCTTTGTATCTTCTTTCCTCTTCTTCTTTATATCTTCTCTCCTCCTCTTCTTTATTTCTTCTTTCCTCCTCCTCTTTTATCCTTCCCTCTTCCACAATGGCTTCCGCGACCAGTTCATTTAATATGCGCCTGACATATTCCAGATGCACATGAAGTTCCAACAGTTTCTCCAGTCTCGTGTTCATTCTTCTGGTGGTGTTGATCAATCAACAAGGATAGCTAGACTGCCGAACGAGTTTCAATTTATACTGAAAGCGCGGACGTGATGGAAAACATCCCCCTAAAAACATAAAATTGATCTTACCTAGATCATGACCAAAAAAACAACGCGCGGACCTAAAAGAAACACTCACTTTTTTATGCTACCCATCACTATTGTAATTTTTTTTATAAATCAATAGACTATTTACATACGCGAAGCAATTCAATCTAACCCCAAATCTACACCTCAAGCACCAAAAAAACATTATTTTAATCTACTATCCACACCAACCTACTTGATCACTTACAAACACACAAACACACAATCCTATACACAAACACATACCCTCACATTTTTTTAAGAAAGCGTCAGTGTTTATTTTCACACTACTCTACCTACACACATTGGCAAATTGATAGTCATTTCTTTTCTAGAGTATTGGGTAGCCCTGAAAAGGGCTGGTTTTTTTGTTTGCTATGGCATTCTTTTTTTAGTTTCTAAGAATGCGATGTCCTCTGAGGATAGACTTTCTGGCAATAGGTCTGCTTCTTCGGAAAGAGAAGAAGAACTCTTTGGTGTCGATACGACAATCGACAAAGCCTCTGTCAGCTTCAGGTTGCTGCTGCTGTTGCTGTTGCTGCTGTTGCTGCTGCTGCTGTCTCTGAAGTCTGTACTTCTCTGTCCATTCTTCTTTCTCCCTGTTCACTTCTTCTCTGAAGAGCTCTTCTATCAGGTCTTCAGTGATTTTTAACATTCTCACATTCTCTATTTCTTCTGGCTTCGGTATCAGACTGTGTCTGACCCTATGCAAATTCACGTAGGCTTCGTTTAGCTTAGCTAGTTTGGAGCACATCTTCGTAGGAGGATGAGTCAACAATGGATGGTTAGACTGGAAACAATCCCGGTTCTTAAAGTCAAAGCGCGGACGTGAAGGAAAACATCCCCCACACAGTTTTCGAGCCGCAAGGTTCAGTGAGTGTTATGGGAGGGATAGTAAGAAATGAAAGAGCATCAATCCAACAGTCTTATAGCTAAACAAACCACAAAGGCATTTTTTTCTTCAAAACACAACATTTTTTTATTCAAAAATCACTTAACACTAAACAACAACAACTCCAACATTTTTTTTACAATAATCCAACATGATAACATCAAACATTTTTTTTCTTCAAATCACAAACATTTTTTTCTCAATGGACAATCTACTTTAAACAGGGCTGACAACGTTGTGAATGAAATTGTGATTTCCACTGTTGGAAATCATTAGGCCATTGATGGACACTACATTTCCTAGCTTGAGACAAAAGATAAGCATAATGGTCACAAAACCATCGATCTACTTTCACATCGTTTCTAGCAGAAGAACGAGGATCAAAATGAGTCACTAAATGTTCTAAGGAATAGCCCAGGCTGCGATGATGCATAAAATACACACAGTACTGTCCACACACCAAGGAATCTGTGCCTTGTAATTTCACATTATTGAATCGCATGGTTTGAGCATTTCTTCTCATAAAGTCGATGATATCGTCTTCCAAAGGGGGCAATCCGTACGAATCGAAATATTCCACACATCCTTCTTGAGGAAAGTAGACGGCTACCCAGTGGGTTCCTGGGAGATGACTGTCGTCCGTGTTGATCACGTAAGCTTCATGGTCTTGAGGTTTGCGATGAGGGAGTTCATCTTTAGCACAGACGACAGGATTCCAAGAAGCCGTATACGAACTGTGGTTCAAAAGGTAATAAAGTTCCCAGGTATCCATTGATTTGTGTGTGTTTTTTTTCTTCACAGGTAATAATACGTCGTCAATTCGATCCTGACTTTTTGCTTGAAAATGTCTGACGAATAAACGGTTATTCGTTCTGTTTCCTCACTCTGATTCAGGAGAGCTTCGATACGATGGATCTCTTGAGTGGTTAATGGTGGACAAGAATGTTCACGCAAGTCTTTATACCACTGGTGCAACACGTCTTCGTCCGAGATGAGACTCCAAGCTTCGTCCAGATACTCGTCCAATTTTTCTTCTTGACTTAACATCAGGCATTTATCGTGTTGAATTTGACTGGGATGATCGTTTTGACATCCATAGCAATCTTTCTTGATCAATTCCGTTATTTTTTCCACCAAGTGTTTGGCAAAACAGGAGACTAAATGGGCTTCTTGTTCTGGCCATCTCGACTTCATCATGATCACTTCTTCTTTTTCCACAGTCTCCTCACATTTCATGTCCAAAGTTTCTCCACTAGGTAATGAGGGATAACAGTCTTCCATGGTTTCTAGTAATCTAGAATGACTTCTCTCAAACTGTTGATTTCTATGGTATTATCGAATTCTGCATACAGGATGACGTTCACTGTGTGATCTGGAGGTGGATTTGCAAACTGAAGTTCCACACGAATCTGCCCGGATTTTATAGGATGGAAATGTCCCTCGTCGCTGCCTTGGTCTGGAGTGAAATCAAAACCCCACAAAGCATAGCCTCCTGCATAATCCTCGTACGTAATACCGTGACTGGTGTTGGTTCCTAACTGTCCCGTGGCTTCGTACAGGGACAAGTACGATCTCAAATAATTCTTTGCGACACCAAAGTTGGGCTCAAAGGGTCGGGTACACAAGGTCTTGCCGTCGCGACTGACTTCGATCTTGGACACATTGTAATGTTGAAACTCAAAAGGATTTTGATCGTGGGTTCCGTTGAAGGCTGAATTCCTGAGGATACCAACAATCAAACGTTTGGGTAACTGTCCTTGAAACAGATGATCTTCGATCATAGATCGCTGTCCAGCAGGAATGGTGAACGTTTTCACTTCTACGCGTCGTATCGGATACTTGGCAGTCGTTCTGCTCAACGTCTGACTGACGTCGTTTCCCACTTTAGGTAACACTTCCACACGACGCACGTAAAGTCGGGCTTCTTGAATGATAGTTTTGTATTCGTTGGCATGGGCCATCAAATGGAAAGTGGCACTGCTACGATTCAGTCTCAGACGGATATCCACCCCGTTCAGCAAATACTTTTCTTGTAACCACATGTCCAAATGCAAACGATCCATCAGTTCTAAACTTCGCCCTTGCAGAATTTTCTTACGACGGTCGTTAAACCCCACATTGTGAGGATTGTCATCTTCTGTCAGGACTGTGTCGCTAAACGTGCCTACACCTGCCGTGTCAGGTTTCCATACCACGCAAGCATCCAGATGAGTATTCTTGGCTTCTTTTCCGTACGTCAAGAGATTTTCCAAGTAGGCGCGATATGGGTAAGTATCCATGCTGCTGCTGACCAGTTTGTTATTCAAGTACAAGTCCACTTCGCTAAATAAGGAATGCATGAAATTGTTGACAGGAGCTACTCTAGCATCGCCTCCTGGATTGGTGTTGTCCGTTTTGATCACTTTCACTTTCAAATACAGGTAACTGCTATTCAGATCGATGTAATCTTCGGTTTGTCCTTTGATTTCAAACTCGATGGGAGTTGATTCCGTCAAAGAGGAGACGGGATGAAATTCCACCCACTGGGATTCTTGCATCGTCATCATGGTGGGGGGCATGGCAAACAGATCCAGTTTCGTCTTGGAACAAGCGCAAGACTCTCGGTGCATCATTTTTTCTCTTTCTCAATAATCGAAAACGTGTAAGTCTCGAACGGTTCTTCTTTTCTTGTTCTTTCTAGCTTGAAGTCTGGTGAAAGGGTGTTTTCTTCGTCGTCTCTTTCTGCCTTGTCCTTCCTGAATGCCTGACTCGGTAGCGTGCAGGGCATTTATAGGTGTGTCTCGGCGGCCCAAAATGTCTTTGCCCGTTTGCAGCAAGACATTTTTGCCTGCCCTCATGAAGGCTTCTTTAGGGTTTTGTTTGTTGATGATGACATTTTGGAGAAATTCTTTGCCTTGCGTCAGTGCCGCATCTTTCAAGGCGTGCAATCCGCGTGTCACCATCAGTTTCAACACCGGGGCCACCGAACGAAAGGCCGATTTTAACATGTCTCCTAAACCGTGTCCTCGCTGTCGAGCAACCCCTCGGTACACTGGATACATGACTTACGAGTCGTGAGAGAACCGTTTTCGAAAATGGAGTTTCACCGTGACTTTTCCTTTGGGGAATGGAATATTTTGTCCCAAATCTCCTTTTATAGCAATGTTGACCGTGTCCAAATACGATTTGCTGACCGGTAAATAGTGAGGATGGACAAATTCGCGGTGGACGTGGTAAGTGTTTCCACCTTCCTCGTCAGCGTTCGTGGCAGAATCCACTTTGAAAGGAATGACACGCAGTAACGGTACAGAGGTGTGTCCCACCACGTTATACTCCACCACATCGGAGTACACAAACATCAAATTCAGTCCTTGGTTCAGTTCTACCGGGGCACGAAATAACTTGCTAACAGACTTGTTGTCGTAAACGATGGGTGATTCGTTTTTCTTCATCATGGCCATTCTCATGTTCATGTCTCCGCCCAACATGTCAAACAATTCAGGACAAAATAAAATGGACAGGATTTTACCCCCGTCAAATTTCATCAAGAAGCGACGAGCTGTTTTGTGGTATTCCAGGGTGACACTTTATTGACACTTTCCAAAGCTTTCAGAAACACGACATTAAACCTGGAGGTAATGGTGCTGACCAAATGTTGACCACTAAAATAATACCCTGGGGGAATGAACAAGTGATATTTGGTGTACTTTTGATTTTTTTGTGCCAGGGGTTTTATTGTCATATTTGCCATAGGTATCCAAGTACTGTTGCAATTGTTCGTCATGAACTTCCACATCAAAAAAATTTTGATTGGGAAGGACATTGAGGACTTGGGTCGGGTGAATGATTTCTACTAAAGCCACTTCCCAATGGGCTTCGTGATCTAAGGGGATGGTCTGAGGTAATTTGGCCGTGTAACAGCACAACGTGTTCTTGGGAAACACCTCCATGGAACTGTCACTGGGTAAGGTTAAGTAAAATTGGTTTTCGTGACTCATAATTCCAGAGTTCTGTGGCTGTCCGAGGGGTTATTACTGAGGCGTGTCTCCACCAAAAATGGGGTTCTGGTTGTGGTTGGACTGGTGACTGGCACTGGCACTGGACACAAGGTTCCCGTGGTTCCCGTTCGAGGAGAATTTCAGGGAGGGATTGGGAAGAAGGTAACCAATGCAACTGCTCAATAAAATGGTCCACAATTGTTTGTCTCCTTGTTGCAAACTCAAATTGGCAATGGCTGCCCCGATGACACAATACACCACGAAGATTTGGCAGAAAAAGACGATTTGCGTTTTAGGTACACGTTCTCCACACCACACCCACAAGGGTTGTTTTTGTAACTCTTGCACAGAAGAACTAGGTGAAGGAGGAGTGGTCGACGTAGTAGCTGCGTCTGTGTGAAAGGGCATGATGGTCACTTCTTCTTTTTATAGTCGATGACTTGCGAAGCGTCGATCCAAGAATCAAAACTGGGTGAATATCCTTTCCAACGTACTTTGACTTCTTTGACACGTCGTTTGCCCACTTTACGGGTTCTGCGTTCGAGAATGCTTTCGATGTCGTACACGTCGTCTTCTATTTTGATGACACGTTGTAACCCGGGTAAATAAAACGTTCCTTTGAGCACTTCTCCGTTCATGTCTTCCAATTTATAGACGGCAGGATCACGGCCATGCACTCGTCCAGTGACGCGAAACAATTCGGTCGTCCAGTTAGGTAAGTAACCTTTGTCGAAAGTGCGTTTGGTTTTGCCAATGCGCACCCAATCTCCTACGACCAACTCTCCACTTTTCTTGGGGACAGCCCTCGTCGGGGACGTACCAAACAGACGCTCAAACACCAACAATTCGTTGTCGGGAGTCACGTCTTGCGGGGCACGTCCGATGCTTCGATGGTAAGATTGGTTGTACGCTTGCACCAGGTGAGGTAAGATGTCGATGTACTTCAGAGTGTGGTGATGCGTAAAATATTTCCACATGCGTTCTTTCAAAGTGCGTTGAAAACGTTCCACGATACTGGCTTTGGTTTCGGGATTCTCGGTGGTAAAAAAATGAATGTCACGTTTCTTTAATTCTTTTTGGAAAGCTTGGTTCAGAAATTCGGTGCCTTTGTCCGTTTGCCATCGAAGAGGGTGACGACCGCTTTGTTTCAGCACCCGTTGCAGGGCTCGCACTAACTCGCCGCTGGATTTGGAAGTCAAGGGCATGACCCAGGCAAATTTGGAAAAGACGTCGATGACACAAAACAAATATTTGAAGCCACGATTGTAGCTGGCCAAATGAGAGACATCGGCTAAATCGGCTTGCCATTGATGATCGATGCCTACCACTCGGGTGCGACTTCTGGTAAACTTGCGTCGAATGGGTTTGTGTAAAGTGTAGGTAGCTTGTTCTTGTAACCATCGTTGCACTTGAGGTAAACGGAGACTTTTCAGTCGCGTTTTGGCAGCACGATACAATTTTTGAACTCCTGCGTAACCTGCAGGATGCGAGGGATCGTAGTAAATGCTGGCTAAGACTTTTTCCATTTTTTTTTTGTGTTTGTGTGTTAATAAGGCACCCACTCTTGGAAGAGGCTACTCTTTTTCTCTTGGGGTATTATCTTGGATTGCAATGCTTTGCGTGTGCGACCGGCAATAGGTGTTGAAGAGGAGGAGGATGTCTGAGCGGGGGATATCGGTTCTTGTTTCACTTCTGTCTTCACTTTCTTTTTCTCTTGTGATGAAGAAGGGGTGGCCATCATCTTTTTAATCCATCCAATTCTGGAGGTAGGTGGTGTTGTTAACTTGCGTACTTTTTCTGGTGGAGTTTGAAACCTTTCTTCTTCTTCTTCTTTTCCTTTTTCTGTCTTGACCACCGGTACTGGTACTGGTACTGGTACTGGTGATGGTGCTGGACTTTTCATCAAGGTCTTAAAATCTTTCAAAGTGGGTAGAGCTGTTTCGTCTAAAGCTTTCTGGTGAAAGAGTTGCAGTCGTTGCAAAAGTTGACCGTACTTTTGCGATTTTTCTGTTTCGGACAAATCTTGGCGATCCATCAAGGACTGCAATTCGTGTTGTAACTGGGACATCTCGCTCAAATTGGGATTGGGAGGTAAATGCGGGGTGCGTTGTTCTTGCCACCGATGGTATTCCATCCATCGTTTGTAAGGCACTAAAGCTAGTTTTCGTCCTTCCATGGGGTTGTCAGGGGTCGATTCTGAGATCTTGGGACTTCCGAGGACCTTTTTATCTTGCTCCCACCAGTCCTCCCAACATGGTTCCCAAGACTCCTGTCAGTATGGGGCCTAACAAGAGAGGCAAAATGCCTCCACGTTGGACCAACATCTTCTTTTTTTGACGAATGGGAATTTTCTTTCGAACCATTTGGCGAAGAACGTGACGATGCTTGCTTAAGCATTGTTTCTGGTGTTTGGACAAAGGAATCGTGCCTTTCAAAACGTTCAAACAACATTCGCACACGGTATCGATGACCTCTATGGAGGCCGTTTGAATGAGTTTTTTTCGTAGGGGTGAAGAAGCTTTGGACAGGACAGATAACAGGTCCCCATGTTTGGCTAAACTTGGTGGCAGTCCTTTCCTTTTCTTTCCTTGGGGTTTTCTGGAGGGTGACATCTTTGAGTCTTTAGGAGCACCAAGAAAACACTGATACCCTACTTGGTCACAGGCCTTTTTTATACTGGAACGCGTCGCCACTGATTGTCTTTACGTCGTATCAACTTCATGACAGGCATGACACGTCGTGCAGGGGTACGTAACGGACTAAATCGAGCCAGTTCTTGCTTGGACAAATCCAGTAAACTTTGTAACATGCCCGATCTTTCATGAACTTTGATTTTGGGAGAAGGTACTTTGTGAGCAGCGGCCACTGCCACTAAATTGGAGGGTCCTGCCACTGGGGAAGTTCTTTTGGGGGTCATCAACGGAGAAGTTCTTGGTGTGATCAGCGTCTCCAAGTACTCTTCAGTTCTGGGTGTCATCAACGGAGAAGTGGACAAACGTGAGGATGCCGGAGACGTAGTCACTGCCGTGGCAGGTCGTGGTTTGCGAGTGTAAGGTTGCGTCCTGGCCGAAGTGCCTCTCTTGCGACTAGTTTTCTTCTGTGAACTTTTCTTTTTCTGGGGACTTTTTCTCTGTTTCTTTTTCTGGGGGCTTCTTTTCTTTTTCCGGGGTGGTGTCCGGTCAGAGGAGGGTCCCGCCACTGGAGAAGTTCTTCTCTTTGGGGAACTGGTCTTTTTCTTTTTCTTCTTGGGGCTTCGTTGGACTTTTGTCTTGGGGATAACTTTGGGGGCATTAGGATCCCATCTTAAGAGTGAGCGAATGATGACCCTTCCTAGAGTACCACTCCCTCCAGGTTTCAAAATGATTTGTTTTTTGGTTTGAGTGTCGATGCGGAGATCGGCCAGTTAGACCAAAGCGACTTTGTTTCGATCGAAAAAGCGTTTGGTTTGATGAGGAATCTGAATGATTCCTTGGAGTAATTGACGTGCCGTCACCGTGAACCATCGTAAGACTTCTTTGAGACTAGCTTCTAAGACACGAGCTCGTGTTTGTGGATTTTTTTCTCGACTGATGCCATACAAGGCACGAATCAATTTGACGGGAAGATGCGACTGAAGGGACGTCATGTTCACACTGTGTGAGACAGACGAAAAAGGGTCTGAGGTTTTTATAGATTTTTTGATGGGGAGTGAAATGAAGTCGAGGACGGAGACGTGTACAGGACAGGCCCTCCGTCTTGGCACCAGTGGTGAAACAAGTGGGTACGAAATCGCAAATCCTCGGGAGTCGTAGGTTTCAAATCGACGAGTAAATAGGCGTGTGGCGTTTGAGTGGCATCGTCGTACGCCTGAGTCAGCCAAGGCGTCCCTAACTGTTTGGCTAAGACTTGCACTTGCGATTTATCTCGAGGGCTTTTAAACAAGACCACGTAATACTCATTCAGACTGATGGTGCGATGGGCTTTACTTTGTTGAAACAAATTTTGGGTGATGTAAACGACACTGGCATTACGGTGATGCTTTTTGCGCGTGAACCACAATTTAATTTCTTCTTCGTCTTCTCCTAACATGTCGTCGAAAATGACCAAATGGGTTTGACGGGAGTCAGAGACGATGCCGTCGTCTTCTTTAGGAATGCCTTCCACAAACACGATGGAATCGCCTTGACTTTCTCGCAAGAGGTTGTACGCCGATTGCCACTCTTTGTAACACCACACGATCCGTTGAGGTGGCCGATCGATCAAATGATGTTTATGTTCGATCAAACGTTTGACGAATTCGGTTTTGCCTGAACCGCTAGGTGCAGCAATGAGCATGTTAAAGGGATGGCGAAGATACAAAGCCTCCCAACTGGCACGATCTAAGTGTTCGTCGATGACTTTGACAGTGGAGGAAGAGGGAGCAGAGACAGCAGAGGTAGCCATGGTGTGAGGAATGTAACTTGTGACACGAAAACAAACAAGACAAGAGTTTATATACTTTTTCAGAACACGTTTATTGAATTTTTTTTTTTTCAAACATGAATACGAAAGACAAAAATACATAAAAGCCAAAGGCTTAAGTACAAGAATAAAAGGCACATGATAACCATGAACGTGGAATAAACACAAGTGTCTGTACAACAACCACATGTTTTGGGTAATGTTCTAACCAGTTCTATAGTAGGGGGTAAGGTCACACAAGTGTCCTCCCGAAAGGGTCTTTCAGGCCTGTCCAACACAGTCCTGTCCTGGGTGACGGGTTCTTCTGGCACCGTCACTAACACGGGTTGAAAAGTAACTTTTTTCCTTGAACAACTCTCGTGCATACTGGGCCACTTCTTGGATCCAAGCCTCAAAACCCCATTCTTTCCAGGCACGGACATCTGTCCAATGGGGATGTAAGTCACAAGCTACACACACATCGTCATACACGTCTTGGGTAGCTAAAAGTTGACGAATCTTTTTTTCCTGTTGAGGTCGAGAAGTATCCAGATGAAAACGCAAGGCTTTGAGCAAAAGGAGTTTTTCGTGACCATTTAAGGCCATGGGGTATGGTAAGTAATGATCGTAAAGAGTCCACAAAGAATCAGCTGGTAAACGAAATCCCAGAAAACAAGTCACTAAGACACACACGACTTGTCGACCCAAATTGAATGGATACAGTTCTTGTAATAATCGATGGTAATGATCCACGGTTTGAATATGGTCATTGAGTTCCTTCCACGGAATCTGTTGGATTACATGCGATAAAAGTCGTGGCATGGCAGCCTGTTTTTATAGTCTCTTTGTTTCGGAAACAATACACGTACTTTCTAGCCAGACATCTTCGTTCTCCAGTAGGGAATCTAAATGTTGCATACTGTAACCGAAACGTCAGACTTCGTTTAGAAGTTTCCTCTTCCGCTAAGTAGATTCCACGTAAAATATGTCTGTAATCCTTTACCTTGTCTTCCTCAATGTGTTGTACTAGGTGAATCTCGAAGTAACCAAAATGATCAACACGTGGATCATCGGGGGCCTGGAAGTATTGAACAAGGTCTGACCACTGAAACAATTTCTGACGAATCAGTTCTCTTATACCATTCAGGTACCAGTGCTTAAAGATCTGGTGACGTAACGGATGCAATTGTTCTTTACGTTTCACTTGTATTTTAACCAGCTCTCGGTAAATGCGTTCTCTCAACTCCACAGGCAAAGCACGAATGTTCTCTAGCAAAGTATTTATGAATAGGTCATACTAAATCCTCTTTGGTCTGACACAAGAAATGTACTGTTTGCACAAACATGGTTTTAATTCATTGTCGAATCTAAATCGTTTCACCACTAATCTACACATTACAATTCGTTCAGAAGTTTCCTCTTTCACCAAGTTGACATTGCGTGAAAGATGTTCGTAATTCGTTAACACTTACTCTGGAATTCGATGCAGTACGTTTACAATGTAGTAGATAGAATCGTCAATACCAAACCATTCCTTTTTATAACCAGGAGGTCGTTGATCAATGTCTGTCCAATGGAACAGTTTCAACTCAATCAGTCCTTGTATAGCATTCAGGTACCAGTGGTTCAAACACCGGTGACGTAACGGATGCAATTGTTCTTTACGTTTCACTTGTATTTTGACCAGCTCTCGGTAAATGCGTTCTCTCAACTCCACAGGCAAAGCACGAATGTTCTCTAGCAAAGTATTCATGAATAAGTCAGTCCGTACAATTCACAATCTTCTCATAGAGAGCAAAAGTAATCCACATAGTGAGTAATTTCTGACCACTGCCATTCAGGGTAACGTCCAAGAATGTCACTGAACTCTTTTGATGTAAACGGTCTAAAGCGGTATAATAGGATGAATGCACCCTTGACCCAAAGAAATCTAACACACTGGTTGACATTTTTCACTTTCCTCTTATGAATTTCTCGACACAAAAGTTCTACAGTGACCCATTGAGATTTCACTCTGGCAAGTCCCTGCCAAACTTCTTTGTAAATCTTCTCTTGCAGTTCTTTAGGTAACGATTCAATATCGTTTTTGAAATGAAGTTTAAATACTGGTCTCGGTGATGTCCAACATTCGACTCCTAGCCAATCTGGTTTCTTCTTCGTCAACGACATGGTAAGTTACTTCAATGTCTCGGTCCCACTAAGGGTAAGTAATGACAATTCGGTGACCATCGAGCATGTTCTAGGTAGGCCGAATCTTGCGGTTCCCAGTGGTGAAGTGACACACCGCAACTGAAGCACTTGACTTTATCTCCTTCGCCCAAGTAGAAAAATCCGGCTCTGGCTAATTCTTCGGGGGTCGGTCCTCCCAGATACTTAGGCCATTTTCCTTTGAACGATTGAAGACGATTTTCAAAGTCGCAGTATTCCGACAAACGCACAGGAAACGAATATTCGTCTTTCACAGGTTCGTTTCGATGAGGGTTGAGTGACATGGGTAGGAGTTTGCTCAGGGCTGGATGACATCCGTAGGGGGGTAGACGTGAAGGTGAACATTCCCCTTTAAAACGAAACCCAGTAAAATGTCCAAGAGGACGAGCGGCATCGCTTTCGCATCCCTCAGGTTTGACACGCACAGCATCCCTTTCCATGATAGGGGTAGGGACACTAAAGTTCCCATGATGCTTTACGGCATCGCTCAGGTCACAACGTACAGCATCGTACCCATCGCAAGGCTCACAATCGCATTCCATTTCCGAAGCCTCACACTTGAATTGTGCCTTTCTAAACAACTTGTTCTGTATTTCTCTAAAAGTATTCATCTTGTTCGCTCAGTCTTGGTAGTCACAATGAACTATCGATCTTGCCTAGGGTTCCTTTTTTATATACAGACCAATACCAACGTGTCCATACGGTAAGGTGAAATGATTGGGAAGTCGCACTCGCTTCTGGTATACGATTTGATAGACTTTTTCCAGGGGCCGACTGACGGTGTGATGAGTGGTTAAACGTACAATCTTGTTGGGTTGGTAAGTGGTCACTTTAAATTTTGCATCCTCTCTCGATTGCAAGGCTTCTTTCACTACCCCAAAGTTCACCACTCGACTGGTACGATAATTCAGAGTCAGTCCTTTCACTTTGCACGTCGTGTGCACTTCTTCTTGTTTGTCCCGGTATTCGTAGCCGTAATTTTTGGGACCGCCACTGACGAAACTTAGAATCTTGTCGTCGGGATTCTCGTCTGTCCAGGCTCCTAAACGGTCTCCTTCGATGTCAGGGTGATGTTGAATCGGGTGATGGATGTAAATGCAACTGTCCGTGTCAAAGTACAGAACGCGTTCCCCTAACAGTTCTAAAGCTTCGTACAATTTTAAGCTAGCATGGGCTGTAACGTAAGCCGCAATGATGACATTTCCAAAAGGGTCGTCTTGTACAAAGTCCAGATCTTCTTCGTAATTGACCAAGATCAAATCCTCGCGAACGACGTCCACGTGTTTCATGTATTTGGTTTTGTCGTGAATCATCTGGAAGTAACGGGAAGGCTCTGTCAAATATTCCGTCTTGGGTAAACACGGTCGTTGTGCCATTTTACCCCACAAGCAATTTAACATCACTTTGGCAAACGACCGCCTGCCTTCGTTTTTCTCGATGTGGTCTAAAGTGATGCCTTCTTGTTCATAGTATTTCTCTTTGAATTTTATTTGGTCTTCGGGAGTGTGACACAAGGAAGGATAGCCGCTGGCTTCTTGCTTCAGTTTCAAAAAGGCATCCACGTAGTCAGCGAAAATGCCTTTCTGAGTAGGGTCACCCTTGTGGTATTGTTGTGTCTTGGGAAAGTGACAAATTTAGTACACTTCTAACAGTTGGTATCCCATGTCCAAAGCTTTGAACAATTCTACGCTGACCCAGGTTCCCGTCAAGGCCCGTTCTTCCTGGCTGTGCTAACAAGGTTGGTCTTGGTTGCACGTTTCGGCACAAGTACGGCACAAGGGAAACATCAGTTTGCCTTGACAATGGTGAGGTAAGACGGGATGGTATAGGTTCGTGGGAGGCAAAACTTTGCACTTGATCAAGCCTTCGTATTGTCGAATGTTTTTCAGGTCGATGTGTTCCGTGAACAATTGTGGGTGCCCTGCAGGAAAGCGACAATATTTGCACACGTAGGGATACAGCGAACACACGTCCAAGTATTTGATTTCTTCTCCTTTCTCTTCGTCGGCTTGGTACAGCAAACAGGTGGCGTTGGTCCTTCCTCCGTACAAACTATCCCTCGGGTTCAGCGGGTCCATGATCTGGTAACTTTCCACGAGGCGTTTAAACTCGAGATCGGTTTTCATACGGTGATCGTACTCGTGTTCCCACATTTCCACCACTTGGTATCCTTGCTGTTCTAACTTTAGGTGTCGCTGACAAGTGTCTTGGTACAAGTCTTCCATGGTTCGTTGCAAAAACTGATTTTTAGTGCCACGGTCAGGGTAACAAACGGGACATCCGTGAAATAAGCAACCGTTAAACTCGTACACGATCTTGGGGATTTCTAAGTCCCAGCCATCGACCGAATACGTTCCGATGGTCTTTTCGCCTCCTCCGTTGCGGGCATGCTGAATCCACTTGTCTTCCTTGTCGCACAAGTAATGTAACCAACGTAGGGCTTTGACCGAGTATTGACGCTTGACATAGTGGGTCGTTTGAGGACTGATGACAGCCACGGTGTTTTCAGGCATGAATCGTTGTCGATACACTAAGGAACACGCTTTGGCAATGGTGCAAGCTTCTTTCAAAGGATCGACCCCTCCGTGTTCCATGAACAATTCTCGAAATTTTCCACAGCAACGTCGTAAAATGTCCACGTCGGAACGACAATACTTTAGCATTTCTTCCTGAAAGTCGAAAGGGTCCGAGGCGTGAGCCTGGTACCAAGCGTAGAAAGCTTCTCGTTGTTCGGTACGCATGTTGTCGGGGTCGTAATAGTGAGCCTCAGGTAAATGGGGTAGAACGGCGTGTTGATTGGCTTCCGTATTGAAAAAGTGTGGAAAGTACCCTTTAGCCATTTCTGTCATTCCAAACGTTTTAGGCATTCGACTCAAAGGCATGGCCAAATAGCTCATCGAATCTTTAAACTGTACTTGTCCCACTTGCATGAAAATGATTTTGGCTCCGTTCAAAGTCACTTTAGGACGTTCGGTCCATTTTCCGTATGGTATCTGAGAAGAAACTGTCCATCGTATCCGGAGAAATTGTGAGCCATCACCGTGGCATGACGATGACAATCTCCGTAACGTTCGATGTCCTCTTGGCTCCACGTCTTGGCGATGGGGTCTAAGACCCATCGAGCGAAATCGGCTAGCGTGTTCGGTCCCCGAAAGATTTTTTCACGTCCTCCAGGAATCTTGCTGCAGTGAGGGCAATGACTGAAGATAGGTTCTTGAATGCACTTCTCGCACGCTCGATGAGCCACGCAGAAATTAGGAATGTGAATGCCGGTCTCTTGCATGCATTCGAAATCGAAAAAGATGAAATTGCCTTTCTTCTTGTGACCGTCCTCTTTCTCTGGTGGGGGTTGGTATTTTTGCACGTAGCATTCGTGTTCCAAGTCCACGATGTGGTGACAAATGTGACATTTTTTCATTCCTCGACATACGTGTGCCTTGGCATTGTTGGTAAGTATGCCTTGTCCACACGTAGGGTACAATCTCAGGAGTTGACAAGCACATTTCTTCTGTGAACCTTGTGTTTTCAAATGTTGCTGGTAACAGGTAGGGCTGACAAACGTGCGCAGACAAGTTGAACAAGGCACTGGTTCTTCGCTTAGACAAGGTGGAGAGGCCAAACATCCTGGGCATTTCAATCCACAATGCTTGTGTTGCTCTCAATTGTTATAACCATAATCACATTTCTCACAATAATAACTGTATCCCAGGAATCCGGTGATACTGGTAATGGTATCGAAATGGTCATCGTGATAATAAACATGAATGTATTTTCCGTCCTTAAAATCCTGGCCTCGAAACAAGAGAGACCCGCGCATTTCTTGAGGGTGCACTTTCAAGGTGTAGCGTGGAGCTAGGGCATCTTGCAATTTTTGCATCTCAGGAATGCCACAGGGTGTGTCTTTGGACAGGCCAGCTTGTTGCAACAGGAGTTCTGCTTCGTTTCGTTGTTTGGCTCGATCGGATCGTTGAATAGTGTTCCAGGTTCTTTTCCATTCTGTCGTGTCGTTCTTGTTGGCATAGGTTCGTCCCACCACGATGGCACGGGCTAAACACATCTGGTCATGAGGATTGTGAATTTGGACAAGGCTACGCTGAATGCTGCGAAGCTCGTTCACCAATAACATCTTTTTGCGTCCGGTCCCTTGAGGAGGAGAGACGTGGGTCATGTCCAATGTGGCTTTTCCATCGGTGATGTCAAACTGGTCATTAGATTGTTGCACGTTTTGAATCTTGTCCATGACTTTGGAAGCGGTCAATTCTGCAGTGGTGCTAAACTCGATCCAAACAGGGGATTTCAAACCGTCGTGTTGTATGGAAAGTCTCAAGCGATCGTCTTCTTTGGGTTGACATTGTCGCTTGAGTGCAGTGAGCAGAGAATCCCACACCCCAGTGATAAACACTTCTGCTTTCTCTAACGGCACTTCAGCCTTGAAATCTTTAAACTTCACCGTGTATTTGTAAGCCGTGGTTCTAAATTTTCTAGGGGAGCGCTTTTCCGTCTCTCGAATGGAATAGTATTTTTCAGGGTTGACTAAGGGTGGTGAACTTGGTTTAGAGGTTTCAAATTCTGGTTCACTCATGTCCTTTTCAAAATCACTGGCATGAATTTGTGCCAAGATTTCAGCCCTGGTACGAGGCGATAGATCACGTTTCTGCCTCTTACTTTCTTCTTCTTCTTTCTTCTCGAATGAATAGGATCGTGTCATCTTGAGTGCAAAACGTCAAATGACTCAAGTTTAAACACCATAGACTAATTTATAGTCATGGCAGACCATCGTATATAAAAAGGGTGTGTGTCTTGTCTTTTCACTATTCATTTCACTCTCAAGCCGAGCACAACGATGGAAGAGACTAACCAAATCGAACGTTTCGTCAGAGCTTTGCGAGGGGTCATTAGAAACTTCTCTTCAGACCAGCCGACGGACTACTCTCCTTCCTTTCGAGATAAAAGTCAAGATACTTGCTATATCTGTAAGAAGAAAGGGCATTGGTCTTCAGAGTGTCCAGACCGTCAGAAAAGAAAAAAAAACAGGGGCTAAAAAAGACAAAAGTCAAGATACCTGTTATTATTGTCAAGAAAAAGGACATTGGTCTCCAGATTGCCCAAAAAAGAAACAAGAGGAATCAGAAAAAAAGAGGAATTCTTCAGAAGAAGAGAGGGATTCTTCAGAGGAAGAGAGGGATTCTTCAGAGGAAGAAGAGGAAGAAAGAAGAAAGAAGACAATTCTATTTACAAGAGGCAAAGAAAGAGGAGAAGAAAAGAAGAAGGGAAGAAAATGAGGAGAAAGAAGAGGAAAAGACGGTGAAAAAATTCAAAAAACAGAGAGACTAAACAAGGAAAAAGAAGAAGTCAATGAACTTTTAATTAAAGTTTTCTGTTGTGAATTGTGAATTGGATTGTAACAATGATAAAAGAATAAATTACTGATATAAGGTAAGTGTCTTTGAGTTTTGATTTTAAATTAAGAAGCTACACTCACGCACTCATACACAGACACGTACTATGGGGGGGAGTAAAATTGGGTTTTTTTTTTTTTTTTTTGAGTTATTGGCAATTGAAATTGTATTTCTTTTCGAGAAATGTGGGTGGCCCTGAAAAGGGCCTTTTTATTTTGGTGCAGGGGTGAATTTAACCAATCAACTTTAACTGCCTTAAGCCTTTGCCACGGCCAAGGCCTACTTCTGGACTGCGTAATGTTGATGATGATAATGATTGGGTTGAAATCACTAAGGGTGGTACGGTAGGCTTAGTCACAGGGTTAACGTGTTTAGCTCGGGAAGGTCGTATTCTCTTCGGTCGTAATAAAGAAGTCTGATACATTTGTTTCAGACTTCTTAACTCCGCTAAAATGTCCAACAGTACCGTGACCGTTTCATTTTCACCCTCTTGTTTCTTTGCTGCTACTTCTTCTTGTTGTTGTTTTTTTCTTACCTCTTCTTCTTGCTGCTGTTGCTGTAGGAGAAAAGCTTGTTCCGCTTCCTTTTGTCGTTGTATAAATTTCTCCAATTCTTCTTTCTGTCTCTGTCTAAAATTCTCCACTTGCAGTAATGAAGAAGGTAACGAAGGTTCCGGAACAAATTCTTGCGAGGAGAGAAAATCCACAAAATCCCAATTCACCTCTTCTGAAAGTAAGTCCGGGTTCCCTTGGGCGGTCTCCCCTGTTGGTGCACCCCAATGGATCGTTTTCTGAGTTTCCGTCATGTTGAATCACTGTCGCATAGATTGACTGTACACAAGCGCTAACGAATCTATATAGACCACGTGACGTCACAGACTGTTCTCTTCGGATTGGATGCGGGCTGACTGAATTTTGTAACGCGTGTTTGGATTGGTGAATGAACTCAATCCGTTTCAATCCTACCTCTACCTATAAATAAGCGCAGTTCACTGCATTGATTCACCTGTTCTCGTCGCTTCAAGATGTGGACCACAGTAGAATCATCCACCCTTGTGTCTTCCATGATAATGTATGTCCGATCCAAGTGGACCGTTGTCCACAGGACAAACACCAGTTTGTGGATACGTAGGATCTACGTTGAAAGACAAGGATGCCTGAAAAGAGTGCTGATTTACGGGCCAACAGTGAGACGCAGCCTAAGAACAAGAAGAAGACCAATTCGGTGCCCTTTATGTTAATGAATACATTAACATAAACCCAAAGGCCCTTTTCAGGGCCAGCCATATTTCTCGAAAAGAAATAGCCTTTCAATTGCCTACCCCTTTTTTAAATTTAAATTTAAATTTAAATTTAAAAAAAATTAAAGAAAAAAAAAATTAAAATCCCATATTCAATTCCCCTTTGTCCCTATACAACCCCCAAACTCTATTCCCCATGTTAAATTCCCCTTGTACGTATATCGGCCCACAATTTTTTTCCCATGTTAATTCCCCTTGTACGTATATTAACAATGTTAAATTTCCATTGTACGTATATTCACCCAGGGGACTCCGTAATGCTAATTTCCATTGTACGTATAGTGCCCCACTTCACTACTAGCAAATCGTTGAAACGCCTAAGACCATTGAAAAATATACTGCTAAGTTTAACAAAAGAGGGGACCTCATTATTAAAAAATGGGCATCAATCGTCAACATGTAACTTGTGCAATTAAGTAAACAGGAACTAATAGAGTAATAAGTGTGAAGTCTATATAACATATAATATGTATTCTTGTGTCAGCCAATCTAATTTATGTCAAAAGAGATTGCATGCTATATGCTTGTGTGCATAAAAATGCATGTGCGTGTCTTTTCTATTTTTGTGTATTCTATTTATTGTCCCTAAATTATTTGATAACCAGCAATGTTTAATTATAAGGTGACCTTGGAATGGTGTCCACCAACCCAGCGGTCAGTCTATTACGTGGATTATAAAAAGAAAATTCGGATATTCTCTGACATTTTCATTGGTGAAAACTTGACAACAAAATCCATCCAAAAGTGAGTTCTGTTGTACTTGAGTTACAATTATGGGACATATTGTGGGACCTGGACAAATTAAACATATAGATGCCAAGGTCAAGGCTATCTCTGAATTCCCTGTGCCTATCTGATGAGAATATTGGGTAGGGCTGGATACAAAAAGAATATTTCTCTAATTTTTCGATAATTGATGACAAATGTATTGAATAAGCAACCACTTGTTCATTGGTTTTAAAAGTGTCAAGATGGTTTTGATAAGTTAAAGGTCATACTTAAGAGTGTACCAGTTCGTTCAGCTCCAAATTTATGTCAGTCATTTAACATGTCTGTTGATGAAAGCAATGTTGGTGTTGGTGCAATATTGATTTAAAAAGACAGCAATGGTGTAGACCACCTTATGAGTTATTTTATCAAGAAATTAAATACATGTCAGAGAAATTATTTCACAATCAATCGAGGAGTTTTTGCTATTGATATTGGCTTTTCCAAATTTTGAATTATATATTAGTTCAGCTCCTTATCCAAATATTTGTTAGTGCTCACGAGCCCTTTATTTTAATTGGCAAGATGACAACAACATAGATTATTAAGGTGGAGTTTGATGTTGCGGGAATACAATATCGTCATCAGACACGTCTAAAGAAAGACAATTTATTAGCAGATGCACTTTCACGGGAATATAAATATTATATTGTTTCATATAAACTTTGTGCCATTCATAAGATTTCATCTTGTTTAAATTTTTATCACGTATATTTCACTGATAGTTAAAAGAAATCTTTATTACAATTTTTTTTTCTTTTTTATGAGGGAATACGTTATGTATATTTAATTTACTTTGTTAGTTTGTTTCTTTTATTCATTATATGCCATGGATACTTGTATTTTGGACTTGACCTTGTCTAAAATAAAGTTCATCTTCTATCTGACCTGAACCATGGATTTTCGTGTTATAAGCAACATGGTGATCTATATCAGATTGTTGAATAATGGAAATTGACCATGAAATGCCTGTTCTTTACTTTATTTTATATTATAATTTTACTAACAGACTTTCTAATTATTAACAAGATTTTTATTTTGAAAATATTTTGGAACCTTCCAAAATGAAATTATTCATTAGGTAATAATATTTTTTTAAAAATTAGAAAATGCTAATTGTGACCTGAAGGTCAAGTAGAGAACTATATAATCTTGTTTATCTATACATAATTCATTCTTGCTGTAAGATATGAGCAGAATCAGTTGATTATTGTTGTGTCCAGTCTTTCATTTTGAGCTGGAATTTACTTATTCGAGTTTATTTAATTCCAGTTATTCTTCTATAATAAAAAAGTGCTCCAAATAACATCCTTGGAACTAGAGACCTGGATTTATAGTGAAATTTCAAATAAGAGCATATTCTTGAATTGTATTATTGTTATCCAAGAAAATACTGATGGCACATCACCACGACACGGATCACAACAGGCACATCAACACTTCCAGCGTTGTTTATTTTTGGGGGAATCGCACTAACGTTTCTTGCGAACTTTAACCAAAAGGATGTGTATTAGAAATTCTAGGATTATTTGGGATTTATGTCTCAATACTGTAAGTTCTTCTTACATTTTTTCACTTTTATTTAAGGGAAATATATTATTTAATGAATATTACATATAGTCTGTCAATGTTTATGATGGTATAGCAAACGATATCCTCCACAAATGTAAAACTGTACAAATTATCCATATTCTAGATCACAGAGCCAGTCATTATGTAATTGTCATTGAAATCACATCATATATGGAGTCATTGTAAACTAATGGCGTCACATTCTTCAACTTTATATTCTGAACGGTAGGTTTGTAAATTTTAACGATTTAGCAGACAGGGTGATAAATAGCTTTGAAACCTAGCGAATAAGGCAAAGTAATCATGAAGGTTGACCATACCAAGAGCATCTAACTGGAATGGCTCATGGCTTCTGTCTTGTATAGCTAGTAGTTCGCTTCGAAGATAAAAATTAGTTCTACATTGTTGTTATAAAACCCATAACATTTCTTTAGATGCATACTATAATTACAATGCCCAGTCTGCTGTAAAGCGATGATGATCACACAAACAGCGTACCACATTTCGTACAGTATCCGTGTCTAATGCATTACACCATCAATCAATGTCGTACCGACATTTACATTAGTTCTAATAGACTCTGTTCTATTGCAGTATTGATATTTGACAGATTTAGAAACATTACTTCAGCACAAGCGCGCACGTACCGTACACTTTTAAATAAAAGATGGCATTTGAGAAGAAAAATAAATTGGCGAAGAAGCCTCAAGAACGGTTACATTGATGAACAATGCACCTTATGTACTTTATAATATAGGGGTAGCTTTAATTAGTATTCATTTAGTAGTTTAAGTAAGAAATACCTTTTACTGATCACTTAATGCCTGAATCGATTGGCAATATACGAGTATTACAGTATTTACAGCGCTTTAAAATGTAACAAGGTGGATTAATAACACGTACAGAAGTACCAGCTGCATTATAATATTGCACGTTCGTTTTTACTCATTGGTATTTGGGGAGATGGTGTTAGTGGAATATTCTGTAGAGAAACGGCAATACTGGACATGAAGCTCTGCTTAGAATTTCGTAAGGAGTAATATAGAAGTAACATATGATATCATTTGTGTAGACGATGGTGTTAATATTTTTTGATGGAGAATGAAAAGCTGATAAAAATGAAATACTATATAGACTAGAAACACATAGAAAACTCTGCAAGTTCTTGAAGTGAGTCATTGTCTATTCGTATTCATACAAGATTACGTCTACATTTTTAATTATGGAGATGGAAACTCGGTGAGTATATATATGAAATTTACTTACATAATTTTCATTTTAAATTATGTTCTTTTCAATCTACTAATTTAACCACATACATACCTGCAAACGTAAGTACATCCGAACATACCTACCTATTAATGCGATTTGACACTAATTTACTTATATACGTACTCTACATAAGTTCTTCCGTAATATTATTTTAACTTTTCATAAAACTGCGGACTATCAAAGATGAGATGACGGAATGTTCCTATCGATCCGTTTTACGAATGAGATTGAAGTTTAAGGACTTTATTCATTGAAGTCTACCTTTTGAAAATTACAATAAAATGAAAATGCAATATTTGAGGATTGCATGTGATTTTGGTACGTACAGTTCAATGCTCAAGACAGAACGGATTTTAACAGTAACTCTGTTTCATGCCGGACCAATTTTGTTGTTCTAAACTTAGTTATCGAACCAAAGGTTAGTAACTAATGAGGCACATGGATAATCTCAGTGACGTAATCCAGCAATGGATACATGTCAACAGAGCTGTCATATTATAAATGCTTACACCGGCTACAAAGTCAGACTGAATAATTAAATAATGGAAGATATCCATACAAATCAGTACAATAAATGTAACATCACGTGACTATAGAATTCCATGCTTTAGGATTTGCAGTTTAGTCATGTTAATACTCTGGCATTAAGCTAAGTAACAGAACAGGTGCAGCCAGCAAGTATAATAAAATAAACATAAATTGATTTTTCTAAAATACAAATGAAAATTTAAAAGAATTTACAGTATTGTGAATTAAACACCAAAATAATCCTAAATTTCCAATCACAAATGCTAAAATAGAGAGTATTCTGAATGAATTTCAGTAGTACATGTGTTGATGTAATAAAAGTCTTCAATGTGCTAAGGAACAAATAGATTTTGACGTATCACAATGATGTAATTCAGAATGTTTTTGAATGAGTCCACAATATTCCCAGTGTAGTGTTTTAGTCATTTAAAGCAAACCAGCACTTTGTATTTCTGATAAATGTATTAAATAAGTGCAACTGATTGATTCTATATACTGAATTTAGAGAAGGAATGGATAAATGTTTAATTAATCGTATATATAAAATATCCGACGGAATTTTCCACCAAATTGTAAACAAGATCGCTTCAAGAACATTCAAAGTTCGTAAACAACGTTAGGTCCTGAACTCGAATTGAAGTAACCATCTTCAAACAAAATCCATACAAATGTCAGGTAGCCCAAAACAATACCCTCATCAAGGATAAAGTAAAGAACGCAATGCAAATGAAATATACATATTATTAATATTGGTAATGAGACAGTGTAGCTGTATTGCTTGCAGTATTGGTAGTAGCCGGGTAAATATCAGTAATAGCAGCAAGTAGTAGTAGTAGTATAACATATTAGAATGTAGCTCCAGAGGAAACGTTTGCTCTTCGAAAGGACAAACATGTTTACCCTAAGAAATTACCCTCCAATGCCATGAATTTTATTGGTACATTTACAAATTTGCCATTCACAATGTTCACGTATGTTTCATTAATCTCCAACTATCGTCGCTTTAATATATTGATCAAGCATACACGAACCGCTTGCAATCACATTTCTTTAAAAAAAAACAAAGTAGCACAATTGAAAGAAAAAGTATGCCACACATTCTTCTCTTGTCCTGAGGTATCTATTGCTGATAATGGTGACGATGGTGAAGACAATGATGATGGTAACTTTACCAGTGATGATGCTGATGACAAATATGGTCGTGATATAATGATACTTTTACGATGAAAACGATATATGTGGAGAAAAAAACCGATAGCGACTGTTATTAGGGCTAAATACAAGTCGTGAAAAAGTCCCATCAGCACAGATGCTGCCAACCCTCGTATTTTACTTCCATATTTCCATCCCATCATGCGTTATCAATTAGTCAAAACTTTCATCATTCAACCCCCACCACCATATGGAGATCACCACTCCAATCTGCATTTAATACCATAACTATGGAAACTGTTCAAAGTTAATGCTTGATCAATAGCACATTCAAGTAAGGCACTTCATTTTATTGAAACAATAAACGATCATTCTATAAATATGTTACATGATGATTGCGTGTTTTATTTTCTTTTTGTGGATATTCACTAGGTCATTAAGCTGAATTCGTCATAATCGATAGAAATATGAAAGTATCACATATACGTGTGTGTTATTAGCTACCAGGATAATTGTCCATATTTGTTAATAAAAAGTATTATCTAGACGCAAAGGCGGCGATTATGCTTATGATAGCCGGCAACACGATTTATTTTAAATGGTCCGATTCAGAAACACCAAAAGGTCAGAAAGTTTCGTGAATAATTTTATAGCAAAAATGTTAAGACTTGGTTTTCATCTATACAATTTTGAAAAATCGAGTCATTTCAAAGTTTCACAGCAAGATCGACAGGAAATATAACACGTATTCTCTTAAATAAACGGACATACAACAAATTTCCACCTTAGCCTTGGAACGTTCCCCACACAATAATAAAGTACTCATTGTTTGCCCTCTGAAATGTATTGTGTTGTTCGTCCGTCGAGTCGATGAGGACCACTCTTGTCATCCGAGGGTTGAATGGGCTGGTTCTGTTCTGTGCGTGCGCAGGAGGCTGATGAGGCCAATCCTTGCACGGAATGTTCGTAACTTAAGAATAAAAGAAGGAAGTTATGGGGAAACAAAACTAATGAAAGTTCTCTGTTTATTACTATACTCTCAGTAAAGTTCTTGAATATCAACAGCTGCCGGATTTTGAACTTAAGGATTAGATTTGCGCTTACAAGTTTCCAGGATGTAAATGACACATATTCGCTTTTTTCATCGGCGCTGCATTGTATGCGGCACCCAGATTTGACACGGTATCCAAGCCACAGTTAGTTGTAGCCCAGCGCAGCTCAGTTCTTTCCAACGACAGGTTCTCGGATTCTTCATCCCCAAATACATCTGACACTAGTCCACTTCCTGTTGAGACAAGTTTGCATATTTATTTTCCTATATGAAACATAAAAGCAAACGAGTTCAAAGTGCACGCATATATATATTACATGAAAAAAATCTATATCTCGTTTACGCTGGTGAGTGCAATAGCATTGCAATTGTTCCGTATTTGGTAACGTTGGTGAATGTAAGAAATCGATTATTTTAATCCGCAATTTTCTTGTCTCAATCAAAGTTTGTCACAAAAACAAACAAGATTGCCCAATTAATTTCCGATAATGCTATGCCCTCGCATTTACAAATAACATACACACTTTAATAGAGTACACCCAGTATTGAAAGAAAAGTATGATTCAAGTCCATGCCGAATATTTTGGGGATTAAACTGAATTCCCCCCTATAATAGTTGGATGACAACACTTCGTGTTAGAAGGAAAGGGGTTTAACTAGCACATGCTAATTTTCATCGGGTGATTACCTTCCGTGTTTAGAATTTTATTGGTTAGGACCTTCTAGGTTTAAGCGGCTCGTCGCTATAATAAAAGTTAGAAGCATTCATCTTTATCCGAAAAATCTTTAATGACACCCAGTGCAAACTATTATGATTAGTTTCAAGTAAAATCGTTCAGTGTCGTAATTGAACGAATATTACGTAACATAGAACCATTGCAATTACTCTTGATTTGAATCGATGATTTTCCGACTTAAACGAATATCGTGTAAAAGGGAAATACTAAAGGTGTTTTGATTGGAATCAATGATTTTCCGACTTAAACGATCATCGTGTTAAAGGGAAATATTTTAAAGTACTTTTATTGAAGTATGTGATTTTCCGACTTAAACGAATATCGTGTAAAAGTGAAATATTAAAGTTACTTTTATTGAAGTCAGTGATTTTCCAACTTAAAAGAACATCGCGTAAAAGGGAAATATTCAAAGTACTTTAATTTAAATCAATGATAATTAGTGTGTGATTTTGATTTATAACGTAGTTTACAACTTTTTTTTCAGTTATATCGCTAGGATGTCTGCAGTGTGACAGTTGATAGTAATGTCTAACACTAGGGCGTCGTGTCCCACCCATTTACATTATACTCACACCAGGCCAACGAGTCCTAAAACAAACGTCTTAATGCTGAGCGCTAAGCGAGGCAAATGCTAGTGCCAATTTTATAATTCTTTGTTATGATTCGGCTGGTGTTCGAATCCGCGACTTCCCGCATTCAAGGAGGACACTCTAACCACTAAGCCATTGGAGCGGTCAATGATAAAGATTGCGTTGAGTGTACTTTGATTGAAATTCTTTGTTTCCCTCATTATACGAAAGCCTCGTTAAAATAAATCATTAATATTACTTTTGATTATAATGATTTTTCTTCTACATTGAAAGAAAGCATGAAAAAGTAAAATATTAATTTTAAAAATATATGTTTCGTGTTTTCATTGAACGAACGCAAAGCTAAGTTGAACTATTACGATTAATTCTTATTAAAATTTTTCGTTTTGTTAATGTACACATGCTTCGCTAATTTAGAATAAAAGCATTCAGTGTTTGCAAACAGATGATTTTATGATGAAAACTTTTACACACGTTACTTGAATCAGCGTCCTTCGATCAGCAAAGTTATGCTATCATTGAATTTGCTAAACGGACACCGATCCTGACCATTTTCCTTGCTGACTCGTGTTACGAGTATATGCTCTTAAAATAAGTAACAGAAAAGAGCGAAGACAACAAGCTTTGTAGAATTTAACATATAATTTATTTCCCTAGACTACAAAGTAAAAAAAAAATTTTTTACGGTATTGCGAATTAAATCCAAATTGTAATCCAAGAATTGAAACACAAGTTCTGTCAATGAAAAGACCACAGTTCAAATCCCGACGAAAATCCAAAACGGAAGGCGATGACGTGTGCAGTAGTCAGCGTTGTACTGATGAGTCAACAGTCTCTTGTTGAATCAAAGAAAATAATATTCCAGTGTTTGAATTCCGTATAAATTCCGGTAAATATCTTTGGCCAAGAATTATCAGATTACTTTTCTATTTCCAGAGAAAACAATAACTTGAAATTCAATAATTTGAAGAATATAAAAATTCAGCCCCAAACTTTACACAACCTAAAACATGACTTCTCAAGTGTTAAGGCAATTCTGATATAATTGTTATCATAACATCAGTTATAAGACTAACTAAAACGCAAAACAGATTCCCGGATGGAGGTCAAGAGTTCATCCTTCTGGAAAACATTCATGTTCATTTAAGAAAAAACACATACCTCACGTCATGTAGTCCAGGTATGACCTTGACTCAACTTAATGATTCTTATTCTGAGAAAGAATTTTTTTTTTAAAATTTAAAAGTTGTTTATCTAAACTGTCACTGATTTTAAGGTCATCAACTAGATACACTGTTTTTATTATTAGGTATTTACATCAATGAAATAAATTAAAATAAATTAATCAAGTCAAACGGAACTGAACTTAATTCTGAAGATAAAAATCAAGTCTAGTAAAGAATATTACATTACAATATCATGTAATGGAATAAAAATATTTTAAAACTAACAGACACACAATTAAATTAAATATACATAACACTTGTCAAAGGTTGATATCACATGCTTAAACTTAGACGATACACTTATATTGTTTCATATTTTAACCAGTCAAAAATGAAACAATTATTGTATAGGTTATTAGTACATGACGAAGGTGAAGGTAGGAACAACATTGTAATCCTCTGAAAGAGACTTTAATAACATTACTGAAAGATCTATGTTGGTTAGTTAGCTTGTTTTCTTGGTGTAATGTTTACCTGAAAGACAATAGTTAAATACGATCATATCATTTCATTTTGTCTGAAAGACTATAGATAAATGAGATCATAAAATTTCATTCTGCATTAAAGACATAAACATGATCGTAACATTGTGTTCTGCCTTGAAGACAATAATTAAATGTGATCATAACATTTCATTATAACTGAAGGAAACTAATTAAATGTGATCGTATCATTCATAGTGCCCGAAAGACAATAAATACGTTAAATCGTATCATTCATAGTGCCTGAAAGGCAAAAATTGCATTTAATAGTATCATTCATATTGCCTGAAAGACAATTAAACGTGATCGTATCATTCATATTGCCTGAAAGAGACTAATTAAATATGATCGTATCATTCATAGTGCCCGAAAGTCAATAACTAAATTTAATCATATCATTCATATTCCCTGAAATGCAATAACTGCATTTAGTTGCATCATTCATATTGCCTGAAAAACAATAATTAAACGTGATTGTACCATTAATGTGGTCTGAAAGACAATAATCAAACTTGATCGTATCATTCATATTGCCTGAAAGACAATAATTGCATTTAATCGTATCATTCACATCGTCGGAAAGACAATAATTGCATTTAATCGTATCATTCATATTGCCTTAAGAACAATACTGGCATTTAATCGCATCATTACAATTGCCTGAAAAACATAATTAAACTTGACCGTATCATTTATATTGCCTGAAAGACAATGATCTCATTTAATAGTATCGTTCATATTCCCAGAAAGACAATATTTTCATTTAATCGTATCATTCATATTGCCTGAATAACAATCATGATACGTGATCGTATCATTCATATTGCCTGAAAGACAATAATTGCATTTAATCGTATCATTCATATCACCTGAAAACAATAGGTCCGCTTGGTCATTGCTTTTTGGTGAGCTTTAAAGTCTTTGAAAATTGAAAATCCTGATATTATTCCTTCATGTTGAATGGTACAGTCATTTCAATAAAACTGGTCAAAAAGTGAAATCTTACGTAAATTCAGAGCTTGTTACTTAAACATAAATTTTCTCGGACAATGGCTGTCTGTTATTGAATGTTTGTTGTTAAAAGGTGCTCATGAGCGCAGTTAACATTTCATTAAAGCTACCAGAGGGTTCGAGCTTTTAAAATATTTATCTGTTTTTGAAATCGCGATAATTATATGTGGGTTTTTGTTTCATAATTGACAAAGCCAGCCCCTCGACAGAAACCAATAAGACTAGTTGATATACGCGCAAGACTATGGTTTCCATTTGTCAAATTGACTCAAATGAAGTTTGCTTTATATAGCTATGTCTAGTGTACGACACTAATGCGAAATAACACTAACAATGACTTACTCCCACGACTCTTGTATGTCGAAATATAGGCAAGGAGTTTTAGACGAGGTCTGTTTTTAAACGGTTTTGATCATGAACACAGTTTGTAAAACAAAAAAACCGAAAGACGGATTGTATACATACACCATCTGAGAAAAAGGAAATGTGGGTGAGTCCCATTCTCGGCGAATCGGATATTGTCCGGATGCTGACTGGAAGTTACCGGAGATCCAGGACTAAACCACTGACATTGGAAAGGTGACAACTTACCCGTGTGCACACTGGGGATCGAAGTAGGGACAGCAGAGGTGCGAAGTGACTGTATTAGAGCTGCGAGCACGAAGAGTGCTAGTGGTAGTGGTTGCTGTTGTAATAACAGTAGTAGCAGTAGTGGTTGCTGTTGTAGTGACAATAGTAGGAGTAGTGGTTGCGGTTGTAGTAACAGTAGTTGCAATAGTGGTTGTGGTTGTAGTAACAGTAGTAGCAGTAGTGTGGCTGCTGTTGTAGTAACATTAATGGTTGCTGTTGTAGTAGCAGTAATATCAGTAGTGTTTGCGACTGCAGAACTAATGGTTCCCTTTGTAGTAGAACCAGTAGTAATAGTGGTTGCTACTGTAGTAGCAGTAATGGTTGCTATTATTGTAGCAGTAATGGTGTATATTGTCGTGACACCAGTGGTTGCTGTTGTTATAGCAGTTGATATTGTATTTGCAGTAGCAGTTGCTATTGTAGTATCGGTAGTGGTTGCTATTGTTGTGGCGGCAGTGGTTACCGTTGCTGTAGCAGTAGCAGCTTTTGTGGTAACAGTAGTAGCAGTTGCAGTTGTTTTTGAATTAGCAGCAGCAGTTGCTGTTGTAGTAACAGTAGTGGTTCCTTTTGAAGTAACATTTTTTGTTGCTGTAGTAGCAGCAGTGGTAGTTGTTGTAATGACAATATTAGCAGTAGTGGTTGCTGTTGTAGCAGCAGTGGTAGTTTTTGTAATAACAATATTAGCAGTAGTGGTTGCTGTTGTAGCAGCAGTGGTAGCTGTTGTAATGACGATATTAGCAGTAGTGGTTGCTGTTATAGCAGCAGTGGTAGTTGTTGTAATAACAATATTAGCAGTAGTGGTTGCTGTTGTAGCAGCAGTGCAAGTTGATGTTACAGTTGTAGCAACAGTGTTCGTTTTTGTAGTAGCATTTGTAGTTGCTGTTCTATTAACATTATTATTACTAGAATAAGCAGCAATGTCAGAGGAGGTGTTAATGATAGAAGACTCCGTATTGATAGAAGCTAGAAAGCGTTTCAGCCGTCAATAGATACCTAACGAAGGGAAATCAATCTGCCGATATGTTTTACATGCGAAAGAGTACCTCTCTCAGGTAATGTCTTCTAATCAAACAACCAACCTAAATTTACCAAACTGTTTGGTAAACATATGGAGTCATTCTTGTTCATTGTTTTAGTAACAGAAGCAATCTTTGTATATGCTAAATTCTCGCTAGGGAACGGTATACTCTAAACTATTGCAGACTATTCATTTGTCATGGTTTTTGGCCTAAATTTAAAAGTCTGACTAGAAAACTCCAAAACACTTTAGAACATAACTATACATATTTGACCCAACACCACACTCTTACAGAAAATGGCAAATATTTCATCAGCCTAATGCAGTCATTACGCATGCATTAGATTTGATCAATAATAAGGATGCTATTATTTATTAAAGTCATCAAGTTATTAAATTCTGGTTTTGAAGGTGATTTTACGTATGTCTGTATGTATGTATGTATGTATGTATGTATGTATGTATGTATGTATGTATGTATGCACTTGGGCATCATGCCGCAGTCATAAAGCATGATGTCTCACCCAGTCACTTTATCCTGACACCAGGCCAAATAGTTCTAACACTAACATCTTAATACTGAGCGCCAAGCGAGGCAGCTATAAGTACCATTTTTATGTCTTTGGTATGACTCGGCCGGGGTTCGAACCCGCGACCTCCCGCATCCGAGGTTGACGCTCTAACAACTAGACCGTCGGAGCGGTTCGCTTTGTCATTAATGTTCTTTAAACCTGCATCAAAATCTGATTGTTTTCCTAAATTCTGATAACTTTATATAAAGCCAATTTGAGTAGAGGATAAAGATTTAAAGAAAGAAAAAAAAAATTATTAACAGGACGTCAAGCTAATACCTTAACTCGTGTTCATATGGAAAACCATTGGTTCGGGCAATCATGGTTATTTTCTTGTTTAATAATAGACTTTTTCATTATTTCGATTTCCTAGAGATTATGTGATTATCACCATGTAGTCCTTACTGTGGTGATCCCCCCTTATTTCTTACTGTGATTATCACCCAGTAGTTCTTACTATGATTATCACCTAGTAGTTCTTTTAATGATTATCGCACCATAGTCCTCACTGTAATTATCACCCTGTAGTTATTACAGTAGTTATCACCACGTAGTCCTTACTGTGGTTATCACTCTGTAGTCCTTACTGTAGTTATCACCCTGTAGTCCTTGTTGTGACTATCTTCCCGTAGTCCTTATTCTGATTATCACCATGTAGTCCTTACTGCTGTTATCATCATGTATTCCTTAATGTATTTATCACCTTGTAGTCCTTACTGTGGTTTCATCCCATAGTCCTTACTGTGACTATCACCCTGTAGTCCTTACTGTGATTATCACCCTGTAGTCCCAACTGTGATTACCACCGTGTAGTCTTTGATGTGATTATCACCCTGTAGTCCTTACTGAGGTTATCACCATATAGTCCTTACCGTGTTTATCACCCCGTAGTCCTTGCTGCGATCATCACCCTGTAGTTCTTATTGGGGTTACCGCACCGTAGTCTTTACTGTAATTATCCCCTGTAGTCCTTACTGTGGTTATCAGCATATAGTCCTTATTACAGGAAAATAACTCCGCATATTGAATTATTACATTTGAGTAACCATATATATGATGCCCGTTTAAATATTTAAAAAGAGAACGTGATGTTCATGATGACGCGCCGATGGTCAAATAGGAAACTTTGCCACCACATTTGTTATCAGCAAATAATCAAGACGTTTTTATAAAGGTAATTCAGTATAATCACGTACATAATTTGCATTCACATCTGTGTATTTCAATACGTAATAAATTCCGCAATATAGTAGCATGGACATGTCAAAAGTTATTCAATCTTTAATTATTGATATAAATGCAATTTATTATATTAGTGCATGAAAATGAAAAACAGAACTTTTCTTCATCTGCATTATTCTACGTGAACTTGCTTGCATTGGATTCGTAATGATTCATATTTGTAAATGTTTAGACAGTCGATATAAGTTGCTTACATTTAACTGCATTAGAAATATGCCGGAATATACAAAAATATAGAAAGATAAAGAAACAGAAATATATGACAACTAATTATTGACATTATACATATAAGGATCTAATTTCGACAGGAATAATACTAAAGTAATGTGCTACTCATATTACTGGCATGCTGACAAATGAAGGCCTTGACACACTGGCATGCTGACAAATGAAGGCCCTGGTACATTGGCGTGCTGACAAATGAAGGCCCTATCACACTGGCAGACTGAACAATGAAGGCCCAGGCAGACTGAAAAATGAAGGCCTTGACAGACTGTCGAATGAAGGCGCTTGCAGACTGGAATACTGACAAATGAAGGCCTTGATACACTGACATGCTGACAAATGAAGGCCCTGGTACACTGGCATGTTGACAAATGAAGGCCCTGGCACATTGGCATGCTGACAAATGAAGGCCCTGACAGGCTGGCAAACTGAAAAATGAAGGCCCTGACAGACTGTCAAATGAAGGGGCTTGCAGACTGGCATACTGCCAAATGAAGACTCTGACAGACTGGGATAGTGACAAATTAAGTCCATGGCAAAACTGGGATACTGACAGATGAAGGTCTAGCAGACTGGCAGACTGACATACTGACAAATGAGGATCCTGGAACTTAGTTCATAATGATTTAATAGTGTGAAATATTTTTGTCACAAACACTGTATTGTTTTATAATTTAACGACATTGCTTTCAAACGTATTATTTGTTTGTTGTGGGGTGGGTGTTTGTGTTTTGAGATGAGGAATATGCCTTTATTTACATTTTGCTTGGCTTCAATTTGACACTGATTGTCTTCGTGTATCAATATCACAAATATGGATGCATTTGATAAGCATTAGATCAATACAGATGCATAATGATGAGAACTCGACCAATACATATGCATTTTGTACGAATTCGACCATTATATGTACATTTGGCAAGAATTCGATGTCCGCAGCAGCATTCTCGTAGAGCCTGTTAAAAAGCCCACATCACCTTTGAAGGCAACATACTAAAATATTTTCATGTAATCAGTCTTTTTTGACGTAATAATGAAGAACGTGTACTTTTTTGTGTCGGTAGTGCTAGGAATTTGGTCCATGTTCTTAAACGTTTTTGTTATTTTTGTCACTGATACCGTGATTGCTGTGGTGAATGCTAATCAAGTACGTACTGGTTTTCTTAAAATAGCCTTTAAAACAAGATTATTGAATGCTAATCAAGTACGTACTGGTTTTCTTAAAATAGCCTTTGAAACAAGATCATTGAATGCTAATCAAGTACGTACTGGTTTTCTTAAAATAGGCTTTAAGACAAGATCATTGCTGTGCAGGCTTACAACGTAATCAACACGAGTTTATTTGCGTCTGTCTCTCCGACTCTCTAGCCTGTATTTATTCAATTTGCAGGGATTATACAGTATCAGATGAGACCTAATGAAATTAATTACACCTTGCCCGTCAACACGTAGTCCTTACCACAGGAAAGTAAAGTTGCCAAGGTGATACTTTGTATTCGCGGCAACTTGCTGTAGTATAGTGAGGGATATTCATATACGTGATCAAACATATCAAACATTTTTTAATGTTAAAATAAATATTTTAATATTCCCTTTTGATGTGTCGAAATAAAAACTGATCTTTACCACGCTTGTTATGGAAAGCCTACTCCTACCTATATCTCTAAATATCATTTAGGTTGTTATAGATTTACATCCGGAATATTATTTAGGTTGTTATAGATTTACTGCATACATCCGGAATATTATTTAGGTTGTTATAGATTTACTGCATACATCCGGAATATTATTTAGGTTGTTATAGATTTACATCCGGAATATTATTTAGGTTGTTATAGATTTACTGCATACATCCGGAATATTATTTAGGTTGTTATAGATTTACTGCATACATCCGGAATATTATTTAGGTTGTTATAGATTTACATCCGGAATATTATTTAGGTTGTTATAGATTTACTGCATACATCCGGAATATTATTTAGGTTGTTATAGATTTACATCCGGAATATTATTTAGGTTGTTATAGATTTACTGCATACATCCGGAATATTATTTAGGTTGTTATAGATTTACTGCATACATCCGGAATATTATTTAGGTTGTTATAGATTTACTGCATACATTTGGAATATTATTTAGGTTATTAAAGCCGTCGCTCATTTATCCCTAAATTATATTTAGGTTCGTACGAGTGTACTATCTATATCCCTAAATATCATTTAGATCGTTGTGAATGTACTGTATATATCCCTAAATATTATAAATATGTAGTACATATGCAGTTCACGCAGGATTGAAATTTCTTCCAGCTGGTGTGCGACCACATATTTACACGCAGGTCATTTGAATACCAGTAAAGGATAACAGACTAAGCCTGTCTGCGGTCGAATGAGACAAGTATGAATATACATTTAAAAAAATTAATACTTGATCCTTTTAAACAATCGTCATTAACGTCATACAACAAAATAGGTAAGACCATATTTAGTACGGGCAAGTGCGTTCATGTTTTCTGTTTTTGTTAAGGGTTTTAGACCAATGACTCTGAATAATTTATTTTGGAATATCACTAAGGTTTGTTCAAAACTTTGATCATTAGGACTTGTGTTAGAAATATATGGCTATTTTTTTATTTGATTCGCACTACTGGAAGGAAATGCATTATTTATTGAATTTTACAAAACTGGTTGGTTTTAGCTCTTTTCTGTTACTTTGTTTAAGACCATAACGTCTTAAAAGTCCAAATGTATAGTGTTCCAATTGAATTCAAGCCGTATTCTAAAAAAATTCAAGTGGTATTCTAAATAAATACAAGTGGTATTCTAAATAAATTCCAATACTGTGTGCTGATGTACCTGTAATCACGAATGAGCTAATGACCTGGAATGTGGCGATGTGCTAACAGTTTTTGGTGCATCACAACAACACAATCCAAAATGTCCTTATCTGAAGACACTGTAATTCCAAATTAATGTTTTTATCCAAGAATAGTATTGAGCACTTTATAATTCCAATGAAAAAGAATTAGAATATACAAATCCACGCAAATGGAAAGAAAAATATTAAAATGACAATAAGTCTAATTATGCTTCGGATGTTAAGGCATGTATGACTAATCCTTAATTAAAAAATTTTATATACCCCTTTATTTGACATTGGTATGGAAAAACTCTCAGCTAACTTTATGGAAAATGTTTTCTCTAGAATTTTCTAATGTCAGAACCTAAACTGTATCATTAACTCAAACTAAAGTAAAAAGGCTTACCATTAATAATGCTATGAATATTTAAAACATAATCATTGATGAATAATAGCTCTGTGTTATGTTGTTTACAAAATAAATGTCACTGGTCAGGTAGACCATTAATTTGATTTTGGACGAAGGTTAGTCACAAATTACATATATACATAACATATTCTCATTGAGAAACTAATCAAGCAATACAAACTTAATATACCTATCAATCTATATTGTGTCTTTTACGTTTGGTGTTTGACTGTAGGTTGCTTTGGAGCTATATATTCGTGTTGACAACGTTTAAAATTACCGTAAAAATGAACCTGTTTACAAGTTTGAGGCAATTTCCCATGGGATTTTTAAGTCATGTGGGTTCTGTTGCGACGTAGGTGTTGGGCTTTGTATGAGGACGTCATTCTTATTCCCTATGTTCTTGTTTTGATATCAGATGTGTTTAATGTTTTGATAAGACATAGCGTGAGAGGAAAACTTTGTTTTAATTAGTCTTTGAAAGTACAAAGTGCTGACTGACTCTCGACATAAATATTATTCTGGGATTACTATTAATTTCTAAAGTTCTAGCCAATGTTGTTGTGAGACATCAAGACTGTTGACATTTTAAGGTTATTTTGGATATAATTCATAATACTGTAAGTTTCTCTTTAATTTTCATTTTATATCTTAGAGTATTACATTATTTGTTAAGTTTTACAATTTTACTTTGTTTTGCTTTTTTCTGTTACTTAGTCTAAAGTCGTATCAACATAGCACAGCCTACTTCAACGTTTATCCTTTACATCAGGAGATCTGATTTTGGGGTAGATTGTTAAGTCGTTGGCTTAAGAATTCTGTTTAGGTAATACGTAAATATAATACTGGACTATACTTTATAGGGACTATTTAAGGCAAGTGGAATGATTATTTAATGTGAGTTTACATGTATAGCAGCTGCACTGACCATTTAAGGTGTGTTTATACGCACAGCCACTGGATGCACGTATTATCTACGCTGCATTGAAAGTCAGGTAAAGGGACGTATTTTGCAAATGTAATTGTGTAATATGTATCCCATAAGGTAATCGAAGTGAAGAAAGACGGGATCAAAAACTGTTGAACCGAATTGATTATATGTTCAATGCGATGGAACTGATGCGGATTGATTGCCATATTATATAGCAAAGTCTAGTCTGCTTCTCTTGAATTTGAATCCTTACATTAGTGTACAGAAGACGATGCGTAACGTATAACGTATATATTAACATAAACGTTCTTATCGCGTTGTATCAGTGGATATCGCTTTCCCTTTAACCTTTTTCTTTCTCGATTTGCTTCCACTCGCAATGATATAGTCAGTGTTAGAAAAGGAAAATAAATACGTTGATAATTACAAACGCTCAGGTCATGTGACTCGTAAGATATCATTAACGTGCAATATACTGTTCTAAAATAATCAGCTGTAGACGACTTAAATATGATTTGGAGATAACAGTCATCTATTTTGATTATTTATTCTCTAAGATAAGTAAACAATGGCGGGATAATTTTTAATTGTTCACCGCTATTTTTCACTTACTGTGTCTTTTCATACCTATATAATTACTGTTTGACTTCGTTTGTTTGTATGTGCCAACATTCTTACAGAGATAATAGGGTTATCTTTTTTAATGACTGTGGTCACATCATGGTTAACGGCGCCATTCTGTCATTTGAATGTAGCCTATTTAATTTGACAGATTTGATCATCATGCTATTTTAAATGTGTTGAAGACGTAAGCGTGTCAACATTTATTCATATAAAGTAGCGACTTTAGTATTCTCCCGATAGAGCTAATGCTTTGATGGTTGCTTTCTCCCAAGAGAATTATTGCGATAACGATTGCTTTTCTGCCCGGATCATTATTGCTATAACGATTACCTTTCTCACCAGGAAGATTTTGCTTTTATGATTGCCAATGTTCTACTCCAGGCGGCCAATGATGCATTCTTAAAGACTGGTTGAAATTGCTAGAAAATTGTCAACCATAATCAACACGCAGCCGATTAGGTAAAAGGCGAGAACAAGGATAGTTTGGGAATTCTTTAAGCCGTGCGTTAATAATCGAGGGATACATTTTTTCCTGCCACATTCACATCAGCCACTCTAGCATATTCCAAGTTATAGTTTCAAAATAACAAGTCAAAATCATGACTAAATCTTGGCATTAGGTAACACCTTGATTGTCAACATGTAGTGATTACAAAAGAACAATAACTAAGCAAGTGAAAATAACATAAATATCAGCTTGCATGAAAGAAATTTCATATCTGAATGACAAGATGAAGTAAAGGCAAAAATGACTGCTACACTGTACACTGCTAACAATTGCCTGTTAATGACTATGGTCGAATACACGCTGACCATGGTCGAATACATAAGTTTGATTGCATACTGACCATGGTCGAATACATACGTTTGATTGTATACTGACTATGGTCACATACATAGGTTTGACTGCATAATGACCATGGTCGAATACATAGGCTTGATTGCACACTGACCATGGCCGAATGCCACAAGGTAATGGATATAATGAATAAACTAATTTATCGCAGTCACAGCAAGATAATGAGGAGTTTTATCCTCTTTAATTGAGTATAACACCAGAGAGAGAGAGAGAGAGAGAGAGAGAGAGAGAGAAATATTGCTTCGTAATTGGTATATACTTTCCTAAGTAGTTTTCTACTTGCATCTTAACTGAAAGCGATTCTTTTCATAGCCTTCCGTAGGTTTCATATACAATTCAACCCCAGCTGATGATATCGTCCGTTTTTGCTTTCATACTTGAGGACTGTGGTGACATAATGATGTAATACAAAAGAAAATCTTGGCAATGTTGTCATGTTTGTTTTGTCTGAAATCAGTAGTGGGACACTAAATATGGAGTGCTTTTACCCTCAATGTCTGAATAGTCATTTTCGTTGTGTTCATTATTTCTTCGCTTTCGAGGTCTTTTTCTTGCTGCAAAAATATCCTAATATTTTACCTTTCTTTATTTTTTCAGGTACATCGGAATCTGTAGTGTCATATTTGAGTTCGAATACATTGTTACTATTTATACGTAAAGTGCGTCCTCTGAGGAGCTGTGGTAATTAATTGCTAGATAATTCTGCTGGATTGTGATAACTTTTAAATATCTTAAATAAATCAGTATTTAGTAACTAAGCGAAATTACTTGCGACTATCTCATCCAAGCAAAGGAAGATAATGAACTATTTGCATCATTCGTTTAATGGCTCTAAAGTGATCGTCATAGCAACCAAACTTAAACGCCGCGGACTTCATAGAAAACATGCCTCCTGTTATGCTACATAAAACAGCCATAAATGATGCACGTTGTTAGAGGAAAATAGCATTGACATTCGGAATTTTACATGGATTAAAGACAAGGCTGAAATTTCCGAACATTATACAGGTATGTTATGAAACGCACGAAGTACTTTTGTTCATTGCGAATATCCGGCAGCTACGGTGTTCGTCCAGAGAGAATGCTTGCTAAAGGAAAATCTTGGTGCCAACTGAATATCTTTTCATCCTTGTATTATATTTCACTGGCGTTATATGGAATGTACTATATTCCACTAAAATTATGTTACAAATACTAGTAGGAATAAAATCTTTAGATGTTGACATCAGTTGTGTTTACGTACTGAATTACTTGAATTATAGTTTGCACGCACCATACTGTAATGAAATAGCTTGTCACGTTGAAAAGAAATGCCATTTATTTAACATGTTCAAGCGGTGGAGTTTTGCAGAAAAGTGTCTGAATGTGTTGCATCTTGCTGTTTGAATCTCTTCGATGAAACTGAAATATTCACCCTTGTTGAAGATTAAAAAGAATAACTGTAACATACGAAAATGTTATAATTGGCAATAACAGTAACATACGAAAATGTTATAATTGGCAATAACTGTAACATACGAAAATGTTATAATTGGCAATAACTGTAACCTACGAAAATGTTATAATTGGACAGAAAAAGTGTTGTATATGACCTTAGTTATTGCAATATATTAGGTGTGCTATTTATAAGCGTTCTATGTTATCCACATAGAGGAAAGTAGATAAGCACTAAGAAAAATGTGCAAAGAATTAAACAAATATGCGGGTAAATTTCTCTTGATTCAAATATATTATGGATTTCTACTATATTTATTTTTTAAATGTCAGATAAAGCAAAGAAGGAAACGCTCTTTGACGTGTACAAATCACAAGCGTTCAGATTTGTAATTGATGGTGAATAGTTCATTCGGATCGTAGATGATGGAATTTCATGCCGGATAAAAGATGGGTTCCTGCCATAGTAGAGTCCAGGTGACTACCTATACAAACAGTGAAATACTGGAAGCTCACTCATTGGAAACCGGAAATAAAAATGATCAAACACAAGGTGGAGTTATTAAACACGTTACCGATCATAAAGTAGTAGCTGACCCAGTGGGTAGAAAATATTCAGTCGAGGTCAATCCCAGAGGAACAGCTTGGACGGAAAGGAGACCCAGCAAAACACAAGAGGATGAGGATCATCCGATGATGACAAATGAGCGAAATATAAAACATAATGCCGTAAAGACAGGTAATATATTTACGTCGCAATTAAAATATTTTAAAATTTATATTTCTAAATTTGTGTGGTTATACTTGCATTCCCAGTTTGTCCGATACAGCGATATGTATTGAGAATATCGATATTTTAGTTACCGTACAATATATAATATTGCCAGCCCTACTCCTAACCCAGCCTCTCCGACTCCACCCTACACGATATCGCTGTCTGCAAAATAGGACATGAGAGCCTAAAATAGTCATGTAATTTTGCGAGATCAACAAATGAACCAATTCGTACGCTTTGTTAACAAGCAAAACAGTCAATCATAATGTTTTAATTAACTTTCATACTGTGTCACAATTCAGTTAGTTTTATAATAAAATATGCTTTTCACATTCAGTAATTTGCAATGCAGGTAATACTAGGCTGGTACTGGGCTGTGATAAACTGAAGCCTATCAGACGATAGATAGATAGATAGATACAAAGATTGATTGATTGATTGATTGCTAGATAGATTGATAGATTGATAGCTAGATAGATTGATAGATTGATTGATAGATTGATATATAGATAGATTGATATATATATATATATATATATATATATATATATATATATATATATAGATTGATATATAGATAGATTGATAGATTGATATATATATATATATATATATATATATATATATATATAGATTGATTGATAGATAGATATATAGATAGATAGATTGATATATAGATTGATATATTGATAGATAGATTGATATATATATATAGATAAATAGATTGATAGATAGATAAATAGATAGATTGATAGATTGATAGATAGATAGATAGAATGATTGATTGATAGATTGACACTGATACAGGATACCCTCCTGGTTGTATGGAACCCCAACGCATAAGTTATATGTCTGGTGTTCATCCAAATGCGTCACCGTGGCTCAAAGATTCCAGTGCAAAGTACTAAAACAATTATCGAGTTTTACATCGCTTTGCTTCAAGTAGGCCAGTATATTTCACAGCTCAATAAAACAATGAAGTAATCTGAACAATAATGCCCATAATTATGGTTTATTGATTTTTATATTAATACTTTTAGATAATGAACATTGCCCAGACACACACACACACATACACACACACGTTTATAGCACACATTAAAACCTTAGCTGCTCCAAACGGAATTATAAAATGCTGCTTTTCGTTGTCTAACGTTACAATACAATATTTACACATCATACGTCTCTCTCTGCAATGTGTGTTTTTTGTGCATTTTCATGGTTATCTTTCTCTGTCATGTTTCTTTCTTTAAAATCATTGTATCATATTTTTTTTTAAAAACCAGTCTATCAAATTATTTTTTTAAAACCAGACTATCATATTCTTCGGGGTTTTTTTTATAATAATTTAAAAATTAGAAGAAAAAAAACACAAGTTTTAAGCACATGATTTGCACCCACTTTACCTTCACATAACATGTGTATAATGTCAGCGCAAAGATTGTGCACCGCATATAATAGAGTAAATGAAAAATATTGACTTCCTTCATGTTGCTTTTATAAAATGATGTTTGGAATGTAATAATGATTCAGCTTTATATCAATGCCATTTAACAATAACACACAGCACACAAATCGCTTTAATTGTCTTTAATTTACTCTAGTATGTTGACAGAACTAGCAAACGCTTCAAATACAGATGGAAAAATGCATATCTAAAGACACTCAACAAATCTGAGATTTTGCTGTTAGATAGCATGAATTCATTGCCAGTCTGATAAATTAGCATGGAATAAATTTAGCTGTACATGGCAAATTAGCATGGAATAAATTTAATTGCACATGCTAAATTAGCATGGAATAAATTTAGCTGTACATGGTAAATTAGCATGGAATAAATTTAATTGCACATGCTAAATTAGCATGGAATAAATTTAGCTGCACAAGGCAAATTAGCATGGAATAAATTTAGCTGTACATGACAAATCAGCAGGGAATGGATTTAGCTGCACATGGTAATTTAACATGGAATACATTTAGCTGTACAGCGTAAATTAACACTGAATAAATTTAGCCGTGCAAATTTAGCAGACTATAGTGATTTGAACTGATGCATTAATACTTGCTGACATGTTTCATCGTCTTAGAGAAGCGTCGTAAAAGAATGTTAGATCTATGTTATTATGTAAACAGTGCATCGTTAACATTTTAAATGTAATACAGGATCAAACTTTGAACGTCTTAATAATATTCAAAATATCTACTTTTTAAAATCAGAGCTAGTGGATGATTAGTTGAATGAAAAGGATGCAAAACAAACCCCACTAATTTGCCATATTTTAATAAAACATCTAGATATTTGACATTTTGTGATGCAAAGGCATTATATTCCTAATCAATGGCTCACGTTCTTTCGTATAAAGGATGAGATTACATTATATTCCTGGTGAATGGCACAAGTTCTTTCTTAAATAGTAGGGAAATACGTTATATTTCTGGTCAATGACACACGTTCTTTCGTATAAAGGCTGAGAGTACGTTATATTCCTGGTGAGTGGCACAAGATCTTTCGTAAATAGTAGGGAAATACGTTATATTTCTGGTCAATGGCACAAGTTCATTCGTATAAAGGATATAAGTACGCTATATTCCTAGTCAATGGCAAACGTTCTTTCGCATAAAGGATTAATATATGTTATATTTCTGGTCAATGGACAAGTTCTTTAGTATAAAGGATGAAAATACGTTATATTTCTAGTCAATGACACAAGTTCTTTCGTATAAAGGATGAAAATACGTTAAATTCCTTGTCAATGGCAAAAGTTCTTTCGTATAAAGGATGAAAGTACGTTATATTTCTGGTGAATGGCACAGGGTCATTCGTTAAAAGGAGGGAAATACGTTATATTTCTGGTCAATGGCACAAGTTCTTTCGTATAAAGGATGTAAATACACAATATTCCTAGTCAATGGCAAACGTTCTTCCGCATAAAGGATGAAAATATTTTATATGTATGGTCAATGGCACACGTTCGTTCGTACAAAGGATGAAATTACATCATATTTCTGGTCAATGGCACAAATTCTTTCGTATAAAGGATCAAAATACGTTATATTCCTAGTCAATGGCACAAATTGTTTCCTATAAAGGATGAAAGTAGGTTATATTCTGGTCAGTGGCACACGTTCTTTTGTACAATGGATGAAATTACCTCATAATTCTGGTGAATGACACAAGTTCTTTGGTAAAAAGGAGGGAAATACGTTATATTTCTGGTCAATTGCACAAGTTAAATCGTATAAAGGATGAAAATACGTTATATTCCTAGTCAATGACACACGTTCGTTCTTGTAAGGAAGAAAATAGGTTATATTACTAGTCAATGTAACAGGTTATTTCGTAAAAGGGATGAAACATTATATTCCTAGTAAATGGCACAAGCTCTTTCATACAAAGTTTGAAAATACGTTATATTCCAAGTCAACGGCAAACGTTCTTTCGTATAAAGGATAAAACTACATCATATCCCTAGTCAATGGCACAAGTTCTTTTGTATAAAGAATGAAATTACGTTATAGGTCTGGTCAATGGCACAAGTTCTTTCGTATTAAGGAGGGAAATACGTTATACGTCTGGTTAATGGCACATGTGTTTTCGTATAGAGGATGATAATACGTTATATTCTTAGTCAATGGCACAATTTATTTCGTATAAATGATGAAAATACGTTATAGTCTGGTAAGTCACACGTTCTTTCGTACAAATAATGAAATTGCATCATATTTCTGGTCAATGGCACACATTCGTTCGTATAAAAGATGAACATGCGTTATATTCCTAGTTAATGGAACAAGTTCTTTCGTATAAAGGAGGGAAATACGTTATACTTCTGGTCAATGGCACAAGTGTTTTCGTATAAAGGACGCAAATACGTTATATTTCTGGTCAATGACACAAGTTCTTTCGTATAAAGGATGAACATACGTTATATTTCTGGCCAATGGTATCCATTCTTTCGTATGAAAGATGAAAATACGTTATGTTCCAAGTCAATGGCAAACGTTCTTTCGTCTAAAGGATACAAATACGTCATATTTCTAGTCAATGGCACAAGTTCTTTCGTATAAAGGATGAAAATACATTATATTTCTAGTCAATGGCACAAGTTGTTTCCTATAAAGGATGAAAGTAGGTTATATTCTGGTCAGTAGCACACGTTTGTTCGTACAAAGGATGAAATTACATCATATATCTGGTCAACGGCACAAATTCTTTCGTATAAAGGATTGAAACACATTATATTCCTAGTCAATGCCACAAGTTCGTTCGTATAAAGGAGGGAAATACGTTATATTTCTGGTCAATTGCACAAGTTCTTTCGTATAAGGAAGAAAATACGTTATATTACTAGTCAATGGCAAAGTTCTTTTGTATAAAAGATTAAAATACATTATATTCCTAATCAATGGCACAAGTTCGTTAGTATAAAGGAGGGAAATACGTTATATTTCTGGTCAATGGCACAAGTTCTTTCGTATAAGGAAGAAAATACGTTATATTACTAGTCAATGGCTTAAGTTCTTTCGTATGAAGAATTAAAATACATTATATTCCTAATCAATGGCACAAGTTCGTTCGTATAAAGGAGGGAAATACGTTATATTTCTAGTCAATTGCACAAGTTCTTTCGTATAAGGAAGAAAATACGTTATATTACTAGTCAATGGCATTAGTTCTTTTGTATAAAGGTTGCAAATACGTTATATGTCTGGTCAATGGAACTAGTTATTTCGTATAAAAGATGAACATACGTTATATTCCTAGTCAATGGCACAAGTTCTTTCATATAAAGAATGAAATTACGTTATAGGTCTGGTCAATGGCACAATTTCGTTCGTATTAAGGAGGGAAATACGTTATACTTCTGGTCAATGGCACAAGTGTTTTCGTATAGAGGATGAAAATATGTTATACGCCTAGTCAATGGCACAAGTTCTTTTGTATCAAGAATGAAATTACGTTATAGGTCGTGTCAATGGCACAATTTATTTCCTATTAAGAAGGGAAATACGCTATACTTCTGGTCAATGGCACAAGTGTTTTCGTATATAGGTTGAAAATACGTTATATCCCTAGTCAATATCACAAGTTATTTCGTATAAAGAATGAAATTACGTTATAGGTCTGGTCAATGGCACAATTTATTTCCTATTAAGGAGGGAAATACGTTATACTTCTAGTCAATGGCACAAGTGTTTTCGTATATAGGATGAAAATACGTTATATCCCTAGTCAAAATCACAAGTTATTTCGTATAAAGAATGAAATTACGTTATAGGTCTGGTCAATGGCACAATTTATTTCCTATTAAAGAGGGAAATACGTTATACGTCTAGTCAATGGCACAAGTGTTTTCGTATAGAGGATGAAAATACGTTATATCCATAGTCAATGGCACAAGTTCTTTCGTAAAAAGGATGAAGATATGTTATATTTCTGGCCAATAGTACACATACTTTCGTATAAAAGATGAAAATACGTTATAACCCTAGTCAATGGCACAAGTTCTTTCGTATAAAGGATGAAGATATGTTATATTTCTGGCCGATAGCACACATACTTTCAAATAAAGGATGAAAATACGTTATAGTCTGGTCAGTGACACATTCTTTCGTACAAATAATGAAATAACATCATACTTCTGGTCAGTGGCACACATTCGTTCGTATAAAAGATGAAAATGTGTTATATGCCTAGTTAATGGAACAAGTTCTTTCGTATAAAGGAGGGAAATACGTTATACTTCTGGTAAATGGCACAAGTGTTTTCGTAGAGAGGATGAAAATACATTATATTCCTAGTCAATGGCACGATTTCTTTAGTACAAAGAATGAAATTACATCATATTTCTAGTCAATGACACAAGTTCTTTCGTATAAAGGATGAACATATGTTATATTTCTGCCCAATGGCACACATTCAATCGTATACAATATGAAAATGCGTTATATTCCTATTTAATAGAACAAGTTCTTTGGTATAAAGGAAGGAAATACGTTATATTTCTGGCCAATGGCACTCATTCGTTCGTATAAAATATGAAAATGCGGTTTATTCCTAGTTAATGGAACAAGTTCTTTCGTATAAAGGAGGGAAATACGTTATACTTATGGTCAATGGCACAAGTGTTTTCGTATAGAGGATGAACATACGTTATATTTCTGGTCAGTGGTACACATACGTTCGTATAAAGGATGAAAATATGTTAAATTCCTAGTCAATGGCACAAGTTCTTTCATATAAAGGAGTGCAATACGTTATATTCCTGGTCAATGACACAATTTATTTCGTATAGAGGATGCAATTAGGTTATATTCCTATTCAATGGCAGAAGTTCTTTCGTATAAAGGATAAAAATACATTATATTCCCAGTCAATGGCACAAGTTCTTTCGTATAAAGGATGAAAATACGTTATATTCTGTTCAGTGGCACACGTTCTTTCATACAAGAATGAAATGACATCATATTGCCGGTCAATGGCACACATTCATTCGTATAAAATATGAAAATACATTATATTCCTAGTCAGTGGCACAAGTTCTTTCGTATAAAGAATGACAATACGTTATATTCCTAGTCAATGGCAAACGTTATTTCGTATAAAGGATGAAATTATGTTGTATTCCTAGCCAATGACACAAGTTCTTTCGTATAAAGGATGACCATATGTTATATTTCTGGCCAAAGATACACCTTCTTTCGTATAAAAGATGAAAATACGTTTTATTCCTAGTTAATGGAACAAGTTCTTTCGTATACAAGAGGGAGATACGTTATATTTCTGGTCAATGGCACACATTCGATGGTATAAAAGATGCAAATGCGTTATATTCCTAGTAATGGAACAAGTTCTTTCGCATAAAGGATGAAAATAGGTTCAGATATATAAAGATGGTTCAGATAGATGATGACAATTCGTTTTATTGATGGCCAGTGACATAAATTCGTTCAAATAAATAATGTAAATATGTTATATTCTTTGTCAATAGCACAAACTCTTTTCTATAAAAGGTGAAATCTGTTATATTGATGGTCAGTGGCACAACTTTGTTCATATAAATAATTCAAACACTTTATCTTGATGGTCATTGGCATAACTTTTTCATATACACAATGCAAACGCTTTATCGTGATGGTCATTTGCACAACTTGTTCATATACACAATGCAAACGCTTTATCTTGATGGTCAGTGGCACAACTTTGTTCATATAAATAATACAAATCTGTTATATTCTGGTCAGTGGCACAACTTTGTTCATATAAATAAAGCAAACGCTTTTTCGTGATGGTCAGTGGCACAACTTTGTTCATATAAATAATGCAAACGCTTTATCTTGATGGTCATTGGAACAAGTTTTTTATATACACAATGCAAACGCTTTATCCTGATGGTCAGTGGCACAACTTTGTTCATATAAATAATGCAAATGTGTTATATTCCCGGTCAATAGCACAAACTCTTTTCTGTAAAAAAGTGTAAATGCGTTTTATTCCTGCTCGCTGACTCAACCTCTTTCATAAAAAGGATTCAAATAGATTGAACTAGAAAAATAAACATTGATGAAATATTAAGTCCTGCTGATGATAACCCCACAGGATAGAAATGGATCGAAAATATACAGTTGAATTACTTACTGCACTTAGTGATCATCCATTTGAACCTGAAGCAAACAGCGAAAAGTAGCATTGATTATCGTATTATCCAATCGATGGTTTGGTTATATATCAATTAGTAGAATGAATCGATACAGTGTACAAGCTAGTACTTAATCTAATCAAAACATAAACATGTTCTGCATTGTAGAATAATCAAATACATCAAGCTAGGATGAAAACGCACTGATGTTCACATAATAATCAAATACATCGAGCTAGGATGAAAACTCACTGATGTTCACATACTAATCAATACATCCAGCTAGGATGAAAACTCACAGATGTTCACATAATCAAATACATCCATCTAGGACTAAAACTCACTGATATTCACATAATAATCAAATACATCCAGCTAGGATGAAAACTCACTGATGTTCACATAATCAAATACATCCAGTTAGGATGAAAATTCACTGATGTTCACATAATAATCAAATACATCCAGTTAGGATGAAAACTCACTGATGTTCACATAATAATCAAATACATCCAGCTAGGATGAAAATTCACTGATGTTCACATAATAATCAAATACATCCATCTAGGATTAAAACTCACTGATGTTCACATAATAATCAGATACATCCAGTTAGGACGAAAACTCACTGATGTTCACATAATAATCAAATACATCCAGCTAGGATGAAAATTCACTGATGTTCACATAATAATCAAATACATCCAGCTAGGATGAAAATTCACTGATGTTCACATAATAATCAAATACATCCAGCTAGGATGAAAATTCACTGATGTTCACATAATAATCAAATACATCCAGCTAGGATGAAAATTCACTGATGTTCACATAATAATCAGATACATCCAGTTAGGATGAAAACTCACTGATGTTCACATAATAATCAAATACATCCAGCTAGGATGAAAATTCACTGATGTTCACATAATAATCAAATACATCCAGCTAGCATGAAAACTCACTGATGTTCACATAATAATCAAATACATCCAGCTAGGATGAAAACTCACTGATGTTCACATAATAATCAAATACATCCAGCTAGGATGAAAACTCACTGATGTTCACATAATAATCAAATACATCCAGATAAGATTAAAACTCACGTTCATAAAATAATCCAATTCAAACGATAACTGTGGATGAAATCCTATATTATTCATAATTTAAAAAAGTGAAGCAAAATATCGAGGTTCTGATTATAAATTTAATTTATATAAACTGGTGAATAATGCTCTATTGTGCAACGTTAATGGAAAATGGAAGAAATTGAGCGAATTTGCAGTGATACAGAGCAAAGGAAACAACGAGAACAAGAAATGAAGTCAGAAAGCCGTCATTTTCAGCCCGAGATATATTCATTGAATATTGTGTGTTTTAGACATAATATAAACAAATAATACTAAATAAAAAAATTACACCGGTAGTGTTATGCTTGATCTACGGAACTTAATAATGTATACCATTTATTAAAATCACTTAAAAATAAGATATGGTGACAAAATCAAATTGTTATAACCTGATACTGTCACATTGTCATAGGCTGACACTGTCACATCGTCATAAAATGATACTGTGACAATGTCATAACATGATACTGTCACATTGTTATACAATGATACTGTCACATTGTCATAACATGATACTGTCACATTGTCGAAAAATGATAGTCACATTGTCATAATGTCATAACATGATACTCTCACGTTGTCATAAAATGATACTGTCACATTGTCGTAATATGTATACTCTCACATTGTCGTAAAATAATACTATCACATTGTCATAAAATGATACTTGCTCGTTGTCAAAACATGATACTGTCACATTGTCATAACATGATACTGTCACATTGTCATAACATGATACTGTCACATTGTCAAAATCTGATACTGTCACTTTACCATAAAATTGCTGAATATGCAAACACTGTTATTCTTAAGAGTAAATCAACTTTAACATGTGTGATGAACTGGAAAATGAGGTACATGGTAAACTTATTACAAAATTTATAGGATTAAATGAAACTTTGTATCCCAAACACATCGGGTATTTATGATAAATAAAATTCGTCTAAGCGCTTTAGATGATAACAAGTATAATATTGATGGTTTAAATGAAGATTCGTTTAGTCATTATAAAATCTAAAATATATAGTTATGTTATTCAGTCACGCACACACACACACACACACACACACACACACACACACACACATATATATATATATATATATATATATATATATATATATATATATATATATATTCATACAGACATACATACACACACACACACACACATATATATTCATACAGACATACATACACACACACACACACACACATATATATATATATATATATATATATATATATATATATATATATATATATATATATATATATATATATGTGTGTGTGTGTGTGTGTGTGTGTGTGTGTGTGTGTGTGTGTGAAAAGGTTAGAAGGCTAAATTTATTTAAATTAATAAAACAGTTTGCATGGGCAAAAATGAATTTGTTCAAATTTCTTAAACAATGTTTAATGGAGGCGGATTTAGAAATGTTTAAAATTAAATATACAAACAATTGGTAATGGCTCACGTCAAGCAAACAAAGTATTGCTTTTAGAGCATGCAGCGCCAAAGCGAAATTTGACCTCCTATGTATACGACGAAACCGCATGTTCTTGACTGAATCTCGAAAATCGACTTTCATTATACACTTACAATAGTGTAACCAAGCATACCTTTCTTTTCATATCGTGTGACTGGCTGCCTTATTCCTATAAAGTACTTTTTAAGGTTATATTTTAGGTGTAGAGGGCTATATTGCACACCTTAAAGTCCCCACTGTATATTAAGGTTCCCATTGTGTACTAAAGTCCCCATTGTGTATTAAAGTCCCCATTGCATATTAAAGTCCCCAATGTATGTTAAAGTCCCCATTGTGTATTAATATCCCCATTGTGTATTAAAGACCTATGTCGTACGCAAGGAGCTTAATTTTGTTTTAAAAAACACCTCTAATTTTTATAAGCATTTTCACTCCAATACATATCCTTTTTGTGTCTTTTTTGAAACACAACACTGACTCATCCAATAAACTGCCATATTGCACTGTTTACGGTATAATAAACCCATTATTGTTCACTCTATACCCTACTGCGACTGAATCAAATGATATTATAGTGCTGCGGCCATAAATTGTCGCGTTTTGCACTTTTGGCTATGATGGTCGCAGGGAGTAGAATGATCAAATAATCATGCGCACTGAATATTTTATGGTGAAGATATTTCCTAATAAAGGTAAATCACGTGGTTTATAGCCATGGCTCACGCTTAACTATCATTGCAGGTAATGTAACAAATAATAAATTTTCTCACCCGTGCCTTTGAATCGTGATGCGTTGTTTGATGCATCCAGTTTTCGAGTAATTAACTGACGTATGACATGACCATTTAGAGAAAAGCTCATTTTTAACTTTGTTTTGGGGCTTTTGTTTGTTTGATTTACTTTAAAGCAAGTAAATATACAAGTTACTCTTCACAGTGTCATCATGTGAATGGTTGGCATTCTATATCGCCATGGAGTCATCATCTGACTGGTTGGCATCCTTTATCCATATGATGTCATGGTCTGATTGGTTGGCATACTATATACCAATGGTGTCATCATCTGACTAGTTGACATTCTATATCCCCATGGTAGCATCACATTAATGGTTGGCATTCTATATCTCCATGTTGTCATCGTCTGACTGGTTAGCATTCGTTATCTCTATGGTGTTATTGTCTGACTGGCTGACACTCTATATCCCCATGGTAAAATTGTCTGACTGGTTGGCATTTAATATCCCCATGGTGTCATCATTTGAATGGTTGGCATTCTACTAAACCAAGACATTCAAAATCCTTTTTGCTCCTCGGTTTTCATGGGTTACACGTTTTCCATATATAGCAATTTCATTGACACTGCAATTCTTGCAACTGTTGCAAAATTAACAATTTGTGAGAAAAAAAAATCAAGAAATTATTGTAACATTTCATGCAAGAAGAAAGCATGTTCTTTGAGTACTATCAGAAATAACTATGATTGGTCCCAAGAAGGCATTCTTTTAGGAAATGTTGACCGCTCTGGTGGACCAGTGGTTAGAGCGTCAGCCTCAGATGTGGGAGGGCACGGGTTCGAACCAAGGCCGAATCACTTACACAAATGTTACGAGCAGGTTTGTGCTAGGCGCCCAGCATTAAAAGGTTACTGTTAGAACTGGTCGGCCTGGTGTCAAAATAATGTGAATGGGTGGGACATCATGCTACATGTCTGCGGCATGATGTCCCAGCGCTAGACATCATTATAAACTGACGCAATGCAGACATCGTAGTGATATGACTGAAAAATTGTTAAAGCTACATTAAAAATCCGATTCACACACACACACACACACACACACACACACACACACAGAGGAACTTTTGATGATACTAGGCAAAACATTCGCATTTGTTGCTTCTCTTCCTTCAGGATTGTGTCTCGACATGACGTCCTTATTAAAAACAAACTGCCAATGATGTTTATTTGCCTCGGTAAAAAGAAGACGCCGATCTGATTGGCACCATCACCATCACAGTCACCATTCTGTTGTTGTAATTTGTCCTCTCGAACAGATATTCATGTTTTCATTATTCTATCGACATGGTGTCTACACTAACAGTATGGCAGTACCCACTTGGTCCCTTCCTTACTGTACATAGTGTACTTTAAAATCAAGAAGCAAGTCCAGTCCTGACTGTGCGTCGTGTACACTGATTTCAAGAAGCAAGCCCCGTCCTTACTGTACGTCATATACTTTGATTAAAGAAGCAAGTCCCATTCTTAAGGTACGTCATTTACGTTGATTAAAGAAGCAAGTCCCATCCTTACTGTACATCGTGTACTTTAATTAGAAAAGCAAGTTTACCAGCTGGTATTGATTGTTGCCCTTCAAATTTAATTTGGAAAACCGCTAAAGCCTGATACATAAAAAAAATACTTTCAATTTCAGACTCAGGGATTTTTAGCAATTCAGACGTAAACTAATTGATGAAGAGAACTGGCGTGACGTCAATACTCCTTTCATATTATTCCATTTCAGATAAGGTTATTTCATTGCAAATGGTACTGATTTCCAGCTGGCAAGCGTCTGAAATTGTTTCGCACAAGGGTCTGTAGTATTTGACATTTGACGCTAGGGATTCGCGATTCTTTCAAGAAAGACTTGACTGCCAATGTCTCATTTTCTGTCTTTTCTTAATTTTTGAATGCATTTGTTCATTTTACAGCTGAGTGGACATGGAATATTCATACTTAAACAGAAGCCATTAAATGTTTATTCTATTGCATCCTTATACAGAGCTCCTTAAACGTATATTTGATTGTTGTCCTTATATACCAGACCTTAAACGACCGTTCCGGTGGCCTAGTGTTTTGAGCGTCCGCATCCTATGTGGGAGTTCTAGGGTTCGAACCCCGGCAGAGTCATACCAAAGACTCATAAAAATAGTACTAACAGCTGCCTCGCCAGGCCCTCTTCATTAAGAGGATAGTTTTAGTACTGGTCGGCCTAATGTCAGGATAATGTGACAAAGCTGGGACACATTTCTAAGGCATGATGCCCCAGTGCTAGACATCACTATAAACTGCCACACTGCAGACATGGTAGCAATATGACAGAAAAATTCTTAAAACTACGTTAAGATTTCCAAACCCACACAAACACACCTAAATCCTTAAATGTGTTTTGTATTATGTGTATATGTATGTATGTATGTATGTATGTATGTATGTATGTATGTATGTATACATTTTAATTTTCTCACAGTAAATGCAATATAACTCAGATTGACAGCATTTTTACATTACAGTCATAACTGCAATACTTTAATAAAAGACGATCAAGTTGAAACTTAATTATATATACATAGATATATTTGGAAAGACAGTTTGTAAACTACTAAATAAGAAAAAATGAACTAATCTGTTGCTAATCTCTACAATAACGAATGTTTCTCTTCCTCAATTTTTTTTATAAAAAACCAATGAAAAAGTTGCAAAACAATTTTAAAAATTTATTAAAAAAACAACAGAAAAATTGAAGAGCAATAAGCATGTTATTGAGTAAAGCTGGTTCGAAATTAACGACATTTTAATAAAATAATATCAATCAATTTAGATAGATTTCTTAAGATACCAATTTCGTACATTTGGTATTGTATAGAACTGCTCTGGTAATGGGTGCTTTCATTGTTCTCTGAAATAGCTATATTCAAGGAGATCGTGAAATTCATCACAGTTATGCACGCAAAGAATCTATAATATCTAGACACATTATCCCATCTTCCCTTCTCTATCGGTAAACAGTGATTAAATGTTCGAAATATTATTATATTTATAGTATGTACGCTGTATCAATGATATGCGTATATACAGAGAGAGAGAGAGAGAGGCTTCTTGATAAGTTTATACAACATGGGAATCATCCATTACTACTTCGACATAAACTGATACATATATAATTTTTTAAACAGATTTAAAATTAGAACATTATTTGTTTACAGACCTATCAAAAAAGTATAAGCAAATATAATAATATTTCGAACATTTAATCACTGTTTACCGATAGAGAAGGGAAGATGGGATAATGTGTCTAGATTTTATAGATTCTTTGCGTGCATAACTGTGATGTACGCTGTATCAATGATATACCACGAGATGCATAGAAGTGTTATTAAATGGAAATGAGGCTTGCCGAGTTTCCTTTTAATGAAACATTTATACAACGAGTGGTATATCATTGATACAGCGAACATACTATACATATATTTATTTATATCACATGCAAAATACACGTATTTGTACTTTGAATGGAGCTACGATATGCTACGGGCTGCTGTGTGCTGACCGAGTGAATGAACTCCTCATATCCCTGCGAGAGTGTCCGCTACAAAATGTAGTTCTACGATTTTTCTTTTTGAGTATCAATTTATATTCACATTTATTAAATCAGTAGAAGTCACAATCGTGATTTAAACATGAAATATGGTTTTTATGAAGAAATAGTTCACTACAAACACGTTTGGCTTCATTTACACTGAAGATAAACTGTCAGGTGTTCACGTACTGGCATATGGGAATTCGAGTGGAATATAAACTAAGCGAAATGACGAACCAAGAAGAGGTAATTAAACTATTTCAATATATTTACCGTTCATCTAAGTCATTATTCTGCTTTAATTAACCTTTCTAAAGACTATAAAACTAACTTTCTCTGTCTCTGTCTCTCTCTGTCTCTGGATGGTTTGGCTAAACGTTACCATCAGTCATAGGTTCAGAGACATCGTCGTATGACACAAGCAAAATTCCCCAACGCTCGCATTTTCATGGTTTTTCGCCCTTATCTAGCTACTTTAATCCAGAAAGGGGGGGGGGAACAATTCTGACATTTTTATATTTAATAATTAATAATCGATTTTTAGAACATTATAATAGATGTAAGAAACAACAACACGGCATTAAATACGATCAAGTATGTGTGCTTCTTAACCGACAAATTTAACACCCAGTACTGGCGTCGACAGGCTATTACAGCTATGTTTTATGGATATTATGATCACTGTAGATAGATCCCAAGGAAAGCGTAAACATACCGTTACGACGAATCAGATTAATGTAGGTTACTTGGTACAACTTCACTTTTAATGTTTTAATCCAGAGCAATGTTTTTCTCTCTCACTCCAGATTATTGCTTATTTTGTCCCTTACACACGAGAGGGGATAGGTGAATGGAAAAAAGAAAGGATTCAGATGAAATTGTGTATCATTTGAATTTCATTTAGAAAACGGGGGCTATTAACACTTTTTATTGCTATTTTCATATGTATTCTATGCTTAATGAATGAGCAGAAATTTATCATTGATCTCCAGGCCTGCAGCTGAAAGAATGTTTATATATTCGTATTTCTGCGCCACGGGCGGATCACAATTTAATATACCCATAGTATGGGTACATCAGTTTGCTACATATCAACACTTTAAATGCCATGTTTTTTATGCATGTGGTATATAAGAAAATAACATCAACACTTAAATTTGTGATCTCTTTATTGCTTCTTCAGACTGAAATCAATATTATTGTCCTAAACGTAATTGTTTTTACATTTAATACTTGGATATTGACATATAATTTAGAAACTTAAAAACTTTGAAATTTAAAAGATTATATATAATATCTATTATTGTATCAATTCAAAATATATTACAAACCAAGGCAGTATACATAATAACACAAAGGTAATTAAACTGTTTATCTCTATTTATTCATAAAGTCCTTGCGCTTATCTTGCGCTTATACTAACAAAGTACAGGGATATTTGGTTTTACCTTTTCGTCACCTAAACGTTATTTCCCAGATTGTACACGCCGTCTTTCAAAGAAAAATTAAATATAACTGTTGTGACCAACCACATAGACACATATCCTACCATTGTAATTTCGAGACTCTTAGACACACAGAGAGATATTCCGTCCATTGATCAGTACAAGTGGGTCTTTTCAATTGCCAAATATATACTGAAACAAGGCCTTACGTTTTTCATGCTGTTGTACGGGCCTTATTTTGTGATGCTGCTACACAGGCCTCACGTCGTGTTGCTGTTACACAGGCCTTATGTTGTCGGTAGTATACCCTTGAATATATAACCGAGTCATAATATGCAAACAAAGAAATCCTATCAGAGAACGGTCGACAAGTCGTGCGTGTCCACAACCGTGTTGTTGAGAAGATGAAGATAAAATAATCGCCACACAACAAATTTTAAAGGTCACCGGAGCGTGTAAAATGGTAGGTAGTCATGTTTTTACACAGTTTGTACACGAATATATATATATATATATATATATATATATATATATATATATATATATATATATATATATATATATATATATATATATATATATTACGAACATTGTATCGATGGATATAAAGTGAACAAGGAGTGTGAACGACGTTTTCGTTGTTGAATAGCCTAACCCAAATGCAGATGAATTTCTTTTTCATAACGCAAATTCACACAATTATTTTCATTGACTTCACATTTTAAGAAACCTGTTTGTAGAAGTCCTTTTTCGTGCCTGTCACGTTATGAAGCTGATTTAGTTTTATTCTTTAATTATAGTATAACACTCCCAATCATTACGTTACTCGAAGAGTTCTAGTATTTAAGAATAGAGTAGATTTGGGTTGCTTCCGATGACACTAGCTATTTTTGAGAATGAATATGAAATTCGCACTAAAACCAAACCAGGTTCTATTTACATTATGAGACGGAAAAAGATGAAAAATAAAACTGAAGATTGAATTAAAAAGTCTCTGACTCAATCGTGTATACTCTTTGAGAAATCTAAAAGCAAAATTTTGAATAAATATCCTCTGAACATTCGTTCACGAGACTTCAGAATGTAGGTAGCTAAGGTCATGATACATTCGTAACCCTGTTTTATGCACGGCATTTTTTTGGGGTGTAAAACGAGGGTTTTGGGGTGTATAGTAGGCACTCATAATTCATTTGTACGTTGTTGTTTTCTAAAAACAACCAAATAAATGGTTATTATTGATGCATATAATTGTATACGTGCCATATGTCGTGATGTTCACTGGTTATAAAATATGGAATACTTACGTTACTAGGTCCAAATAATATGAAATCAAAATCAAAGGATTGAATAAACCCTTCGAAAATGTAATCATGTTTCATATATGTCTGAAAATAAAATCTTGATACATCTATCAAGTAATATTTTGACAAATATTAGGATAAATAAGGCTTAATAATACGTACGTTACCGATACATACGTGACAAAGATATACTAAACAGCGGAACACGTGATGATAGACGTCCAACTGTGCATGTTGAAAGGTGACTGCATACTTGCTCTATCTGAAAATAGTTAGGTTGTTGCGTTTGATTTTGAGCTGTTTTATAATCGGATTAGACCGAGATTATTTTCCATTCAAAAAGAAAATTAGGAAAACATTTTGCGTTCGAGGGTCGCTATGCGTGATTTATGAAATTCTGTATCGAATTTACCTGAGGCTGATTAAGAATGATGTGTTAATATATTACTTGACATTTGGATATTAGACTTGGATATGGGCAGTCTCACGCTTGTCAATCTTAAGTATTGACAAATGGACTTGGACAATTAAGGGGACGTAATTTTAGAGATGTTCCGATGGGATATTAGGCTCTCACTCTTGTCAATCTTTAGTATTGACAAATGCACTTGGACAATTAAGGGGACGTAATTTTAGAGATGTTCCGATTGGATATTAGACTCTCATCCTTGTCAATCTTTAGTATTGACAAATGCACTTGGACAATCAAGGGGACGTAATTTTAGAGATGTTCCGATCATATTTTGATCATTAACAAGCTGATGTTTAAAGGGGGGAAAATGTGTAATCTAAATTGAACTTTTCCAAGGGGGATAAGGCCCTGCCTATCTTGACTAATTAGTAAGCGCGTATTGGGAGCTATAGTAAGTGAAAATATAGTAAAATGATCTCCAAGACCTGGCTTCATGCCTAAAAAGTAAATAATTTATTATTATGCAGACAGGTGGACAGGTTTTTTGTTGATCTGTGATACATAGAAAATACAGCTAAACCGTCATTTGTCCATTGTGAATATTGATTTTGAGGCCTTTTCAGAATCCAAGACATGCAGAATATGTGGATCATATGCAAACGGATACACTCAGTACTACATTGAAGGCATTTTGTATGCGCAGATTGTTTAGTTAGATTGACAACATGTAACTATGCTGACGCACGCTCATTTATTTTATCCGATAATTGACAAATGTAGCTGTAAACTGACAACGTATGCTATCGATGCATTATTAATCGACATCCGATCATAATGTGCCTGACTGCACTTTTCAGTAAAATTATCATGAAAGTTCTTACGGTTAAAAAGCGAAATAAACTGATTTAGTCATCAATTAAAAGTATGCTTTTCTACTTGACTGTTTTGAGCTGTTTGTAAGGATAACAGAACGGACAGGTATAATTAATTATCTTCGATTTGTTATGTAAAGGATAATTAAATTTGAGCTTATTCTATCAATTCAATATAATATACCTCGAAAGGTCATCTTTTTAAAGGCCAAATTATATATATATATATATATATATATATATATATATATATATATATATATATATATATATATATATATATATATATATATATATATATATATATAAGTACGAGTCTATGCTCTTAGGAAAAGTAACAGGAAAAAGGTGAAGACAACATGCTAAGTAAAATTTAACAAAATAATTTGTTTCCCTAGAATATATAGTGAAAACTGAGACAAAAGGAACTTACTGTTTTTCGAATCAAATCCAAAATTAAGCCAAAAATTAAAAAAAATATAGAAGTTATAGTAATAAAATTTCCTGAATGTAACTAAGTTGAAATCCAAGGGATATCCAAAATGGAAGATGATGACGTCATTAATAGTCAGCGAAATACTACAATCTGAACAGTCAGTTGTTGAATCACAGAAAATATAATTTCAGTTTTGAATTCTGTTTAAATTTCAATACATGCCTTTGTCCGAGAATTAATTTCGAGCACTAGTCTTTCAAGGGAAAATAATCACACGAAATCCAATAATTTGAATAAAATAAAGTCTCAGCCCAAACTGGTCACAACAACGCAACTTAACGTGTCAAAAGTTTAAAGTCCAATGATTACTTCTATTTAAAACAATAGGTATAAGGCTAACTTAATACGCAAAACAGATTCCCGGATGAGGGTCATATGGTCATCCTTCTAGAACACAATAGAAGCTTTATACATGCCTAACATCACTATTTCCCAGTATGGCCTTAACTGAAATCATTGATTCTTACTCTGGGAAAGAAACAAAAAGAAACAAAGTTGTGTACCAGAACTAACACTGGTTCTGAATCACGGTTAGAAACTGGATACAGTGTTTCTATTATTATAACATTCAGGTAAAACATAACTTGACTGAATTTCTGAAAAATGTTAAATCCAGTAGGTCTAAACAAAGTTACCCTACAATAGCATGTAATGGAATATAAAAAAGTAAAACTAAGAAACAAATAATTAAATTAAATATCCATAACTATATATATATATATATATATATATATATATATATATATATATATATATATATATATATATATATATATATATATATATATATATATATATATATATATATATATATATATGTGTGTGTGTGTGTGTGTGTGTGTGTGTGTGTGTGTGTGTGTGTGTGTGTATGTGTGTGTAATAAACCGAGATGTGAAACGAATGTCTCAACCAATGCACTTTCAAGACACTTGAATAAAATAAAGGAATGTGGTCTAAGATGAGTACTGATGACACGTTTGTGAAAATGTTCGTCATGGCGACCGTGTTGAACGTCAGATCGGCACCATTGTCGATTACTCTGTATCACAAGACCTTTCTGTCTGTTGTTGTTGTTGCTGTTTCTTCACTGGCATTCTAATGTAGATTTGACGACCGGTTGAGAATGAATGAATAGGAGATCGATTCTGTTTAGCTTAACACGTCCAATTTCAATAACAATATAATGCACCACGTATGAATTGAAAGGTGACGTACTTCGCACTGGTTTGTCTGATACCAACCATTTATCTTTCAAGGGTGAGAAAGAAGGGGTGGTGCTTGGACTAGGTTTGATTTTGTTGTTTTGTTTCTGATATAATTACTGGCCTCCTCCCCCACATGGCTTCTGGAAATATTTTATAGGTGATGTGTAGGAAATAATTACTAATGCCTTTCACTATGGAAGATAAAAATACAATACACTGAGGTGAACAAAAACATCGTGGTTGGAAAGAAAATCCTATTCCCCATCCCGCACCCATCATGAAGGTTTTTTTAAAAAAAAAAACTTTTGCTAATGTAAAAATTACCTTTCATTGTATATGTAAGTATTATTGTTTTGAGCCTAAAATATATTAGGCTGAGATGAAATCTTAAGCCCCGATCAAAACCACAGACGTTTCAATCGATGTTAGCCATTGAATCCCATTAGAATCAGCGCTAGGACACCTAGGGATTATGAAAGCAACAACGTATTACTAATAGCAATTTAATTAAGACTGGCCGACTATTTTTGATGTAACCAAAATCATATCTCAGATCACATTCTAGTCACTTTTCACAACTGCTTGTTCAGTTTAATCGTATTACACTTAAAATCACTCATGGGAAAAATGTTCACTGGCTTTCATGGTTAACTTCATGACACAATTGTGTAATGATGTACCATCCGAAAATAGCTTGGCCGTTTAGGGAGGATGTGACTTTATATAAGAAACGCTGACCATATATTTAAGGATTTGACATTTGTTACTTTAATAATTAATTTTATGTACATTTTACACAATTTAAACTTTGCAATTTTTTAAAAATATTTTATCTTGCTGTACTTCATTTAATTTTTGGAAGGGTTTATTTACTGAAAGGTTTGTGAAGTTCTTCATTTTTACTATATATCTGACGTTGTCTTTAGTTGGCCACTATTGGGTTGAAGTGTCCAGAAAGGCTGCAAAATAATACATTAATTAATTTTATTTATGAGAAGCATAGTGTTCTGTAGATGAATGCAAAATATACCTGTACAAAAGCAATGGTTGTACCAAAACACCAAAATCCGCGAAACAAATAATGTTATAAGTATTTCTGCCCCTCTGCCTCTACCCCACCCCCCACCCCGCAACACACTTACGGAGTAAGGGTCAAAATAGCATCCCGTGGAATAGTGGTGTTACTTTTAACGATAATAAATTTTATTAAAACTATTATGGTAATTAAAAAACAAGACTAAGTAGGAATCTTGCCACTAGTTGTGGCGAAACAAAATATTTAAACTAGGGGTGTAAAATGTCAACGGCTGTACCTGTTAATACTAGGGCGGTAAAATTTAGTAATACCGTTTCCAGCAGTGTATTATTTTGGAGACAATGTCCTGCCGTCTGTATTGGACCCCACTTATCGGGTTCGTAGCTTAAGACGTACGACTAACAAATAACAAAGACCGATCGAGCCACGTTCTAAGTTGCAGAAGCAATGCCTGCACGAGACTCTCATACTGAAAATTATATTGCAAAACACGTTCCTACATGAGATTCACCCACTAGAGCTTTCCAGTGCATGTGCCGCGTACACAAATTTACACCTTGTCGCGGGCCGCATAGTTCATTAAGTAAAATAATTGATATTTGAAATAGCGAAAACGAAAGGTTTTTCTAAATAACATCTAATTAATTTTCAGTTGTTAATATGTTGTTAATATTTGAAAACTTTAACTTAAGCTTCAAAAGAAGCACATTTCTTTGATAAACAGAGTAGCATGAACAGAGCCAGTGCGAATGATGACTTGTTCCTAGGCCGAATGAAAACCCTTGGCGGGCCGCATGAAAGCCCTTGGCCGGCCGCATGCGGCCCGCGGGCCGTAGTTTGCCCAGCCCTGCACTAGGGCATAATCAACATAAAGGGGTGATTTAAAAGAAAATTGGATGTTTGAAGCAATTTTTTTAAAAACTGCAAAGCATTCGTAAGAGGACATTCTCTATATAATGGGTATCAGCTTGATTATCGGCCATCACTGGGAAGAATATCCTCTCGCGGATACTTTTTATTTAGTCCATAGGTCGTATAGAATCGTACACTGTTCTCACTACAGCTTATAAAATGCTCACTCTATCACTGCATGACACAAACTTTATACTTTTATTACCAGATCGTACAAATCTCCCACTCTGATCACCGCATCGTGCAAACTATTCACTCTTATCACTGCATCGTACGAACTATTCACTCTTATCACGGCATCGTACAAACTATTCACTCTTATTGCTGCATCGTACAAATTATTCACTCTTATTGCTGCATCGTACAAGCTATTCACTCTTATTGCTGCATCGTACAAACTATTCACTCTTATTGCTGCATCCTGCAGATACTACACTTTTGTAACTTTATTGTACCAAATGTACACTCTGATAGCCTGCATGCTATACACTGTACACTGTTATCACTGCCTGTTATAAAGTGTACACTCTTATCACTGAATGCTATAAAGTGTACACTGTTATCACTGCATGCTATAAACTGTACACTTTTATCACTGTATGCTATAAATTGTACACTGTTATCACTCCATGAGATAAACTGTACACTATCATCACTGCATGCTATAATGTGTACACTCTTATCACTGAATGCTATAAGGCGTACACTGTTATCACTGAATGCTATAAACTGTATACTCGTGTCATTCAGTGGCGTCACTAGAGGGTACGGGGTGGGGGTGGTGGCGGACATCACCGGGCGACACCATCAGGAGGGGTGACATCAAAATGGCATTACTAAGGATTATGTATGGTTTGTTACGGAAGGAGGTCCATGGAGTGACGCCACTAGTATCACTACATGCTATAATTGTACGATATTATCACTGCATGTCATTAGCTTTATGTACATTGTTATCCAGAGGCGTAGCTTGGGGGGGGGGGGGGCAGGGGGGTACATATGTCCCCGGGCGCCAAGGTACAGGGGCGCCAAAATGAGGCTTACAACGTTACATTATAATAAGTAAACAAGGGTAATATTCAAAAATGTGATTAAACGGGGAGGGGGCTGGGGCGCCAATTTTATAGTTCGTCCCCGGGCGCAAAATATCATAGCTACGCCTCTGTTGTTATCACTGCGTGCTATAAAATGTACGTCCTCTCACTGCATCCCAAAAATTGTATACTCTAATAACTTTATCGTAATTTCACATTCATTTCTATTTTCTAAAAACATCATTGACAATATCAACCGCAGACGATTACAATGCCGATGAAAGCAATACCAGCAGCTACCTTTTCTCATAGTACAACTGTAGCTCTCTAACGATATGTAGACTGTGGCGGGAAAATCTGCGTGTCCTTTAACCTATATTTAGCTCAATCCATTCGATTCTTTTATGAAGACTTATGCAACGCCTAAACATGAAATAAATGTCCGTCAGTTCTGATAAATGAAATAATTCCCCTCATCTATTTGAAGGCTGGACGGCTCCTAACTCCTACACGTGTATACACACTCTCAAAACCACTAATACGCCATTACAACAACAACGACATCTACTACTACTACAACTACTACTACTATTACTAGTACTACTACACCACATTATCTACTTGGATGTAAGATAATTATTGAACGCTCTGGCCTTCCACAATGCAATATCTCTAATTAAAATACAAAATACACAGCTATCAGACTATAACAAGATAATGGTTAAGCCATCATTAGTAATACGCTGATAATTCCATCATAGCAAGTAAATAGGGAAATCAAATTTAAAAGAAATCGAGGATTATGTCTTCGAAAGAAAACGAAATATTGAAATATAAGACGATATTGTTAAATGCATGAAAGCAAGCTGTTTCTTATTTTATTTTTTATATCTTATTTTTCGCAGTTTGTTTTGCACGGTTTTTCTTTCTTGCGTAGACAAGATAGGACGGTTTCTTCAAAATTGCAATTTGATGTATTCTGTTTAATAGGATTGTCCCGTGCGATCTTGCACTCGTATTACTCGTTGTGTATTTTATTAAAACAGCTGATTATCTTCACCTCTGATCTTTCATCTCTTTTTTATCTATCCCGTGGCCTAGTGGTTAGAGCATCCGCTTTGGCTGCGGGAGGTCGCGTGTTCGAACCAAGACCGAGTCACACGTTATATTTACCATACCGCATAGCAAAAAGTAAATTGAAATTCAATCTAGGCAATGAATGCCCTGTCATCATGTAGCCACATATGGCAAGTCGATATATATATCGAAAAGGTTATATATATATATATAACCTTTTCGATAAACTGAATTTTGTGTAAGTAGCTCAACAACATGAAAATCTAACTAGGACGGACGGATCATTGACAAAAGGGTCATTTTTATACAATGTAAGCAAATACCTTTTTAAATTCATAAAGTCTCCAGAAACGTCACGCTGTGTGATAATTATAGACTGTTGATGTATGATTTAGCTTAGCTACCACATAACCAGCTATACCACATAACCAGCTATACCACATAACCAGTTAACAGATTAACAGTTTAACGTTGCAACTGCTTTGCAGGCATACGGTTCCATAGTTATTGCAGCGTTATTAATTTACGATATTTACCACGCGCCTTCATAATTTGGTGAATTGGTGGAATGTTACTTTAGTGTTTTTGTTGTTGTTGTAGGGTTTAACGCCACTTTTCAGCACAGGATAGGCTATACATGGCGGCCAGTATTAATGGTGGAGGAAGAACCCGGAAAAACCCCGGAAGGAACCACCGACCCACGAGAAGCTACTGGCAAGCTTTCTCACATAACCACATCAGCCGAATCCGAGACTCGAACCGACGCAGACAGAGGTGAGATGGCAGTGATCCGTAACGGCGATCGCTTTAGACCACTCGGCCACTCGGGGCCCCTCTTTAGTGTGTTTGTTTAATATCATGATACTTCCTTCATACAACCTCCTGAAAACGTCACAAAGATGACATACAAATTCCAGTATGCCTAAACAAATTGCATTATGTTTTATACAAATAACAGTTTGCCTTATACATATAATAGCATGACTTATGCGAATCACATTATGCCTTATAGAAATCCCCATTATGCCTTTTACAAATTTCAGTGTGCCTTATGCCCAAAAGCATGTATAGAAAGTGTAATTGATCTACGTCACGTGGGTTTTACTTTGCTAACAAAAATGTCTTCAGAAAAGTTTAATTTTCAAAAGTTCAGGCTTTACAAAAAATTCAAATAGGCATGTAATAATTCATCAGATGACAAGATATGTGTAATACTTCTAACAATGAAAATGAATGTACTAATTCTAACCATTAATAGTGTGTAATAATTCTAAACATAAAAAGGTTTTGTAATAACTCTAAACTTAAACAAAGGCCGTTTAATAATTGTAAGCATGAACAATGGCCGTGTAATAATTCTAAGCATGAACAACGGCCGTGTAATAATTCTAAGCATGAACAAAGGCCGTGTAATAATTATAAGCATGAAAAAAGGCCGTGTAATAATTCTAAGCATGAACAAAGGCCGTGTAATAATTATAAGCATGAAAAATAGCATCGATATGTTAAGGGAAATATCTGTACTAAATTAAATTGATTTTATTCAAAAACACTTAATGAACTTTATGACGTGTATGGTCATGCAAAAGAATGGACAGGATGATAGTTATATATTCTTTACGCAAGGTCAGAAGAGAAGATAATAAAACTTTATTGCCATCTTAGGTCTAGCAATAGCATTATGAGATTAAGGACAAATATTAATTATTAAATATGGAGGCATAGCAAATATACATAGGTAGAGAATGTAATGGTAGAAATAAATAGTCTGATCAGTGTTTTTGGATATACATACCAACATGGGAAGAAAACTTATAAGATAAAATAAGACTATTGTGAGTTTCCATAGTAACATAACAAAGTAAATATCAATTATATAGATGTAACCACATTTTCTTTCAGATTATCAGAATTTTGCCAACATCAGTATCAACTGGTAACCTGATACGTTGTATATAAATTTGTTAAAATCATTATATTCTTTCCTGGCATACTTTTTTTTAAAAGGGTTCCCAATTAAATGATTTTTGAAAATCCAAAAAGTTATAATTTATGAGGAATCACAAATATTATTATGCCAAGTATATGTACATACTGACATTGGCATTTGAGTCTCAGAGCGGCTGTTTTCTTTAGCCAATCAGGAGAGGAGAATGAATGAGATAACCATACACTGTGCCAGGCAGAATCTGACATTTAAAACTGAACATAACAAAAGCATTTTGTAACATAATGTCTTATCCTAATGTCTATTGTTTCCCTCATTTCAAATAACAAGTTTAGACCAACATAAAAGCGACTCTAATGTTGACAAAATAAAAATGAAGTGGGGGTACAAACATGTACGATTTTCAAATCATTTAATTAAGAAGGAGAACATGCTTTCTCGACCTGTTTGCCAATATCACACAGGTTACGTCTTGTTGTTGTAACGTGGTTTTCACGCAAACGTTGTTTGCTGTTGATGGCCCGAACCCTCCCACTTCACATGTCTTACATAAACTTATTTACTTGAAAATATCATTTTGTTAATTTAATGGTTTTCTTCTATTGATAAATAAACTTATATGACAAAGGTATACGCATCTCTATTTGAGATAAAATAATGCAAACAACAAACAAATATGGTGACTTAATTAAAACTTTTATTTATTTATTCATTTTATCTCAGAATCGAAATTGTGGAAAGCAAGGGCTGTCTGTGTCGTCTTTATGTTCTGCTGGGGATCATGCAAGTTAAAAGTTATCTAAACGATTGAACAAAGTCAAAATCACATCACTGTTTACGTATATGCATTTATAGTTAACAAGTCTACAAAAGCGCTTATGCTGTACACGTAGTTCCGGTAATATATGCGGGCAGGACTGGAAGTCAACACTGCGAATCATATGTTCACATGATCACTCAGGCACGTGGATGGTGATGGAGTTCTAAATTGCACCAGGCCAGGAAGGTTGATTGCCTTGGCGTATTTCTGACCATTAACATTAACGGCTTTTGCCTGGGAACTAAAGAGTGTTTTTTCCTCCATATGTTGTGAAACAACACCTAATTAATACATTCAGTGAATCGGTATTCACTGCGATTGTATGCAGGTAGTTTTTGTAGGAAGGTCGTATTGTGTATGTTTTCAGATGCTGAACTCTAAGGGTGACAAAATATAATAGAATATAGTATAAAAATATGTAAAAATATAACAGCTTATCAAACACAAATCTGTTAAAAAAATACAATAGCCTATAGTAATCATATATGTATAAAAAATACAATAGCCTATGTAAACAAATCTGTAAAAAGTATAATAGCATATCGTAAATAAATTTGAGCATATCATAAATAAATTTGAGCATATCGTAAATAAATTTGAGCATATCGTAAATACATTTGAGCATATTGTAAATAAATTTGAGATGAAGACACATATAGGACAGCATATGCGTGTCGTGGCCGTATTCCAGTTGAGTTCGTGTCGAATTCACATCGTAGCAAACTTAATTACCGTTTTAAGCTGAACGATGAGACCTTGTTAGACTATCATTTGGAAGCTTGATTAAGTAAGCTGGTTTAATGTTTTGCCATGTCTTTGAAGAACCCTATATGAAATCGTGCGAGAATTGAATTTGGGCAAAATGGAAAATCTGTCTTGTACTTGATTTCTTATATGGTCCATTGTCACGATATGCCACAATATATTAAAGTAAGTGGCAACGTTTATTAATCAATTTGGGTTCAGACAGTATTTCTTAGCCGAAATCGTTCCGGAAAGTGCACCAAATTCAGAAGAAGAGACGCAGAGGATTGAGGAATAAAATAAAGCTTGTTTCTCATTCTGCAAATTAACAAAAAGCTCATTAGGTCTAGTGGATGACGTGAGTAATGAATGTAGATGATTGAAAACAGTGATAAGGAGCTTTTTAAAATTAAATTCTACACACAATTCTATCTAGCAGCATGTATAGGATAAACATTTTACTGGATACTGAACAACTACCTATGAACATGGTGGGGTTGGGGAGATGGTAACCGACTTCTAATTTTCGCCCAGGTGGAATATGTGTGGGAACTTGTTGTTGTTGTTGTTGTAGGGTTTAACGCCATTTTTCAGCACATGATAGGCTATACATGGCGGCCAGTATTAATGGTGGAGGAAGAACCCGGGAAAACACCGGAAAGAACCACCGACCCACGAGAAGCTGCTGGCAAGCTTTCTCACATACCCACATTGGCTGAATCCGAGACTCGAACCTACGCAGACAGAGGTGAGATGGCAGTGATCCGTAACGGAGAGCGCTTTAGACCACTCGGCCACTCGGGGCCCCCTGTGTGGGAACTAAATCTGTATCAGATGTAAATTGACCCAGTGTGAAGACATAATCGGTGACTAAAAACACTTTCCTGAATAGCTTTTATGATTTGTACCGCCTTAAAGGTAACAAATGCTTTGAGTTACACATTATTTCATTAAGTCCTGTCTGTATTATAGAACACCTTTCGGTTTCTAATTGTACGATGTCTTGTCAGTCTAAAGAAGGAGTTTTACAGTTAGGGTTCACTGCAAAATAGCTATTCTTAAATGACATGGGTTGTTCAGAATTTCCCTCTGGAACAGACTATGGTAAAGAAAATAAGTTTTGAAATTAACTCAGTTACGAAGTCTAAAACATGTTATCTCCTCCAACATGCAAACGCTTTTTGTTGCCCTTAAATGATTATACCCGCTTAAGCTTGTATGCTGTCTTTTTCATCTTTGTTGTGATGCGAGCAGTTAACCCTTACAGAACAGTACCCCATTATTCTAAATGAGGCTGTATAAAATTTACACGAAGAACCTCTACTGATTTTTCATCACGTTTGAATGTAAAACTTCGTAGTATATCTACCCCCCCCCCCACACACACACACACTTATGTCACTTATGTCGTTATTTCCGGTATACCCTTATGCTAGGACAGGGCTCCATCCAGGGCTGGACACAACTGTTGATCAAAACTGACATTTTTAATAACCGCATCATTTAGCAAACTTTCTTGACTATGTACCGACTGTAATTTTCTGGATATCGCCATTGATTCAGCTCTGCTTGAATTTCAAAGCTGCTTTGATTTCTGAAAAACGTGGCCATATAACTAGGTATACTGGGCTAGTTATTCCTTCTATAAACAACGACGGCTGACGCATGATTCTTACAGCAGAAAACGAAAGCTTAAAACAATAGAGGAAACAAATGCAAAAAACGTCGACAATGTGTATTTTAACATAACATATTTAAAAGCAAACAAACATCAAACATGCCTGTGACATTTCGATAATATGGAGATAATTTGATCAAGTAATCTATCAGACTTAAATATAATTCAATTTCAGTTGTTGTATTAAGTGGTTTCTAAGAATGCTCTACTGTCATTGGACTGAAAGCACGTGTGGACTGTTTTAAAATAGAAATTGAGTTGGGTTTTTTTCTTTACAGATTTCAACATATTTGCAAATATTGGTTTGCGTTCTTCTGAAAATATACATCTGTTTGATAGAACAAGATCCCCACCCTAACCTGTATTGGTCTACATACCTAAGTTAGAGCAACATAGGTGGGTCTAGATCCTCGAGGGTAAGGATAAGAAATGCCTAATATACAAACATCATTTGGATATATGCATTTGTATTTTTGTCTTGGAAGTATATACATGGTTATCGGATGGGCATCTAGATTGTTTCCGAGCTATAATCCACGGACTAAGTCCCATGGAACCTAGAAAATGCTCCAAAAGGCATGTATGCCTGTGGCTGGTCATGCCTGGTAACCGTATATATTATTGTGTCTTTTTTATTTCATTAAAATGTGTTTATTTATTTTTTATATTCATAACTTTGCAAACGATTGCCCAATAAACAAATTTAGCATTCAGATTTATATTAAATAATACTCGAACAAGTACGCTTTTCAGCACTGCATGTACACGAGCTACGGCACTTCATTGCGTATTGTCGTGACTTTGCCTCCGTAGTATAATTTTATCAAGGATGTTTGGATTTCTACAAATAAGGAAGAAAAAGTAAATTAGATTTGTTATCGATAAGAACTTAAAACAACTTGATTTCAAACTGTTCACATTACATACAGGAATTAGGTTTTTTTCCAGTCCATCCTTGATATGTTTGGCTTCAATTTCAAACTTATTTTTTGATCTCAGCTACATTTAGCATGTGACCTCACGAGATTAGCCACCGAGACAGTCCGAGACATGCCGTTACTTGACCATCCTCTTGGCCTTGGTTACCGAAGCATAACATGACCAAGCATGGTTTACATTTGAGTCAGGTTTCGCAACAAAATCTATATTCATGAGACCTTGAACGAGCTTTACATGTATCATGTAGTGGCCATCACGTAGAAAAACTCGTTGACCCTGATTACATTTCCTGCTCAACATACGTTTTGGCAGCATGCCTTTAACAACGATTGTTGAATTTCAACCAAAGTTTGTATGTTTACTAGCCATCAGTCGAGTTCGATTACAAACGTTTCTTTGCCTTTATTTAGAGAAGTTATCGGCCCTGATTTTGTATCTCAATGACCTTTGGTATCCATAGAAGAACATGACCTAGAGGCTTTCAAGCAGATCTGGTGTTCAGAGTTTTATTGAAAAGATCTCAGATAAACTGATTTATCTCAATTGTAAGGCTACAATATCCACAAGTACTGGTGTGATGTCCCATTGTTTGAAACTTTATTTTGGGGGTTGGGACGGAGTGGATGTAGGTTTGGGGATGGGTGCGGGCGGTTATCCTAACAATATCATGATTCATTGTAATGTGTAACAATGTCACGGCTCACAATTGCTGCATGCACATCTCTTTGACTTCCACAAATTTAACCTGTTCTTTTAGGCCATGCTGACCAAGTTGATTTAAGATGCATCCGTCACTAATATTTCTGTTTTTTTTTCTTCCAGTGAGGTCTCTGAAGGAGGAGACAAAATGTGTTCATATCAAAGGTTAGTATTAATCTACGCAACGGTGTTCATATAAAAGGTTAGCATTGATCTACATAACTGTTCCTATCAAACGTTAGTGCTAATCGACGTAACAGTGCTTATATCAAACGTTAGTATCAGTTTACGTAACGGTGTTCATATCAAAGGTTAGTATTATTCTACGTAACGGTGTTCATATCAAAGGTTAGTATTAATCGTCGTAACTGTGCTCATATCAAAGCTTAGTATTAATCTACGTAGCGGTATTCATATCAAAGGTTAGTATTAATCTACGTAACTGTGTTCATATCAAAAGTTAGTATTAATCTACGTAACAGTGTTCATATCAAAGGTTAGTATTAATCTACGTAACTGTGGTCATATCAAAGGTTAGTATTAATCTACGTAACTGTGATCATATCAAAAGTTAGTATTAATCTACGTAACAGTGTTCATATCAAAAGTTAGTATTATTCTACGTAACAGTGTTCATGCCTAAAGTTAGTATTAATCTACGTAACTGTGTTCATATCAAAAGTTAGTATTATTCTACGTAACAGTGTTCATATCAAACGTTAGTATTAATCTACGTAACTGTGTTCATATCAAAAGTTAGTATTATTCTACGTAACAGTGTTCATACCAAAAGTCAGTATTAATCTACGTAACAGTGTTCATATCAAAAGTTAGTATTATTCTACGTAACAGTGTTTATATCAAAGGTTAGTATTAATCTACGCAATGGCGTTCATAACAAAGGTTAGTATTAATCGAACTTAACGGTTTAATTCATTTTATATTATTACTGGATAAAGGAACATGATGTTTATAATACAGTAATGGCGAACCTAAACCAGTAGATGATAATAGTTACCCCATATTTGTTTTCCTAGAGGATTGTTTTATAAGAGTAAGATATATAATAGCCACATAACCAAATATAACAAACCACATACCAATATATGACAATACACATAACCAAATATAGCATACCACATAACCATATACCACAAGCACCATAACCAAATATGATAAGCTAGATCCCCATATATATGTATTTATGGTTACAACAACATGACCATCCTTAAAACTGTCATAATTTGTTAAGAAAAAAACTCGGGGAAGGATGAAATTCGTTATGGATTTTTCGCTGTCTTGAAATGAAAAACCTATATAACTGAGGTTAATTGAAGACATTATTTCTTATTGCAAGAAAACGAAAGATAAATGGAGTGAATAAATGGAAATGAAAACTGCCAAGTTGTAGTGAAAATGGTTCTTAATGCCTTTGAAAATGAATTTCAACAGTATATTGAATATTCTCTTCTTTGTTTCGTACAAAGGACTGACATTTACTCCAGGGAGATCAGGACAAGACAGCGTCATTGTACAAATAAGAGGTAAGTGAAATTCATATGACCTTTAACCTATCGCGAGCATTATTCTTATACACACCATTGTTATCTTATAAATGAATGCTTCCCCCCCCCCCCCCACCGTTCTCGTCTTCCCATTCAAATGCGGGACAGCTGTTTCCATCCTAGAGAGACTATGTCCAACCTGATATATGCGCCATTCATTTTGCTATCCATAATTTGTGACTTGAGTCTAAAAAGTAAGTTTCTAGTTACTCTTGAATCTTGAATGTTATTCATTCATATGCGCTTCGCTCTTCAATGCAAAGTTGAGTCTTTCTCAATACAAATCATGCTCTATACACCAGTGATCGATAGAGTTCGAGTGATTTGGTATCATCCCTTACGTTGTGCGCCTGAAGTTTAATGTACTTATTACAAGGGAGTGTATCATATGCGTGATGCACACAAGCAGACGAGATGACTAGAGTTTGACTGACAATACAAGTACTCTTACAGTTGATCTACATAAAATGCATGACTGGTCGCTTTGGTTTCATAACAACTACTGATCCATATGTCACAGCGTGCTTGCATCAATGCCAACTGAAATGCAGATTAGGAGCAAATATCAGAAGGAAGTACGCTTCAAGCACTGGCGTTCGTTTGCGTGATGCCAAGGGTAAAAGCTAAATCAAGTTTATAAATGAAGTTTTAATAGTTTGCCAGCTGACGGAACAAAATTCAAAAGTGTTACTAAACAGAAATATTCATTCTGAACAGTGTCTTTAACTGACATCTCTCTCTCTCTCACACACACACACACACACACACACACACACACACACACACACACACCAATCCATTCGTAAATTCACCAAAGATAGACATTCTCAGAAGGTGTTATAACTCATTAGCATTCCCATTTTTCGATCTATGTTCGCTGTCAAACTATTATATTAAAACTAACACACCGTATCAATGAACACTCACATTCCCGGAAGGGACGGGTTACTCCTCCCATTTAGGTGTATTATTCAAACTTGGATGTACATTATTAGGTGTAATATACATCATAGACAAGTTTGGAACATAATGTCATGCCAATAGTTCCATAGTTATCATTTCCTGCGTATTGCCGATATCGTATGATCTAAGTAAACATTTATGGAATGTTTAGAGAATTGTAGATCTGCCTTGACGGGCATTTATTTGCATACCAACGAACAGTTTTCCGAGCTGCCACGTTTGTGTCAGCAAATGAGTAGAAACATAAATAGTTATTGGAATTTAACGTTGATAAAATACATGGTTAAGCTCATCAGATATGAGACGACACCACCACCACCTCTTCACTTTCATTTTCTGCTGACAAAAATATAGTTTGGAGAGGAGTTATTACTGGTATCGAATGTCCCACCACCACCTCGAAGTCTTTCTCCAGAATGACAGCACGTGACCAGTTCCGGTTTACCGTCTAATGTAATTATATAACTGTAGAAGATATTGAATCGACGGTAACAAACGACAATTCTGATATCAAAAACTTGTTTTGTATTTCACTGCAGTATATACGGAATATTTCAATAATGAAATCATTTGCTTTCAACCTTTATAAAAGCCTCATAGAGGGAAGCAACTCTTGTTTGACCAAGCAGACGTTATAATCTACCATAATTTGAATGAACTGTTAGTGAGAGAATACCTCTTTGTTTAAATGAGATACATAAAGATACATACGTATACATATGACTATATAGATATACATACAAATGCATAAAGATACATAGAAATACATAGAAAAAACAAGGAAATACATAGAGATACATATAAATACACAGAGATACATATAAATATATAGATATACATACAAATGCATAAAGATACATATAAATACATAGAAAAAACAAGGAAATACATAGAGATACATATAAATACACAGAGATACATATAAATATATAGATATACATACAAATGCATAAAGATACATACATATACATATAACTATACAGATATACATACAAATGCATAAAGATACATACACATACATATAACTATATAGATATACATACAAATGCATAAAGATACATAGAAATACATAGAAAAAACAAGGAAATACATAGAGATACATATAAATACACAGAGATACATATAAATATATAGATACACAGAAATACATAGAGATACATAGAAATGCATAGATGCATAGAAATACATATAGATACATAGAAGTACACATAGATACATATACAACCATAGAGATTCATATAAATACATAGAGATGCATATAAATGCATAGCGATACACATAAATGCATAGCGATACAAAGAAATACATAGGAATACATACATATATATATATATATATATATATATATATATATATATATATATATATATATATATATATCGAACTACATAGAGATACATATATATACATATACATACATGTTTTTTTTTTCCTTCTTCTCAATCTCGTCTGTATTTAACTTCCTTCAAAATGAAAACTAGAACCCGTACATGTTCGGAAATGTTCTGATGGAAAATGTATTTACTGTTATGCGAGTCTGAAGACGTCATTTGTTCCATTGGTTCGTTAAAACGTTAATCAATTAACATTTATCCGTGTTAACTCTACACTTGAGGCACTACAATTGTTCACATACAAGTCTGCGTTACATGTAATATTAAGAATTCGTATGTCGTATTTACTCTTTTATAATTGCTGAACAATATTAAATCTTAGTGAAATTAATTATGATAACCAAGCCTTACGCTAAAATATATAGTAGTGCCTTATTACGATGTAAATGTTGCGTGTGCTTATAGGCAATGCTCATTCACGATTTTTTCCTTAAGTTTTTGAAGATTGTGAGAAACTTTATTACTCGACACTCTGTAGAATAGCCAAAACTTCCTAAGTTATTCTGGCTTTTATTTGAACTACTTTAGCACACCACAACCTTTTACCCATTGCCGGCAAGAGACAGAGCCGAACCTAGTGGTCTTTACTATTGGATGAATTGAGTGTTCTATTACGGTTTTGTTTTCAGGACTTGAAATCGCGTTGTTCACACATTTACTTTCGGTTAAAACAAACCCACCCAATGATTTGGAAGAAAACGAAAAACGATCTAGATTATGGGCTATTCTTGTGCAATTTTTAATGAAGTAAATGTTCTTTTTTTTCAAGAGAGTACCGTGCCACCACTACACGCAGTCTGTATTCTTCTCTAACACACTAAGTCATGATAGCTTTACTCTAGTTTCCGACTCTTATTAACATAAATTACATAATTCGTTCTTAAAGGAGACTAGAAATCAAAATTTTCCTTTTACGTATGTAATTCTCTACAGATTTTAATTCGACTGCGATGTTTATAAATTAAATATCGTAAGCGGGTAGTGATTATATTGCGTGGAAGATACCACGAATCCGTAAATTGCCGAGTTTTTCCGAGTTTTAATGAGACGACAGATCACGTGGTACCGTGACGCTATACTAGCCAGTCCTCGAATATAAACATAAACATTGGCGAGCAAGGCAGACAGGAGACCACATTTGGGTTGCACATTCAAAAGTTGAATCTGCAGTCTGATATAATAGTTTATGTACTGTACTGGTAAGTGCTAAAAGAAATTTGTTAGGCACAGGCCCCGGGCTGGTGACTTAAATAAACTAAAGTCCTGAATGAAATTCCACAAGCCCGGACAGTTCATACCTGTCAACTCTCAAGCCGGGAGAAAAACCTCCCGATTTTGGGGGTATTTCCTCATCTACATCCCGATCTCGTAATATCTCTCAATTTTGCGCAGCGAAGTCCCGATTATTACATTATGTCTGTCAACTTTCATTTGTCAGAAGAAAAAACCCAACTCCAAACCATTTTTAAATATAACGTATGCAATCCACAGTCTAAACTGCCACACTGCTGACATCGTAGCGATATGACTGAAAAATTGTTAAAGCTACGTTAAAAATTCAAATCACCGGCACTGGATGAAATAATTAATATCATACAACAGTTTTTTTCTTCTTTTTTTCTTCTTCAGTAAATAGAACGTGAAGATTAAACATTATTCAAGTAAATTTCAGATTTTTTAAACAACTACAACAGTACTATAGTAAAAAAAAATAAAAGAATAAAATTGTCACCAATTAGCTTAAATGAATGATCACGTTGAAATTTTCTCTGCAAACAAAATCGCATCTCCATTTCCGCCAAAGAAACTCGGCCAGTTAACACCTGACATTCCTCTACCGTATATGAAAAGTTTAATTACCATAATTAAATTACAAGGAATAAAACAAAATATACCATGCAGTATATGTGACCCTAAAGAACTAATTCTGAATAAATATTTTATTCAGCAAACAGTGTTACATGCATTATTTGTTGTAGGGTTTAACGCCATTTTTCAGCACAAGATAGGCTATACATGGCGGCCAGTATAATTGGTGGAGGAAGAACCCTGGAAAACCCCGGGAAGAACCACCGACCCACGAGAAGCTACTGGCAGGCTTTCTCACGTACCAACGTTAGCCGAGGCTGAGACTCGAACTCACACAGACAGAGGTGAGATGGCAGTGATCCGTAACGGCGAGCGCTTTAGACCACTCGGCCACTCGGGGCCCCCTACATGCATTAAGACTTAAACCTAAGGATATAAGGTGGGGCATAAAACTTGAGAAAAACAGTTGCCACATGTACGGCAACTTGTGACTGCAGATTTGAACTGTTAAAATGAAGTCCATGGCATTGTAAGTAACAACAAAATAGGCATCGTTTATTTGGTAATCAATTGCTGGTGCTTACACATACACACACTGTCGAACATGGTTTCTTTGAAGTATGTCCGAAGGGCAGTCCTTTTCACAAGATCAATGCAAGGATAAGGATTCTGTTCGTTAGTCACGCCGGCTTTATTGTTTGCGTACTTAAATCAAAACTTTAGCTATTTTGCAATTTAGCCAGAACTGACCAGAATATGCAAAAGGGGCTTGTCATGGGGGAATAATAAGGCGTATCACAGCGAGAAAAGGCACGTCAAATGGGCGGTCGCACATTGGGGCAAGGGGGGGGGGGTCAATAGTCTCCCCCCCCCGCCCGTTCTATTATCAGAAAGTTAATGTGAAACTTTGACCTTTTTTTTAATCGCTGCTTTTTAAACTGCCCAAGGAATAGTTTTATATCAGTTCCAATTAATACAGATTACCGTTTATGCATACTACATGTATACAATGCATTTTTTTTTAAATTTAATTTTTATAAGATTACTGAAAATTGTGTTTTCTCGAAACACGACAGGTTTAGAATCTTATTTTTAGCAAAGCTTCCATTTGATTAAAATCAAATCTAAATTTCACCTAGGACAGTGTTGATTTGATTTAGATTGTGCCATGTTAAGGCATGTATGTCAACATCTTGAAAATACATTTACTCATTTCACCAGCGCGATCAAAGTTTCCTCAGGCAAACAATTTTTGTTTCGATAAGCCTGACGGGCACCTCACTTTGAATACAGGATGGGCCGGAACTAAAACCAGAACAGGCCCAGGGTGTCGGGCTATCAGATTTGTTTTTAGCACTGCTGTTTTAGATAAAAGATATGTGGATTGATTGTTGCATTTTGTGGTCACTTACTCGTCCTTCTGCCTATTTTCGTAACTCACACGTTTAACTCTTTTCCCAGGATTTAAAATGTCCAAAGGTATGTCTGGAACAGCGCCAACTTTTAGTTTAGGCCTAGCATTTGCGTACCTTTGAGCTGCTATTTTTTCATGATCCTTCTCGTAACATTCCTTTGAGAAATGTAACGAGCACATAGTGCTGTATGGTGTTGCTTTGAAATCGACTCGTTTGTAATAATGTACCCATTCTTTCATGATGCCTTCATCTTTCGGAAAAGAAAAAAAAAATGTCCACAGGCTTTTCTTAATGTTCTATTACACCCGTAAGCAACGCAAAACGGTATTGTCTTTTACTCAGGCAACTCCCACGTGGGCTGCTGGAGTCGCTACTATGACGTCACATCCCGAAAGTAACCGAATAGGCGCGGAAATTTTGCATACGAGGTCACGGAAATTCAGCTCCTAGAAGATAGGCCAATATTTAAATATTGGCATTACGGTCGCAGATGATACTTCAGAATAAGGTTTTCTGCTATAGTACTTTTATTATTATTCTATATTTCCATGGGTTTCTGGTCTCCTTTAACAACACGTGTGCACCATGTCCAGCCGTTGTCTTCTGACTCACTTTGCCGAGCTTGTTTCCAAAACGGTTTTGCACTTATTTCACTTCACCTAGTTTTCAATGTGTTTTTCAACTTGTTTCGCTTTATTTTGTCACCAAAGTGTTTTTCGCAAGTTTATTGCCATGTAAAAATTACCCATAACGGAAAGGTGTGTTTCAACGTAGATTGGTATCAGTACACAGCAGTCTTTCCTCAGTAACATTATTTTCCTATATATTTCATAATCTTTGACGTATGTTGCGGAAGCTCTTAGTTGCCATGGTTACATGATAAAGAGGGAAATTATAAATTAATTGGTTGTCTAAAAGTTACAAATGAAAATATATTTGTACCATTAATTAATTCCGATAACTAATGGAACACATGAGTTTTTATGATCTCGCTACTAAATGATTGCTGTTCGATTTTATATGAAATCCTACCGTACATTGATAGTGTTGTCGTAGCTGAACGACATACATTTTTAGAATTTCAGGGGATCATTGTTGGTCATTAAGTACTGGCATAAAAAGAAATTTTCTTCCGTTAGAATAAACAAAACATCAATAAATAAATACATCATTTGAACATCATATCTGGAACGCATAATACTACTGATGTTTATAGTATACCAGCTGATACACATAATTAACCCCATTTTAAATCATGTCATGTAAAACATACAAAAGTGAGCATTAGTTGTAACCTTGCATCATGAGTGATAACATTTGTAACAACAAACACACACGCGAACAAACAATGGCAGAATTACTGCAATATCTTCGGAAGCAAAATTACCCGGATGAAATTATAAATCGAGGGTTAAACCAAACGAAAAGAAATGGACCTATCAAGGGAAATAACCGTGAAAACATAAACCTATCATCAAATGGAACCCCTTTAGTTACAACCTATAATCCACGCAATACAAATATCATACCGATAGTAAGAATATGGGAACAATTATTCAAACGTAGTGAAAATAATCAAAAATGTCTTGAAAAAAAGAAAATTATTTTGGTAAGAGACAACCCATAAATTTGAAACAAATTCTTACTAGATCTAAATTTAACCTCATTGAAATGTGTCACAAGTAGATACAAAATAAAATTCAAAAAATTGTAAGCTATTTAAAATTAAACATGAATTGCAGTTCAAGAAATGTTAATTAGGTATTGATATTTGATAGGTGTGAAGCTTTTTACACAGGTCAGAAGAAAAATGAGTTCAGAGAGAGAATTACAGTACAAGACAGCCACACACACAAAAAAAATAAAAAAATTAAAAAATTAAAAAAAAGAAGAAGAACTCAGATCAGTCAGTAAACATACCTATAACTATTCATGAGGAAACGTCAAAGTATTTCCCTTATATAAAGTATTAACTAATAATGAATCTTTAATTGAAGAAAAAGAACTGTATTTCATACGTATTCAGCATCCGGACCTTAATAGCTCGACCTAATTACTTGTAAAAATTAACACATGATTATTTGTACATTGTTTCAACACACTAATACATTTCCATAACATGGTGATTAGAATAACGTTTTAATTGTTTTAATTTGTATGAATAACATTTTAAACGGTATTAATACATTAACGTACGTTCATGACATTTCAATTTCAATTTTGTATACAGGTGTGGTATATATATATATATATATATATATATATATATATATATATATATATATATATATATATATATATATATATATATATATATATATCGTATAAACAATGACATGAATAATACTATTCCAGGATGTAATGATCATGGTTGGGTATTTATCGATGTGTAAATGTTACCCAATGACTCGTAAATTAAATAAAGTCCGAACGACTATATGTTAACTCAGTTGACGCATGCAATGGTCAACACGCTAATGGTGATAAAAGATGAAAGTTGCATTGACTATCTATTTTAAAGCAATATATCTGGCAATGGAAACATTCAAGGTTTGCGATAGTCGGCTGGGTTACAATGTAAATATCCTAGGGCTTTCACTAGTTTAATGAATTCTCGAGGAAAATATCACATCGACAACAAGGAATATTTACTTTATTTTGAGATTTAATTAGTGATACAAAGTTAAATGATGCAAAGTCCACACTTTATCATTTAATTAATGATGTACAAGTTTGAAAAGGAAAGGAACTAAGAAAATAATGGTATATGCCATAATAAATGCTGATAATATTGAGTGAACACATAAAGTGAAACCATAGCAAGATCCGGAACGGAAATTTCCATCGTGCAGCTCAGTTCAGGTCCAGTAGATATTTAAGCATGCTAATGCTTTCACGAGTTACATGCGCACATAATGAAACGTTTATTGCACTAATGTAAGTGTCCAAGGAAACTGTAAGAGTCTAGCTCAGGCGACAAAGGTATTGTGGCAAAACTGTGGAAGCAAATAAGATTCTCTCGTTTTTTCTAGCATTACAAGTGCATTACTTACTTCAGTTTTCATATATTCCTTTACAATGTTGCTAAAAATTTGGAATGTCGGAATCACAGTGTTCCCTGACCATGTGACCGTATGGGCAACACTCGTATATATGTATTTGTCGTTTTTTTTAGGAATTGCATTTATAATCCTTCATATGTTTCAAACATTAGTCTATATAAACGATTTATGATAAGCCATGTATCACGTGTCTCAAACATTACTCTGAATAAACGATCTGTTATAAACAATGTACTACGAGTCTATGGTCATACAATAAGTAATATAAAAGAGTGCACAGCAACAAGCTTGGTAAAATTCAGCATTTAATTAATTTCCCTGGAATGCAAATTGAAAATGTAATAAAAGGGAACTAATGTCATTGCGAATTAAATCCAACAAAATCCTAGAATTGCTAACATAAGTCCTAACAAATCAAGTTCCGGATAAACTTTAGTGGTATTCCAAAATAAGTCCAACGCTGAAAGTGTTGATATACCTGTAGTGGCCTGTGTCGTGGTGATATACCAACAGTCTTTTGTTGGGTCACAATTATACAATCCAAGAAGGTATCTTTATTTAAATTTCCGTATAAATTTAAGTCTCTATTTCCAAGAATGCTATTCTGAGCAATTTATATTTCCAGAAAAAAATAACTTGAATTTAATAATTTGAATACATAAATTCCAGCCCAAATGAAACACTAGTTGTTTACAGAATTTAAAAAATTAATCGATACAGGTCAGAAAGAAAATAGTTTTGAATTTGGAAAAGGTAAAGTCCAAAAGACAATTATCCATAACGTATAATGGAATACAATTTTAACAAAATCTAAATAACAAGTGATGCAGATTAAATATCCATAACATATGCAGCATTTGTAACCCATTTTTTATGTAAATGATGCTGTTTTCTCTACACGATGCACATACACGCCTTCAATATATTAGAATCTACACATAAAGATATGGAACTAGGTCACCGTTGACTGCACGCAATGCGCAGGCGCGTGGAGTGAAATAAACGAACAAGGCAAAATACTTACATTGTGCATTGTTTCTTAACAAGATGTTTGCTGTGTTATATACCCGTGGTCTTTACGACAACTAAACGATATAACTATATGGCTATAGATTTCAGCTAAATTAGTGAAGCATTTCTTTATATCAGATGATGAAAGAAGTAAGTACTTTCGTATGACGATGACGATGATATTATTTAGTAAGCATTCAATAATTATTCTACAAATTATATATTAGAAATGTGACTTTCTTCTGGAAGTGTTTTCATGTACAATTCAAACTGACTGATACAATAAGCAATTGTATTAGTATTGTGAAGATAAATGGAAAAGAAAGTTCTGTAGTTTTACGTTGAATATCGAAATATATATTGTAGAATTTTTTGTGTGGAAATATTAGAGGTTTCCCCATCATGCTTAGAGTGGAAAAAGAGATGACAGTGTTTGGAATGACAGAATTTCAACCATTCGAATAAGAGTGGAGAGAGGTATGACCGAAATTGCTTCGACACTGTTGTTTCTTGAAAGGTTACACGTGTTATCTCAGTCTAAGTTCGCTCATAAGTGTTATTCACACTTTAAGCTATCTCACGAGTGTTGTTCTCACTCAAAGCTATCTCATAAGTGTTATTCACACTCTAAGCTATCTCATGAGTGTTGTTCTCACTCAAAGCTATCTCATAAGTGTTATTCACACTCTAAGCTATCTCATGAGTGTTGCTCACACTCTAAGCTATCTCACGAGTGGTTTTATCACTCAAAGCTATATCATAAGTGTTGTTCTCACTCTAAGCTATCTCATCTTTTTTCTCTCACACCAAGCTATCTATGAGTGTTGTTCTCACTCTAAGCTATCTCATAAGTGTTATTCACACTCTAAGCTATCTCACGAGTGTTGTTCTCACTCAAAACTATCTCATAAGTGTTATTCACACTCTAAGCTATCTCATGAGTGTTGTTTTCATTCTAGGCTATCTCGTAAGTGTTGTTCTCACTCTAAGCTACCTCATGTTTTTTCTCACTCCAAGCTATCTCATGAGTGTTGTTCTCACTCTTAGCTATCCCGTAAGTTTTGTTCCCACTCTAAGCTTTCGCATGAGTTGTTCTTACTCTAAGCTATCTCATAGTGTTGTTCTTACTCTAAGCTATCTCATAGGTGTTCTCACTCTAAACTATCTCATAGGTGTTTTCACTCTAAGCTATTTAAAATTGTTGTTCTCACTCTAAGCTATCTCATGAGAGTTGTTCTCATTCTAAGCTAACTCATGAGTGCTGTTCTCACTCTAAGCTATCTCATAAGTGGATTTTCGCACTCTAGCGACTTTACATAAAATGCTCTAGTCCAAACTATCTCAGCACACAAGACAAAGAAAACAATATTTAAACATGCTGTGGGCATTCAGTGAATTTTATCTTTATGTTGAATAGAACATGAAAAAGAAAGATTTATTAGCTTCACTTGACCTAAAAAAAAACTTTGCTACTCAATATATGATATGCCAATAGCTTACACCCATGTAAGGCTGAGTGAAAATGGAAATGTCTTTTTAATTTAGTTATTCTTCATTTATAGAGACTTTGTATTAAACGATCGAGTCTATGCATTGGAAAATAGCACAGTCTACCAGGTAGACCTCACCGATCGAGTCTATGCATTGAAAAATAGCACAGTCTACCAGGTAGGCCTATCCGATCGAGTCTATGCATTGGAAAATAGCACAGTCTACCAGGTAGACCTCACCGATCGAGTCTATGTATTCAAAAATAGCACAGTCTACCAGGTAGGCCTATCCGATCGAGTCTATGCATTGGAAAATAGCACAGTCTACCAGGTAGACCTCACCGATCGAGTCTATGTATTCAAAAATAGCACAGTCTACCAGGTAGGCCTATCCGATCGAGTCTATGCATTCAAAAATAGCACAGTCTACCAGGTAGGCCTATCCGATCGAGTCTATGCATTGGAAAATAGCACAGTCTACCAGGTAGACCTCAACGATCGAGTCTATGTATTTGACAATAAGCAAGTAAATAATTTATATTTCAATTTATTTGTATATAATCAGAATACAAATGATAAATAATGCACGTGATTAAAAACACTAGATAGCATGAACACAAAACTATGCAGTCAGGATGTCGAACGAGAGTATAGACCTATCAAATTATTATAAAGTAACACACAGTAAACACACATAACTATTCACACAATGTACAAACACACACAGTAAACACACATAACTATTCACACAATGCACAAACACCCACATTAAACACACATAACCATGCACTTAATGGAGATATACACAGTAAACACATAACTATGCACTTAATGTAGATATACACAGTAAACACGTAAATATGCACTTAATCTAGATATACACAGTAAACATATAACTATTCACACAATGTACAAACACACACAGCAAACACACATAACTATTCACACAATGCACAAGCACCAAAATTAAACACACATAACTATGCACTTAATGGAGATATACACAGCAAACACATACATAAACACTTAATGTAGATATACACAGTAAACACACATAACTATTCACACAATGTACAAACACACACAGTAAACACACATAACTATTCACACAATGTACAAACACACACAGTAAACACACATAACTATTCACACAATGCACAAACACCCACATTAAGCACACATAACTATGCACTTTATATATATATATATATATATATATATATATATATATATATATATATACAGTAAACACACACAACTGTGCACTTAATCTAGACATACACAGTAAACACACTTAAATATACACATAATCTACAAACACACACAGTAAACACACATAATTATTCAATGACACCACACTGTATATGCCCAGTTGCAAAAATAAACCATACATATATATAATAACATATAGGGCATATTAGTGGCCAGGTTCAGGCCAGAAAATGGGTTCATCTAGTGCTTATACTTATATATAGTTTGTGACAGAACATGTCCAAATATTTATACTCCTTTCGATATATTTCAGCGCAGCACTTTATAGGAAAACAATCATATAACTGGAATCAGGAAAATGGAGATAATACATTCGTTTCTTATTGTCCGTATTCTGAAGTTGTATCCCCTGCATAATGTCCTCTCTTACAACCTTGGATGATGCTTTCAATGAATAATGGACAAATAACTAGGGTTTTTGAATTTCTCCGAAATCTTTAATTGGGCCCTTACAACATTTTATATCACGGATCTTTTTATAATACTTAGCGCCGCTTATTATTTCGTGCATTGTCTATTGACATAAGATTATGCAATGAACTCTTCAAATCTGTGAAAAACATCAGCGAGAATTTATGGTTAAAATTAAGCTATTGATTCAAATATCGTTTAATTGAATATATTACACCGGTGTTCAATATAGAACCTTTTTGAGAGTTTTGGATGAATCTATCCAAGGAAATTTATATATATATATATATATATATATATATATATATATATATATATATATATACTGTTGCACATTTGAAGATTGCTTTCTCGTTGCATGCATATGAAAATATATTACATACAAAACAACTTCGAGCACAAAACTGCAGTATTCAATTAAGAAAATGATAATGACTTTGAAAGTGATTTTGGCATCGCTACAATAGGGTGAGTTTTTCATATTTCAGCTGGAACGTCAGAAACTTCATGCGTACACAAAACAACTTCTGATGGAACTCTAATGAAAATTCATGCGTACACAAAACAGCTTCTGATGGAACACTAATGAAACTTCATGCGTACACAAAACAACTTCTGATGGAACTCTAATGAAAATTCATGCGTACACAAAACAACTTCTGATGGAATTCTAATGAAAATTCATGCGTACACAAAACAACTTCTGATGGAACTCTAATGAAAATTCATGCGTACACAAATCAACTGTATTTCCCATTAACCAAATGTTTTTTGGAGATACTGTCTCTACTTCTGAATGTTTAGTTGTTTCTGTCAAGTGCGTTGGGAAAGGTTTTATCGATCTCTAGCTCACGTCCTTCCAAGTAAATACCATTTTGGTGAAAGAAAATTCAGCATGTGTTTATACGAGCTGATATTGTTCCTGACTCACCATTGGCAATAAAACGACAATCTCTAAAATACGTGCATTTTACACCCTAATCCAGAATAGTGCAACTTGGTAAGGTCTTTAGAATCTATTTTCTTCCACTTGAGCCATCATAACCCCTTTCACAATCAACTGAAGTGTCTCGATGCAGTGTTCAGAGTCAAAGCAATATTGTCTTGCGAAGAAAGCTTCTACACGGTTCACTGTCGTAAAGTTATACGTATTACGTCAGTTAATTTAAAAAATAATAAAACAAGATAGAGACAAACAGTCATACATATAATTATATTGTTATAAAGGATATACAACATATCAATTTAAATTATACAATTTTATATAGTGCATTATCATTAAGCCCATTAGGATACAGAGTATCTAACTTATGAATCCAATAAGTTTGTTTTATGATTCTATTCATGTCACAATGCACATTTTCTATTGGCATGAAATAAAAATCGAGAAGATGGTGATTATTGGTGTTAAAGTGTGTTGAAACTGAAATATTAGAGGAAAACTGGGGATCTCTATATTAGGACAGAACTGTACCATCTGCGCAACGCATCCAATATTGATATATTAATAATTTGCATGTTCTGCAGCTTCCCTCCAAATCTAAACTGATGACATTTAGATACGAGCGAAATGTATTTTGTGCTGACAATTGTTGATTTTTAGTTACGAGCAAAATGTACTTTGTGCTAATAAATGTTGACATTTAGTTACGAGTGAAATGTATTGTATATTTTGTGCTGACAATTTGTTGATATTTAGTTACGAGCGAAATGTATTATATTATTGTATGGGTTTCTGCACCTGCTTGTAAAGTGCGATCTTTATAAAATAGTATACAGTTATATTTCACAGATATATAAATTTTATCTCCATATATTTTAGTAGAAAATTATTTTCAATATAAATTAATGAAAAATTACTTTTAATACAATTTATAATGAATTTCAATCGTAATACTTTTAATTAAAGTTCTGTCCTAATAATACCCTCCGGGTAATTTGAGCCGAGTCCTCGAGGCTCGATAGAGGAAAAATAAATTACATTCAAAAAGGTGAAAGATCAAAAATGCAATAATATTTGAAACAGTCGGTAAAATTCAAAATATACAAAGGAAAAAAACATTGTCAGACATTTAGTGACATTCAAAAATAAAATGAGAAACTGCAAAATACTCAGTATAATGCAACCAAACAAAAAGAAGAAAACAATATACATTGAAAATTACATTGCAAAGTGTTTAGTAAAATTAAAAAATAAAAATAGAATGAAAAGGACACTTCACGACACTCAATAAAATTCAAATTACAGGCAAAAAAAGCACGGCACGACACCAAATAAAAATTGAAAGGATACAATGATAAAAAAGCGTTTTAAAATATTATAATAAAATTCTACGTTATTTACATTTACGACTAGTCTTGTTAAATAATTATAACACCAATATTAGCATGCAGTTCTTGTTTTCTTTATTTTTCTTTTTATATATTAGTTTACTCTTTTTTTTTGTTATTATCTTTTTTTTATACTTGTGTAACATCAGCAGAACATATTTATGGGTGACTGCTGTAATTATTTTTGCTTCAGCCAAGTGTGGTGAGATGAATTCTCATTCTTCCGGCTATTACTAGTGAACCGATAATGAATTTATCTTCCTAATGCGTACATACTATCAACAATGAAATACCAGCGACACTGAAGTAAAAATTTTTGCGAAGAGAATGGCGTAAGAATTTGTTATCAACCAAGGGTAAGGAAAGTGGAAATTTGAGTGTATTAACCAGTTTGAGTGTATTAACCAATTTGAGTGTATTAACCAATTTGGTATTAACCAAGAGTAAGGAAAGGGAAAATTTGTGTGTTGTGTTAATCCTACCCTAATAACAAAGACCTCTGTTCACTTGCAATCAAACATGGACCTGCGCGTGTATGAAATAGAAATCGCATTTAAACCAACCGAAGAGTAATAAGTGAAAATATCATTATAATCGTAACACTGGTTCGGTGAGGTCCAGTGCAATTTGGAAATGGACGTGTATTACCGACGTTACCTGTGACGTATGAAAGAGAATGTATCGCCGTTATCGTTTCAAACAAATTTGATTTCGAAGTTGGCCGTATGTAGGCCAATAGCTCCTCATGTCTTATGAGAGCTATGCAAGGCAGAAAACTCGGTTTCGAGAAATCGCTTCGACACTTTGACTAATATAGCATTTTAACATACATATATACATATATAATGAACAACACGACAACATCATTGGATGTTGCCAAGCCAGGGAAGGAAGCACCTCTTCCGACTGGTTTGAAGGCATTTCGAACCGTTTCTATGGCGTTATCGCCAAGACACAATACCATAAGGTACACATTCATACGATTGGTATGCAAACATGAGAGAGAAACCTCAATAACATTATCGAACCCCTTTGGGCTGACAAAATAAACATCTGCATCAATATGTTTGAGACGGCTAGGCGGAAATTACAATTCTCCAAAAGGCAAATACGGTAAACACCTTGTCATGTGTTTATGCAGGGAAACATGTATACACTGGTTTTACATTTCAGTACGAACAGGTTTGATGTAAAAGCTTAGTCAATGGAATGCATGTTAAAACATTAGGTTCATGTACACTCTCTGTAGTAGAAACCTTAGCAAACGCGTTAATGTTACTGAAGTAGGTATAGAAAAAGTTAATGTTACTATATAAGAAATAAAATACAGCATATATTAGATACGCTTTTGGAAATATTTTGAAATTAACGCAATAACCTTGTAATTTTGCATTTCAGGAAACAAAATATGGTAATATAAAAACATACCTATATATGAATTACCACAGTCCAGAAATAGTCTTCCTAAGAAACTAATTATATGTTAATGAATAGTAAACAATACACATACTTTCTGTAATATAGAAAGAGTACAGTTTGGAAAAGTTGAAGTCACTATCACTGAAGAGAAAACTGTCAATGCGGCTGTCGTTGACTTGGGTCTTGGCGTAGATGTCGCTGTTGGACCCATGGAATTCTCTGTTTATGGCATGGATATATGTATTTCAGCCTGAGTTGTAGGTAACTCGAATTCGGGGCTAGACTAGGTATAGTATGCATTCGATATGTCGGTAATTTCAGGCGTTACTGCAAGAAGAATTATCATCGGCGATGTATATATTTTATGCTGGAAATCGTCTAAGTAATTGTGATGCACCTGATGTTTCAGAACAGACCCTTCTTGTGGGCAAAAAGTACGAAAATCACAATAGAGTCGTCCATTCGTTCCAGAGTTGATGTATCACAGCTGGGTGGCGTGAAGTCTGATGGTTGCAAGAGTTTCGGTGCGAGTCCCTTCCGTAGATCATAATCATGAGGAGTGACACGCTTATTCATGATAATCTTCACTATTGCTTTGTTTCTTCTCCACCAACTGTTATGATATGCGATTGTATCATAACAAGGGTGTCACCTATAATTATGATACAAATAAATTATGAAAGCGATGATTATTCATTCTCTTAGAAACCTGTTGAAATGTTTGTCCAACATATTGCATGCTACATTTTTTACAGGTTATAAAAAAATCACATCAGCTGATATGCAGTCCGTATTATTACGTAGAGAAAATACCTCTTTTGTATTAGTGCTACTGAAAGAAATACTTTCTCTGATGTTTGCACACTGAGAGTAGCGATGTCTGTTACATTTAGATGACGAAAATGGTCTTTTTTATTTTCTGTCTGTTTAGTTCTAATTAGAAAATCTTGCAGATTCTTGGGTCTTCTATAAGCGAAAATTGATTTATGTTTGTAATGTGATTTTAAGCTGGTTTTATTTGATAAATTTAGGAGACAGTACTATTTATTAATTATGCCACCTATATTAGGTAATGAAGGATTATATTGTATTGTGAAAGTAATTATTTTTTTCTATATTTTACATTATGCTGTGTTTAAAACCTCTTGTTGAGTAAGATTACGGGCTTTGTTTAGCACATACTTAATTATATGTGTAGGATAATTTCTAGTTTGGAAATATGTTTGTAATTTATTCAACGAAATTTTTAATTGACAATCATCTAAAATAATGCGTCGGTATATTTTGGCCTGGTTATATGGTATACCGATTTTACAAGACATGGGATGACATGAAGAATATTCCACAAATTGGTGGATGTTAGTTTCCTTGATATGACTATTTGTAGAGATAGTGTTACGTAATAATAATAATAATAATAATAATAACAGTAAACTATCTTGAACGAGGATAACACATTAGGTCATGGCTGACTCATCTGCCATGTGGTCCTCAGTTTTTGTAATCGTCTATGTTATTTAAAAAAATACACAAAATAAAAGTATAAGACCATACACATAACCAGGTATACACATTCACACTCATTCATACATATTTAACATGAATGACTATGTGTGACTATACTGGGAAACATATAAATATGAACAATATTCAATACACAGGTACATACATTTCAGCTAAGTCGTACTATGTATATATATATATATATATATATATATATATATATATATATATATATATATATATATATATATATATATATATATATATATATATATATATATATATGTATATATATATATGTATATATATATATATATATATATATATCGAAGAAGATCTGGACATACCATTTATGGATATGATAATGAAGTTTTCTATTCAGAGCGTTTAATATGTTATTCCAGCTGGTCAAGAAAGAATTTATTTAATGATATTTTAAAAGAAGCAAGGGAAGTTGAATTACGTATCGTCATTGGTAAGGAATTCCATACAGTAGGTGCTGATACAGTAAATGAGCTTTTGTAATGACTGGTTTTCAACCACGGAATCTGGAGATCGTTGTTAGTCCTCGATCGGGTATTACGCTCAGTATTCGATGATCTTAGTTCAATTATGCTAGAGATATAACCTGGAGAAAGACCATTTAAAGACTTGTATGACATGATTCCTTTAAAATAACGAATACGTTTTTGTATAGGTAGCCATTGCAGACATGAAAACAAAACATTCGAGAGAGTCATAACAGGAAGCTTCAGCATTATTCGGACTGCCATTTACTGGAGTCTATCAGTTCTGGACAGATTATAATTGGAAATGTTTCCCCGAATGGTACAGCCGTAATCTATCAGTGGTAGTATATAACCCGAAAAATAGTTCAAGTGATTGGGGAGGGAGAAATTTCGAAAGTAATTTTAACAGAGTTATTCTTTTGACTACCATTACACAATAGGTGATCGATATGTGTATTCCATTTGAGGTGTTGATCAATGTAGATACCAAGAAGTTTTTGATATCTGACAAATCCTTGTTAGTGGATAGACGCTGCCTTGTTCCGATTGTCATGCATTTCATTTTAGAGATGTTATTATGCATTTTGCTTTGATGACATCAAACTGATATATTGTTGAGGTAGATGTGAAGTTTATTTTTAATTTAGTCTAGAGATTTACCAGATAAATGCAATGTAGAATCGTTAGCGAAATGATATGTGTTAGAGTGCGCTGGATACAAGGATATGTCATTGATAAATATTAGAAAAAGAAGAGGCCCTAATATAGATCCTTGAGGAACACAACTTAAGATATTACTTGGTTTGGATATATGTTTACCCGTGCAAACAACCTGGTGTCTGTTTGTGAGATACGACGTGAACCAGGCAACTGAGTTTGGAGACATCTCGTAGGCTGAAAGTTTTTTAATGAGCACTGAATGGTCAACCAGATGGAATGCTTTTTTAAAATCAATGAAGATTGCGCCAGTAAGTTTGCCTGATTCTACTGCTAGTAGCCATTGGTCTATAAGTTTTGTCAATGCAGTTTGACAATGATTCTGTCGAAAACCTGATTGTGATCTGTGGAGGAGTTGGCACTTGTCAATATATCTGAAAATATGCTTGCTGACATGTTTTTCCATACGTTTTGAAAGTACGGATAGAACAGATATGGGTCGATAGTTGGATGGGTCATTCTTATCAATTCCCTAATAAATTGCGAATACTTTCGCTAACTTCAATGACTCCGGGAATTTACAGGAAGTGATAATACAGTTAATTATTTCTTTCAACGACTCTGAGATTGATAAAGCCGACATTTTCAGAGTTTTGGGGTGAATTCCATCTACACCAGCATATATGTTTGTGTCACATTTATTGAGGATATCAAAAGTGTATTTTATTGTTATTAAGGGAATGTTGAAATTAACATGATCGAACTTAGTAAGACTGTCTAAATTAGACTCTGTAGGGTTAGACTTGTCAAGAGTTTGGAATATCTTTGTAAAAACGTGGTTCAGTTGGTTTGCAATATCCAGCTCATCATGATAACTAGTGCCATCAACTAAAATTTCACATGGAGATAGAGCTAGAGGTGCAGGTTTTGTTGAAGTTAGATTTCGTAAGTGATTCCAGATGGATCTGTTATCGGAGTTTGATGTGATGGCTTCTTTGAAAAAGGAGAGTTTGTGTTTTACAATGATTGATTTGACTTTAGTCCGACACAAACAATGGTCTGTAAAGTCTTTATATTTTTGATGGTAGTTTCGTTTGCGTTATGCCTCTACGATTTCAGTAGTATACCATTCTGGTTGTTTTGATCGTTTAATTCTTTTGATGCGTATGGGGGCGTGTTTATTTAGGATAGTAAGAAAAGAGTGGCTCCAGAAAGATAAGTCATAATCTGGGTCTATGTTAGGGAAATGTATTGTGTTAATGTTTTGTGATAGTTCGGTGAGAAATTCATTTTCAGCAACGTTTTGATACATCTGTATTGCATGTAGGAGTGTAAGTTGTTTTTCTCTGCGCTCTCTTGCTTACGAGTTGCACAGCTAGGATAGTGATCACTAATAGGGAAACACGGTACGTTGATTTCGTAGAGATTAGTAGGATGGGTAGTGTAGATGTGGTCGATCAGAGTAGAAGCACAGGCTGTTACTCTTGTTGGAGCATATATTACCTGTGTGAAGTCGTGAAGTTATATCATATGTAGCCATTTAGTGTTAGTATCAGAGAGGAAGTACATATTAAAGTCTCCCCTGATAATTACTTCATTGTTGGAAGATAAAGCAGCCTCTAACTCATGTTCAAATTGGTCATTCCTTGAGGAGAGGGAGTTTGGGGGTCGGTATGCTGAGCAGATATATATAGATTGATTATTGAGGAAACTTAACTCGATCCATATTGATTCTATAGTAGAATTTTCAAAATATGTTCTTCTCTTGTATCTTGAAACGTACATGACTATCCCTCCTCCTATGCCATTATCAATATTTTTATTACATTTACATCTAAAAATGAAACATACGTACTAGAAGCAGCATAAGAAAATTTAATCATCGGGTGAAAATAATTTAGGAGATCAATACATTTTTTCTGTTCTTCAGTTGAATGGTTCCAGATCATAAATATGTCATCTAAAATTCTGAACCAAACATGAATTAAACTTTTCATTTTGAAGAAAATCGTTTTTTTTTTCTTCTAATTTACCTATGAAAAGAAAGGGAAGCGTATGAAGGAGCCATAGGACTACATTGCCGTACTCATTATTTGGATGTAATTCGTATTATTAAATTGAAGATGAATATTTTCCAAGATAAGTTTTATTATTTTACAAATATCTTTACTAGATTGTGTGCTATTATTAGGATTGTTATCAGGAAAATATTTATACGCTTCAGTACCATCTGCATGCGGAATGTTAGTATATAGTGATATTACATCTAATAGTACCAAGAGTGAGTTATCAGATAGCTGTGGAATATACTTTGTTAGTACAAAAACCACTTTCATTTAGTCTACCAGCTTCTTAAAGCGTCAGTTAATTAAGACATACTATCGCAATAGCTTTCCTTTTCCAAATATACACAAAGCGTATTGACAAAATCTGTTTATGCAATGCATGCTGGTCATATTGTCTCATTTGGGAATAAATATGAAAAGTTTTCATGTACTTGTTTTTACACTGAACACATGAAGAAATATATCTCACAATGTCAGTTATATTTGTATAACCATCACAGCATGGGCATAGCATTCATGTGAGAAACAACCATCCCAGCGATATATATGGGCAATATTGTCCTCATCGCCGAAGTCGTCTATGGGCAACGTCTTCATGTGAGAAACAACCATACCAATGTCTTAAGGCGAGACATAAACCACCCAAGCGAATATCTATTGGAAATGTCTTCGTGTGAGAAAAAACAATCCCAACGGCTGTGTCTGGACAATTGTTTTATTTTGAAATATCTTGAGAAACCACCATAGCAGCTGATATCTATGGGCAGTGACTTCATATGAGAAATAACCATTTTACCAGTGTTCTATAGCAGTATCTTCATGAGGGAGACACGACCATCCTCAACAGTTCTCTATGGGCAACGTTCTCATATGAGAAAGAACAATCCTAGAGGTTGTGTTTAGGCAGTAGTTTCATTTTGAGAAACAGAAAAAATCAAAGAAGTTGTTCTCATGCGAGAAACAACCATCCCTGTAGTTATCTATGGGCAATGTCTTCATATGAGAAACAACCATTACACTGGTTGTCTGTGGGCAATACATTCACTTGAGTAAGTATTTTTCTATGTGTTTTTATACTGGATTCTTCCTTATTGATCGAACACCTAAATTAAAACGCCTTACAATGTATTCTTATAGTTCATCCATTACATGTTCAATATTAATTAATTAATTAATTAATTAATTAATTAATTAATTAATCAATATTAATTAATTAATTATTCAATATTACATCCCACACAGAGCACACTTTATTTATTTCTTACTACAAAGGATGGGCTGTAATCTGGTTATGATTAAAAACATTTGTAACCACTATTGAGAGTATTCATTATAGTAATACACAAAGCTAGGAACAGCTATTTTCGAGGGCATCCATTCATCCGCGACAGCTGATTTCCAGGATATACATTCATCCGTGACAGGCCAGCTATTTTCGAGGGCAGACATTCAACTGTGATAAAACTAAATGTACAGCTGCTGTACTCCAATTGCAAAAGAGTATATATGTGCTTTTATTACAAAAAAGTACATGTTTGTTCTGATCAGGCGTTATCTGATTGCAACAGCGACAGCTGTCCTCTAGACAACACATCCACATCTGTGTTACTTTGTGTGAGGGATCATAACAATAAAATTAGAATCACAAATCATAGAAAACGAAACTGTTGTCGAATTGTAAATAATAATACTATCATGGTAAAGTCAGGATGGTGCATTGAATTCATTATATGGCAGAACATTTAGGGCAGATTTATCAACAATAGATACTAGATCGAGTAGCGGTACGCATAACGGACTCGAACAGTCAATACTAGGTATCATGTATAGTACCTCAACGCTTTACGGACTCGAGCAATCGACATTTGGTGCTAGATCTAGAAGCGGCACGCATAAAGGACGCGATGAATCAATAATTGGTACCAGATCGAGTAGCGTTACAGATAAGGGACTCAGGAATTAAACCTATCTTGGAGTAGCGGTTCGCATAACGGACTCGAGGAATTGACAATTGGTGCTAGATCGACAAACGAAACGCATAAGGAACTCGAGGAATCAACAATTGGTGCTAGATCGACAAACAAAACGCATAGTGGACTCGAGGAATCAACAATTGGAGCTAGATCGACAAACAGAACGCATAAAGAACTCGAGAAGTAACGTGATATGGGAAATATCTAAATAACTACAAAAATGTTTTTAGAAGACAACCTGCGTCCAACCATTTGCAATTTTCCGTATTTTCAAGCGAGAACTAGCCAGGGTTTCTCGGTCGCTATCGCTTTGTAATGAAAAAACCCGAGCTTTTTTTCTGTTCAGATTCAGTGTTCACAGGTATAGATTAGTTTCAGCATAAAACTTCGCGATGTGTAGTATTTCAAAATATGATTTCCATCCTTTTGTTATCTTTGAGAGGTTTTATATTGGTAGTACATTTAGGAACCTTGACCTTTGCGAATAAGCAAACTACCTTGTCGGCTTTTAGTACAAAAATCACTTTCAAGTGGTCTACCAGCTTCTTGAAGTGTCAACCCTTTTGCAACATGAACAGAAAGAACGTTGAGAATATTATAGTACTACTTCTGCATATCTTTAAAAACAAGGCACTTTGCAGATTCAGTAATTAGCTGCTAAAGTTTCGCCCCCTTAGCCTAGTCGTCAGGTATCGCACTTGTAGGATAAAGATTCAATTAATACTTGCACGTATCGATATTTATAATGATGACGTTGATTGTTAGCCTTTTAATCGGTACCTTTATGGAGTGGATACACTCTATATTTTAAGTCATTTCGCAGCTACTGATTGTCAGGCACACCTGCTTTCGCTTCTGTCCTGTGACCTTATTATTGAAATTTAAAGAAATTTAGAAGGCAGATTGATATCAAAGAGGCATTTTGTTGAGTTTGATTGTCAGTGCCGCTTAGCTATATGTTCGGAATGCAACATCCTCTTCTAGCAAAGTTACGACCCTTGATTGTCTGATTCATCCATTTTTCGTTCTGCGTTACGCATCCATTGTTGTGAAGCATTAAGTTGATGGCATCCAAGCTTTGTTTAATTTTGTCAAAGTTCAATCTGCATTATCTCCACAACATTATTTAATTGAGTGGTGGCACCTGCCCCTTAGTGGAGTAGTGGCACCTGTCCCTTAGTGGATTAGTTGAATCTGCTCCTTAGTGGAGTAGTATAATCTGCCCATTATTGGAATAGTGGCCCCTGTCCCTTAGTGGAGTATTAGAACCTGCCCCTTATTGGAATAGCGGCACCTGCCCATTAGTGGAGTAGTGGCACCTGCTCCATAGTGGAAGAGTGGAACCTGCCCCTTAGTGGAGTGGTATAACCTACCCCTTAGAGGAATAGTGGCACCTGCCCCTTAGTGGAGTAACAGTGGAGTAATAGAACCAGCCCCTTAGTGGAGTAGTGGCACTTACACCTTAGTGGAAGAGTGGCACATGCCCCTTAGTGGAGTAATATAACCTGCCCCTTAGTGGAGTAGTATAACCTACCCCTTAGTGGAATAACAGAACCAGCCCCTTAGTGGAGTAGTGGCACCTGCACCTTAGTATAATAGTGGCACCTGGCCCATAGTGGAATAATAGAACCAGACCCTTAGTGAATTAGCGGCACCTGCACCTTAGTGGAGTGAATTGAATCTGCTCATTAGTGGAGTAGAAGAACCTGCCCTTTAGTGGAATAGTGGCAACTGCACCTCAGTGGAGTTTTGGCACGTGCCCCTTAGTGGAGTAGTAGCATCTGCACCTTAGTGAAATAGCGGCATCTTCCCCTTAGTGGAGTAATAGAACCTGCCCCTTAGTGGAGTAATGGCACCTGCCCCTTAGTAGAACCGTGGCACCTGCCTGTTGGAACCACCCATTTTTCTTTTCTCACAATAAGCCTCTTAACTGTTGGATTTCTGGCTACTGAAAGTGTGACCCAAACTTTGTATGTAGCTGCAGATGGATGTGACCATACCTTGGTTTCATTTTCAGGGTACTACGTCACCAGTAGTGTCTTCCTTTGCAAACACATCTTAACTCAATTACTATATCACTGTTGTCACTTAGGCCCTTTGCTATGAAACTATGCGTCAATTCTGACAACAAATTTCGAGGTAAATCAGTTCCTGGGTGCTGTTATATTTGTTTACATTTCTTTTAATATGAGCACACGGAATAGTACATTCAGGTAATTAGTGCAGTTATCCACATCACAAGTTTGGTTCCTTGTTTACGTGCCACCCTGCTTCAGGACATGCATTAACAGTCCTGGTCAACAGATATGAACAATTAGTTCTGTTCAACCCAGCATTGAATTATTAGCCCTGTTGAACCCAGAATTGAATTACTAACCCTGTTCAACCCGGCATTGAATTACTAGCCCTGTTGAACCCGGAATTGAATTACTAACCCTGTTCAACCCGGCATTGAATTACTAGCCCTGTTGAACCCGGAATTGAATTACTAGCCCTGTTGAACCCGGAATTGAATTACTAACCCTGTTCAACCCGGCATTGAATTACTAGCCCTGTTGAACCCGGAATTGAATTACTAACCCTGTTCAACCCGGCATTGAATTACTCGCCCTGTTGAACCCGGAATTGAATTACTAGCCCTGTTGAACCCGGAATTGAATTAATAACCCTATTCAACAGATATGAAAAACTAGTTCTGTTCAACCCGGCATTGAATTACTAGCCCTGTTCAACCCGGCATTGAATTACTAGCCCTGTTCAACCCGGCATTGAATTACTAGCCCAGCAAGTCTGGTAAAGGTATGTACTAGTGACTGAATTAAAAAGCTATTAAAGGCTCCAAGTTCGTGGAGACATCCGTTCAAGAAATTGATACAATAAATCACATTCTAGCTTCAATTTCAATCCATATTTAGTAAATAAAGAGGATAGATTGTGATAGTACAATCGAGTGTTGTCACGGATACCAAATATAGTAAAAACTCAATACAGCTCTTCGGCGATTTGTAATTAAGGAAACCTATACGGTGACAATTTAGTTACAATTATTGCTAATGGCTGATCACAGAAAAGGATTTTAGGGTGTCTGAATCCTTATTTAAGCGAAATTCATTTGGGATTTAAATGGCAGAAATAAAACTCGAAACCGGTGATAGATCTTGCAATTCAGTAATTTGTTCAATGTGATTAAAAATATTTACAAAGTCGTAGAGAAGTAATTATAATTTTGAATGGGGCTATGAGAATACGATAAATTGTATAGTATTATTCGGAAGGTTCTCTGCCTTTTCCAGTTCAAGTTAGTAAGAAACAAATCTTATTCGGTTCTCAGAAAAAGACGACACTGTTCCGATTATCATATATACACTCATGAGTCATGTGACTATTGCAAGTCAAAAGACCGAGGTGCTCTTACTAACGTAGAACACATATTAACTCATAGAATGCATGTAATCTCAAACTATTTGAAGACCAAAGTAGATCGTTGTGAAGGTTAAACTTCCTATCCTGACTGAACATCATCTAAATCAGTAGAAGCTATGACCTGTTTGTGTAAGTCAGAGTAGAGGCCCCAAGAGATCAATAATGTATTGTTATATAGTTAATTATTTAGCGCATTATAATTAAACATGAAAAATGGGATATTTCTTTTCCAAACCTGATGCTACAGCTCACAAGTTGTCGTCTGGGAATGGAATATAATATTTAATAGTATATCATGCAATCTTTAGTAAAGTATACGAGCTCAGCTAATGTTAATTGGCCTAATTATGGAAAGCTGCACATTCTGCCCAAAACTGTTTCAATAATTTCAAAGATATGATTCAACGTTGTATATAAAATATAGTTTGGAGTTCTTTTAAATCCACCAGATATTTTACGCGGAAAAGACTCACCAAGGTACACGTTTGCAAGTTCAGATTCTACAATGTACCCGTTGGTAAGATCAGATTCTACACTGTACCCGTTGGTAAGATCAGATTCTACACTGTACCCGTTGGTAAGATCAGATTCTACACTGTACCCGTTGGTAAGTTCAGATTATACTATGTACATGCCGGGAAGTTCAGATTCTTCACTGTATCCTTTGGTAAGTTCAAATTCTACAATGTACCTGTTCGTATATTCAGATTCTACAATGTACCCGTTGGTTAGTTCATACTTACAATGTACCGATTGGTAAGTTCCGATTCTACACTGCACCCATTTGTAAAGTTCAGATTCTAGAATGTACCCATTGATAACTTCAGATTATACACTATACCCGTTGATAAGTTCAGATTATACACTATACCCGTTGGTAACTTCAGATTATACACTATACCCGTTGATAAGTTCAGATTATACACTATACCCATTGATAAGTTCAGATTATACACTATACCCGTTGATAACTTCAGATTATACACTATACCCATTGATAAGTTCAGATTATACACTATACCCGTTGATAAGTTCAGATTATACACTATACCCATTGATGACTTCAGATTGTACACTATACCCGTTGATAAGTTCAGATTATACACTATACCCATTGATAACTTCAGATTATGCACTATACCCGTTGATAAGTTCAGATTATACACTATATCCGTTGATAACTTCAGATTATACACTATACCCGTTGATAAGTTCAGATTATACACTATACCCATTGATAAGTTCAGATTATACACTATACCCGTTGCTAAGTTCAGATTATACACTATACCCATTGATAAGTTCAGATTATACACTATACCCATTGATAAGTTCAGATTATACAATGTACCGTTGGTGAGTTCAAACTCTACAATATATCCGCCGATAAGTGTAGATTCTACACTGTATCTTTACCTGTTGGTAAGTTCAAATTCTACAATATACACGTTGGTAAGTTCAAATTCTACAATGCACCTGTTGGCAAGTTCAGATTAACAATGTACCCGTTTCTAAGTCAAGATTCTACACTGTACCCATTGGAAAGTTCAGATTCTACAATATACCCGTTTATCACGTCAGATTATACACTATACTCGTTAATAAGTTCAGATTATAGATTGTACCTGTTGGTGAGTTCAAACTCTATAATGTACTCGTCGGTAAGTTCATATTCTGCACTGTACCCGTTGGTAAGTTCATATTCTACAATGTACCGATTGGTAAATTCAGATTCTACAGTGCACTAGTTTGCTAAGTTTAGATTCTACACTGTACCCGTTGGTAAGCTCAGCTTCTACACTATACTCGTTGGTGAGTTCAGATTAAACAATGCACCAGTTGTTAGGTTCAGATTCTACAATGTACCCGTTGGTGAGTTCAAACTCTACACTATACCCGTTGGTAAGTTCAGATTATACAATGTACCGGTTGGTGAGTTCAAACTCTACAAAGTACATGTTGGTCAGTACAGACTTATAGTCGGGTTGGACAGGAAATACAGCATAAAATAAATAATATCGGTGGGTCTTTTCTGTTTTATTTGTTGTTCTTTAATATTCTCTAAAGACAGCTTGAGACCTGTTTGTATCTGAAGTCAAATATACAACAAAATCATACAATTTGATAATTAAAAGCTACCGGCTAATACAAAACCACCAAAAGCAGAGACATATTTTGCGTATATTTGTCTGGAGGGTGTGTGTCTGAAACTTGTTTGTCGCGCTTTCATTCTACATATCCTTATATGGAGACATAAGATTCAGACGCAGAGCCGGATTAAACCCTGTGGAGGCCCTTAGGCCTTTATGTAGTCGAAATCTTGGGGCCCTCATTGCAAATTATCTCCTAATACGTTTTATCAATATAATTTTGATCCGTTGTCGCAGGGCCCCAAAGCCAGTGAATAATCTGCCTATTTGGTAATCAGGCACTGTTCGTACGCAGAGAATATATATGTCACTATAGTGAAACTTCCATGATAAAAACCGTTGTCTGCATGACGGCTTTAATTTCACTAATTTCTCTTTCATCTTGCAATTCCAACGTGGCTCGGCATCTTCTATACGTAAAAATGTTTTCCAGAATATATTAACCAGTCATGTTTCTATTAACGGGTTGTCAGGGTTAAGGTTTCACAAGGTTTTCATTCTGGCAAGGGATTCCAATAAGGTGGTGAAATTTGGGGATCTTTTTCTCCGAGATTTCGATACAGGACAAAGATGTAAACATGGCCGTAATGGAGGCTATATATGCTAAACGGATCGAGATGATGTACGATGTTGCAACGGCAGCAGCACCCTTATCTCTATCTTTCGAATCGTTTGTATGCAGGGATGTATGGGTACAAAAGAAGGTTCCGAATTAATTTAGTTTACTCTACAAAATGAGATCGTTCCTAGCGTATTGGCAAAGGTTAACATTTCTGAGGAATTTTCTGGCCATATTCGTGATTTGGGAATGGATTACTTCGCAATATTGGAAAACTGAATTTAGTCTTGTAATATGAAACGAACTCAAGTGCCAAATTGAAGTCGGAATTTTCGCTTTGGTCCTACAGGTTTTCGTATCTGGCCTATATGCAGTATGAAATTTAGCTTTAGTCTCAAAGGTTTTGACAGTTGGGTCTCGATGCCAAATGTAGAATGAAATTTAGTTTTGGCCACAGAAGTTTTGTTATTTTGGTGTAAATGCCAGATCAAACTCTGAATTTTGTGGACTAGATCAGTTGTCCCAAAATATATACCGCATACCCCTTGGGGGCCACGGTTTAGTCAAAAGTACCTAAAACACAGCTATTAGCATGTGTGGTCCACACGAAATATTTTGAAGTTAAGAAGGTTGCAAACCATTGGAATAGAGAACGTAACTTAGTGATATCTTTAAGAGTCAGCCTTTGTCATCTGAAATAAAGGAATAGTTCATTTACCTCAACATATATGTTTTCTGAAGGAGAAGTTATAAATGCTCCCAAGGTCTGAGTCATTGACTGAAGTGAATCAAGTATATACAGGTGGGATTTGCAACTTGATCCATTCACCATCACGCTTTATTCACTTAAAGATTTTACTAATATCATGCCTTCACAATTATGCTACATTTAAGTATAGATGTTGCTAATGTCATGTCTACACAATCACACAATATACAATTATAGATTTCACTAACGTACTGCCTTTACAATCACACTATATTCAAGTATAGATGTTGCTAATATCATGCCTACACAATCACACTATATTCAGTTATAGATTTTGCTGATTTCCTGCCCTCACAATCACACTATATTCAAGTAAAGATCTTGCTGATTTCCTGCCCTCACAACCACACTATATTCAAGTATAGATCTTGCTGATTTCCTGCCCTCACAATCACACTATATTCAAGTATAGATTTTGCTATTGCTGCCTACACAATCACACTATATTCATTTATAGATTTTACTGATTTCCTGCCTACACAATCACACTATACTCAATTATAGATTTTGCTATTGCCTGCCTACACAATCACACTATATTCAAGTATAGATTTTGCTAATGTAATGCCTGTACAATCAAACTATATTCAATTATAGATTTTACCAATTTCCTGCCCTCACAATCACACTATATTCAAGTATAGATTTCATTGATTTCCTGCCTACACAATTACACTATGTTCAAGTATAGATTTTGCTATTGCCTGCCTTCACAATCACACTATATTCAAGTATAGATTTTACTGATTTCCTGCCTACACAATCACACTATATTCAAGTATAGATTTTACTGATTTCCTGCCCTCACAATCACACTATATTCAATTATAGATTTTGCTATAGCCTGTCTACACAATCACACTATATTCAAGTATAGATTTTGCTATTGCCTGCCTACACAATCACACTATATTCAAGTATAGATTTTGCTATTGCCTGCCCTCACAATCACACTATATTCACTTATAGATTTTACTATTGCCTGCCTACACAATCACACTATATTCAAGTATAGATTTTGCTATTGCCTGCCTACACAATCACACTATATTCAAGTATAGATTTTGCTATTGCCTGCCTACACAATCACACAATATTCAAGTATAGATTTTGCTGATTTCCTGCCCTCACAACCACACTATATTCAAGTATAGATCTTGCTGATTTCCTGCCCTCACAATCACACTATATTCAAGTATAGATTTTGCTATTGCTGCCTACACAATCACACTATATTCATTTATAGATTTTACTGATTTCCTGCCTACACAATCACACTATACTCAATTATAGATTTTGCTATTGCCTGCCTACACAATCACACTATATTCAAGTATAGATTTTGCTAATGTAATGCCTGTACAATCAAACTATATTCAATTATAGATTTTACCAATTTCCTGCCCTCACAATCACACTATATTCAAGTATAGATTTTATTGATTTCCTGCCTACACAATCACACTATATTCAAGTATAGATTTTACTGATTTCCTGCCTAAACAATCACACTATGTTCAAGTATAGATTTTGCTATTGCCTGCCTTCACAATCACACTATATTCAAGTATAGATTTTACTGATTTCCTGCCTACACAATCACACTATATTCAAGTATAGATTTTACTGATTTCCTGCCCTCACAATCACACTATATTCAATTATAGATTTTGCTATAGCCTGTCTACACAATCACACTATATTCAATTATAGATTTTGCTATTGCCTGCCTACACAATCACACTATATTCAAGTATAGATTTTGCTATTGCCTGCCCTCACAATCACACTATATTCAATTATAGATTTTACTATTGCCTGCCTACACAATCACACTATATTCAAGTATAGATTTTGCTATTGCCTGCCTACACAATCACACTATATTTAAGTATAGATTTTGCTATTGCCTGCCTACACAATCACACAATATTCAAGTATAGATTTCGCTGATTTCCTGCCCTCACAATCACACTATATTCAAGTATAGATCTTGCTGATTTCCTGCCCTCACAACCACACTATATTCAAGTATAGATCTTGCTGATTTCCTGCCCTCACAATCACTCTATATTCAAGTATAGATTTTGCTATTGCTGCCTACACAATCACACTATATTCATTTATAGATTTTACTGATTTCCTGCTTACACAATCACACTATACTCAATTATAGATTTTGCTATTGCCTGCCTACACAATCACACTATATTCAATTATAGATTTTGCTATTGCCTGCCCTCACAATCACACTATATTCAATTATAGATTTTGCTATTGCCTGCCTACACAATCACACTATATTCAATTATAGATTTAGCTATTGCCTGCCTACACAATCACACTATATTCAATTATAGATTTTGCTATTGCCTGCCTACACAATCAAACTATATTCAAGTATAGATTTTGCTAATGTAATGCCTGTACAATCAAACTATATTCAATTATAGATTTTACCAATTTCCCGCCCTCACAATCACACTATATTCAAGTATAGATTTTATTGATTTCCTGCCTACACAATCACACTATATTCAAGTATAGATTTTGCTATTGCCTGCCTACACAATCACACTATATTCAAGTATAGATTTTACTGATTTCCTGCCTAAACAATCACACTATGTTCAAGTATAGATTTTGCTATTGCCTGCCTTCACAATCACACTATATTCAAGTATAGATTTTACTGATTTCCTGCCCTCACAATCACACTATATTCAATTATAGACTTTGCTATAGCCTGTCTACACAATCACACTATATTCAATTATAGATTTTGCTATTGCCTGCCTACACAATCACACTATATTCAAGTATAGATTTTGCTATTGCCTGCCCTCATAATCACACTATATTCAAGTATAGATTTTGCTATTGCCTGCCTACACAATAACACTATATTCAAGTATAGATTTTGCTATTGCCTGCCTGCACAATCACACAATATTCAAGTATAGATTTTGCCGATTTCCTGCCCTCACAATCACACTATATTCAATTATAGATTTTACTATTGCCTGCCTACACAATCACACTATATTCAAGTATAGATTTTGCTATTGCCTGCCTACACAATCACACAATATTCAAGTATAGATTTTGCTGATTTCCTGCCCTCACAATCACACTATATTCAAGTATTGATTTTGCCAATGCCCTGACTTCACTATCACACTGTATTCAAGTATAGATTTTGCTATTGCCTGCCCTCACAATCACACTATATTTAAGTATAGATTTTGCTGATTTCCTGCATTCACAATCACACTATATTCAATTATAGATTATGCTATTGTCATGCCTGCACAATCACACTATATTCAAGCATAGATGTTGCTAATGTCATGCCTTCACAATCACACATATTGAAGTATATATTTTGCTAATGTCATGCCTGCACAATCACACTATATTCAAGTACTGATTTTGCCAATGCCCTGACTTCACAATCACACTATATTCAAGTATAGATCTTGCTGATTTCCTGCCCTCACAATCACACTATATTGAAGTATAGATTTTGCTATTGCCTGCCCTCACAATCTCACTATATTCAAGTATAGATTTTGCTATTGCCTGCCTACACAATCACACTATATTCAAGTATAGATTTTGCTGATTTCCTGCCCTCACAATCACACTATATTCAAGTGTACATTTTGCTAATGTCATGCCTGCACAACCACACTTTATTCAAGTATAGATTTTGCCAATGCCCTGAGTTCACTATCACACTATATTCAAGTATAGATTTTGCTTAGGTCATGCCTGTACAATCACACTATATTCAAGTATAGATTTTGCTATTGTCATGCCTGTACAATCACACTATATTCAAGTATAGATTTTGCTATTGCCTGCCATCACAAGTACACTATATTCAAGTATAGATTTTGCTATTGCCTGCCTACACAATCACACTATATTAAAGTATAGATGTTGCTATTGCCTGCCCTCACAATCGCGCTATATTCAATTATAGCTTTTGTTAATATCATGCCTACACAATCATGCTATATTTTGTATGAGTGAACACAATGTTGTAGATGTTCTCGCAGTACATTCGCCCTGGTGAGTGTGACAAGCAACAAATTGTATTGAAAAGTTGGGATAGGTGCGTGCTAAATCACTATAATTCAGTGGTTTCAATATCCCTGTGTGTGGCGTGATTGATTTATTTATTAGGGTCTGTTTGATAATGGTCCGACAGATGGGCGAGGCAAGGCGAATTTGGAGTCTAAATATCGCAATAGTACCAAAATTAGAACGATACAGAGGAAACTTTGAACTCTTTGAAATAAGTGCCAAAAGACGACACTTTTCAGAAATAGATTATTATCGATATGTGTGCAAATTACCCTAAAGGAATACCTCGCCTCTAACCCTGAACCAACGTTGACTTTTTAAAGACCGGAAAAGGTTCCATGATATGGAGGCATGCTGGACAATTGAGTTCGATCACTCATTGGGTATATTTATTTATTTTTCAAGTATATAATGGATGCCATCTGATCCAGGTCGATAAATTGAGTCTTGTCATTGACTGAGTTTGAAATGATTATTCCAATCTTCCACGATATCAGACATTTCTTTTTTGAAGTTCTTCTCATTTTTCTCATCTGAAGAGTTTTAGGAGAATACATATCGGTCGGTGTGTTTGTAATGCATAGTAGGTTAGTGACCAATGTAAATTTTTTTTAGATACTTAATAAAGTTCTTGTTTACCTTTTACTTTTAAGGCTAGGCCTTGAACTGAAATATCAGTAAACAACAATTATGTGATCAGCCACAGACATTGTCTATTTAAATCGCATATACATAAAAACTATTAGTATTTGGTAAATATGATTATTATATATATATATATATATATATATATATATATATATATATATATATATATATATACTAAAAGAGGTAAGTAAATAAAAATTAACTGGCGTACAACATAGGAAAGGAGAGAGGAAGAGAGAGATGTACTTACGTTTGCTTCCAACTGTGCCGATTTTCGAAATGTTATTACAAATATTTCTCTGGCACATTCTTTTCTTGTGTGATATCATTAACAAACGAGGTTCTCTTCCTTGTTCCAGACCAACATATAGGTAAAAAGACACGTATCCTTCTTATTTATTATTTTGAAAGGAACGCAAATTAGGTGTTTATGAGTCGACCAGTTATTACTCAAAGAAAGAGAAATACGTACCTGTACATATTTAAATTAAATGTGCCACAGGTGCTCGACGCATGATGTTGAGAGAAAAAACACAATAATCAGAAGGAGAAAAACAAATAATACAGAGTGACAAAAATACCTTAGATTACCCCCATGACCCGTTCTGACATAGGACCCTCTCTATCATACTATATAAGAAAGAAGGTACGTAACTTCCAAATGCTTCGTTTCGCCTATTACCATCGATTTCATTCTGCTATTTCCGTCGTTAAAGGCACACGACCACACTATATGGCTTGTTTTACTCCCGAGATATTTTTCTATTCATCAAGCTATCATTGGCTTTTCTGCGTTTTTTCTATTCATCAAGCTATCATTGGCTTTTCTGCGTTGTACCAAACGGAAGTTACTGGGTCCGAAACGTACGATTTTTGCGAAGTTTTACTGCTGAGACAAGTCCGAGCTCATGTGACAACCGGTGAAAAGAGAGAGCTACATGTATCATATTTGAAACTCTTCGATAATCTCATTTTTAATTACAAAACAGTGGTAGATGCAAAAGAAAGTTTTTACTTACCATTAACTCGATTCAACTTTAGGAATCATGTTCCATGCAAGAATTAGGCACTGTCTTCTACACTGCACATACATCGTATACAAGCGACTCTATTTTCAAAATAGCTAAACTATGCGGCACACACGTCAACGCCGAAATATGACTGGCTCAAAAGGTTATACTTATTGTCACATAAGCTCGGACTTGTCTCAGCAGTAAAACGTCACGAAATTTAGTTCAACTAATTAACTCTCTTTTACGAATAGGTGATATATAGAATACAAATCATATGGCTAATAACAGTTCTTTCAAGTGCACGTGATCCTGCAAGGGATCGCTTATGTCAGGGATCGACCAAGATAAATGCAATAAAATGACACCGAAAAGTACAAAACTTGTTTCTTAGTAACCTAAGCCCTTTTGACTCTAAATGAGTCTTTTTTCAAAGGCAAAAACAAAATACAGACAAGACAACAACAAAAAAAAGAGAAAAAAAAGATGTCGAGGTTACAAAATTTTACATGACTAATTCGATAGGAATAAATAGCTTGAAAGTTTTTATGTTTCATCTGGTTGGCTTCAACTTGATGCTGATCATGAAAAATAGTTTTTTCTGACCTAGAAATCGCTGTACCAAATTTCGCAGACCAAACAAATATTTGAAACTCTGAAGCTGAAATGATTTTTGGGGGATTTTGATATTTTGGGAGATTTTGATATTTTGGGATGATTTACATTGTGGAATGTCTCTTCTCTGTATCGTCAGTGTTGCATATGGGAACGATATCAAACGGGTGCATGGTTCAAAAGTTTTTTTCTCTTTATTTTTATTACCTTTTCTTGTTAATTGTAAACATCATTGATCGCGTTGTCGATCATTTTATACAAAATATTGTTGTCAACCTCAGACTAACTCTATATACTCGTCTGTAATATTTCCAGCTGTAAAAGTAGTTCCTGGCTGGGTGTGGGATACAAACTCCCAGACTGGATATCGAGTGCCAGATCAGTCATGTAAGATGAAATGTAATACAGCTATATTTGTAATATTCACCATTAATGTTTGCAAAAGACAGTTGATTTGTTGAACTGTTTAGTAGTAAATAATGAAAACACGATGTTAATAGCATTTGAGTCGTAACAAGATTCTTCGATAATTTCCGTATATACCTTACTGACGGAAATTACCGATCTACCGTTACAGTGCAAAGGTACCGTGGTACATACCACCGAGAAAAAAATATACCGGTGTCAAAGGTAATACAGCACATCTCTAATGTATTCCTCTGTAAGGTTGCAAATCTTCCCACGATTTTCGGTAGCGCACTCGTTTTCCGTCTGAACTTTATGTAGTTTTTCCAAGTTCACAATATTTTCTACTTTGATGAGTAAATGTGGTTTATTTTTACTGGTCCTCTCTGATCAATATATTGCTCGGGTGTTGGCATCCCACTCAAAGTTTCATTGGTCAATTTCGACTTTTATTAAAAGGCTCTTGAATGTTAGCACTGTTTTTAATGGTATCAGTTTAACCATCCCATTTTAGTTACAGCTGTTATATTGAAACTTATACAGCAATTGACACCTACAAGGCACATTCATGTACTGTAAGGTACTGGTCATTTCCTAGGGAGGGGGGACTGTGATTTTCGTTTGAGCTGAATTGTTTTGTTTTCTTTTATCTCAACATAATTATTTTTCAAATAATATCATGGATAAAATATAGTATTATTTTGCTATAAATAAGAGCAAAATTTATTTCCGACTATTCACAAATAAAACTAAACAAGCAAGTGTTAGGCCCCTGCCCCACGACATTGAATTGTCTTGGTCCCTAATATAATTGCGGTATGCTGTGATACGTATCGCTGTACGTTCAGCAATACTGTGGTTACGTGGCAAAAACAAATCGCCAAGCTTTATTGGCAAAGGTTAACAGAACATAGGCAGCAGACACTTTAGATTACAAGGGCGATATGTATTGCGATTATTCCAAATAATTTACTTGAAATATAAAAAATCCATTAGCACACTGTTGCTTGCGAAAGGAAATAAAAATATTGATTTCTCCTACATATCTCATCGGTAAAAGAAAATGTGTGGATTTCCGTAGTCTTTAATCATTGTAGCTTTTTAATCTCATATTATCAGCAACTGCTGTGCTCTGCAATATTTTCCCGCGATTTGTATCTCGATATTTTTTCGGGTAATCATCCTCTCAAGTCAATCATTGATGCTGTGCGCAGGCGTTGAATTTGGCACCTCATTTAAATACAACGTGTGTCGTCTTCCTATCTTGGCAGTTAAAATCAAAAATGAACTGGAACTTTCATGTGTTGTCGATGACATGTCAACTCCCATTTTGCTACATTACTTACACGAAGCTCTGCTAAAGTGTATTTATTTCATGGTATTACACAAAAGGACGACTCTTTAGGAAATGGTACTTGAAATAAAGATGCTCTAGTTAATCATCAAACCCAATTTCGCATGCATGACCTTTTCATGACCTTTTTGTGACCAAATATACAAAGGTTTTGTCCCAACATCCACAGTTGTACCCGACATTGGACCAAATTAAAGCAACACAAGTCAAAATATATGCATTACAGTTGAAATTTTTGAGTGTGTGTTTGTGTGTGCGGGATTATGATGTTTAACGTAGCTTTAACAATTTTTAAATCATATCGCTACGATGTCAGCAGTGTGGCAGTTTATAGTGATGTCTAGAACAGGGGCATCATGCCGCAGACATGTATCGTGATATCCCACCCAATCACATTATCCTGACACTAGTCCGACCAGTCCTAACACTAACTCTTAATGCTGAGAGCCAAGCGAGGCAACTGTTAGTACCATTTTTTACGTCTTTGGTATGACTCGGCCGAGGATCGAACCCACGACACCCCGCTTAAAACAAGATGCATTTTGCAATTTGGCACAATAAATCTGTATTATATTATATATATATATATATATATATATATATATATATATATATATATATATATATATATATATATATGCATTGTTAAAAGCCAGGGGTATTTGCTTAACCGAGCGATGTCAAACCCTGGCTACTCTAATGAAAGGAAGACCACAGATCTCACAAATTCGCAGTTGGCTATCAACCGCACATCTGCACGGTTTCTCTTCATCAACTTTTCGTACCGTCAGCAGTTCAAGCCGTATAAACTATACTTATATCTCCTAATACAGAGAACTAGTTTTACTACGCGTAGTTTTACTACGCCACCTTAGGCCAGTCAATTTATGGTTTCAAGGCACTCTTCGCCAGTACAACTGCATCACATTTGCCACCATGGCGACATAAACGCTACCTGCAATCCCTTCTTGTTGATTCCATTGTGTAATTTAACGGTTTCCTACTGTAAATACTGTCACTGCAGTCACTGTAGTCACATCACTAATGTACACCACTAGATTTTAATATGGAATATGGTACGACAGGGACACTCATGTGGTTCTGAACTGAATTCACTAACAGTGAGACATGGCATCATGGAAACTCACTAACACTAACACTAACATGGCATCGTGGAAACTTACTAACACTTCACTCCGTGACGTTTGCTCCTAATAATTGGCTAGTTATTTCGGGCTAAAGAATATTTTCATTGGACCGAGTCCCAATATTCGAAGAAGTACTCACAAAAATCCAAATGTGCACACTCCAAATGTAGTACAAT